>OZ038390.1:35424973-35459973 GCA_964036045.1 Eutreptiella sp. 'Long Island Sound 2002'
ATGTGATGTGATGTGATGTGATGTGATGTGATGTGATGTGATGTGATGTGATGTGATGTGATGTGATGTGATGTGATGTGATGTGATGTGATGTGATGTGATGTGATGTGATGTGATGTGATGTGATGTGATGTGATGTGATGTGATGTGATATGATGTGATGTGATGTGATTTGATATATGATATGATATGATATGATATATGATGTGATGTGATATGACATGATATGATATGATATGATATGATATGATATGATATGATATGATATGATATGATATGATATGATATGATATGATATGATATGATCTGATATGATATGATATGATATGATGTGATGTGATGTGATGTGATGTGATGTGATGTGATGTGATGTGATGTGATGTGATGTGATGTGATGTGATGTGATGTGATGTGATGTGATGTGATGTGATGTGATGTGATGTGATGTGATGTGATGTGATGTGATGTGATGTGATGTGATGTGATGTGATATGATATGATGTGATATGATATGATATATGATGTGATGATATATGATGTGATGTGATATGATATGATATGATATGATATGATATGATATGATATGATATGATATGATATGATATGATATGATATGATATGATATGATATCATATGATATGATATGATATGATATGATATGATGTGATGTGATGTGATGTGATGTGATGTGATGTGATGTGATATGATGTGATGTGATGTGATGTGATGTGATGTGATGTGATGTGATGTGATGTGATGTGATGTGATGTGATATGATGTGATGTGATGAGATGAGATGTGATATGATAGATGATATGATATGATATGATATATGATGTGATATGATATGATATGACATGATATGATATGCAATGATATTATATGATATGATATGATATGATATGATATGATATGATATGATATGATATGATATGATATGATATGATATGATATGATATGATATGATATGATATGATGTGATGTGATGTGATGTGATGTGATGTGATGTGATGTGATGTGATGTGATGTGATGTGATGTGATGTGATGTGATGTGATGTGATGTGATGTGATGTGATGTGATGTGATGTGATGTGATGTGATGTGATGTGATGTGATGTGATGTGATGTGATGTGATGTGATGTGATGTGATATGATGTGATGTGATGTGATGTGATGTGATGTGATGTGATGTGATGTGATGTGATGTGATGTGATGTGATGTGATGTGATGTGATGTGATGTGATGTGATGTGATGTGATGTGATGTGATGTGATGTGATGTGATGTGATGTGATATGATGTGATGTGACGTAATGTGATGTGATGTGATATGATGTGATGTGATGTGATATGATATATGATATGATATGATATGATATATGATGTGATGTGATGTGATATGATGTGATATGATATGATATGATATGATATGATATGATATGATATGATATGATATGATATGATATGATATGATATGATATGATATGATATGATATGATATGATATGATATGATATGATATGATATGATATGATATGATATGATATGATATGATATGATATGATATGATATGATATGATATGATATATGATGTGATGTGATGTGATGTGATGTGATGTGATGTGATGTGATGTGATGTGATGTGATGTGATGTGATGTGATGTGATGTGATGTGATGTGATGTGATGTGATGTGATGTGATGTGATGTGATGTGATGTGATGTGATGTGATGTGATGTGATGTGATGTGATGTGATGTGATGTGATGTGATGTGATGTGATATGATATGATATATGATGTGATGTGATATGATATGATATGATATGATATGATATGATATGATATGATATGATATGATATGATATGATATGATATGATATGATATGATATGATATGATATGATATGATATGATGTGATGTGATGTGATGTGATGTGATGTGATGTGATGTGATGTGATGTGATGTGATGTGATGTGATGTGATGTGATGTGATGTGATGTGATGTGATGTGATGTGATGTGATGTGATGTGATGTGATGTGATGTGATGTGATGTGATGTGATGTGATGTGATGTGATGTGATGTGATGTGATGTGATGTGATGTGATGTGATGTGATGTGATGTGATGTGATGTGATGTGATGTGATATGATGTGATGTGATGTGATATGATATATGATATGATATGATATGATATATGATGTGATGTGATATGATATGATATGATATGATATGATATGATATGATATGATATGATATGATATGATATGCTATGATATGATATGATATGATATGATATGATATGATGTGATATGATATGATATGATGAGATATGATGTGATGTGATGTGATGTGATGTGATGTGATGTGATGTGATGTGATGTGATGTGATGTGATGTGATGTGATGTGATGTGATGTGATGTGATGTGATGTGATGTGATGTGATATGATGTGATGTGATGTGATGTGATGTGATGTGATGTGATGTGATGTGATGTGATGTGATGTGATGTGATGTGATGTGATGTGATGTGATGTGATGTGATGTGATGTGATGTGATGTGATGTGATGTGATGTGATGTGATGTGATGTGATGTGATGTGATGTGATGTGATATGATGTGATGTGATGTGATGTGATGTGATATGATATGATATGATATGATATGATATGATATGATATGATATGATATGATATGATATGATATGATATGATATGATATGATATGATGTGATGTGATGTGATGTGATGTGATGTGATGTGATGTGATGTGATGTGATGTGATGTGATGTGATGTGATGTGATGTGATGTGATGTGATGTGATGTGATGTGATGTGATGTGATGTGATGTGATATGATGTGATGTGATGTGATGTGATGTGATGTGATGTGATGTGATGTGATGTGATGTGATGTGATGTGATGTGATGTGATGTGACGTAATGTGATGTGATGTGATATGATGTGATGTGATGTGATATGATATATGATGTGATATGATATGATATATGATGTGATGTGATGTGATATGATGTGATATGATATGATATGATATGATATGATATGATATGATATGATATGATATGATATGATATAATATGATATGATATGATATGATATGATATGATATGATATGATATGATATGATATGATATGATATATGATGTGATGTGATGTGATGTGATGTGATGTGATGTGATGTGATGTGATGTGATGTGATGTGATGTGATGTGATGTGATGTGATGTGATGTGATGTGATGTGATGTGATGTGATGTGATGTGATGTGATGTGATGTGATGTGATGTGATGTGATGTGATGTGATGTGATGTGATGTGATATGATATGATATATGATGTGATGTGATATGATATGATATGATATGATATTATATGATATGATATGATATGATATGATATGATATGATATGATATGATATGATATGATATGATATGATATGATATGATATGATATGATGTGATGTGATGTGATGTGATGTGATGTGATGTGATTTGATGTGATGTGATGTGATATGATGTGATGTGATTTGATGTGATGTGATGTGATGTGATGTGATGTGATGTGATGTGATGTGATGTGATGTGATGTGATGTGATGTGATGTGATGTGATGTGATGTGATGTGATGTGATGTGATGTGATGTGATGTGATGTGATATGATGTGATGTGATGTGATATGATATATGATATGATATGATATGATATATGATGTGATGTGATATGATATGATATGATATGATATGATATGATATGATATGATATGATATGATATGATATGATATGCTATGATATGATATGATATGATATGATATGATATGATGTGATATGATATGATATGATGAGATATGATGTGATGTGATGTGATGTGATGTGATGTGATGTGATGTGATGTGATGTGATGTGATGTGATGTGATGTGATGTGATGTGATGTGATGTGATGTGATGTGATGTGATGTGATATGATGTGATGTGATGTGATGTGATGTGATATGATGTGATGTGATGTGATGTGATGTGATGTGATGTGATGTGATGTGATGTGATGTGATGTGATGTGATGTGATGTAATGTGATGTGATGTGATGTGATGTGATGTGATGTGATGTGATGTGATGTGATGTGATGTGATGTGATGTGATGTGATGTGATGTGATGTGATGTGATGTGATGTGATGTGATGTGATGTGATGTGATGTGATGTGATGTGATGTGATGTGATGTGATGTGATGTGATGTGATGTGATGTGATGTGATGTGATGTGATGTGATATGATGTGATGTGATGTGATGTGATATGATATATGATATGATATGATATGATATATGATGTGATGTGATGTGATATGATATGATATTATATGATATGATATGATATGATATGATATGATATGATACGATACGATATGATATGATATGATATGATATGATATGATATGATATGATATGATATGATATGATATGATATGATATGATATGATATGATATGATATGATATGATATGATATGATATGATGTGATGTGATGTGATGTGATGTGATGTGATGTGATGTGATGTGATGTGATGTGATGTGATGTGATGTGATGTGATGTGATGTGATGTGATTTGATGGGATGGGATGTGATGGGATGTGATGTGATGTGATGTGATGTGATGTGATGTGATGTGATGTGATGTGATGTGATGTTATGTGATGTGATGTGATGTGATATTGATATGATATGATATGACATGATATGATATGATGTGATGTGATGTGATGTGATGTGATGTGATGTGATGTGATGTGATGTGATGTGATGTGATGTGATGTGATGTGATGTGATGTGATGTGATGTGATGTGATGTGATGTGATGTGATGTGATGTGATGTGATGTGATGTGATGTGATGTGATGTGATGTGATGTGATGTGATGTGATGTGATGTGATGTGATGTGATGTGATGTGATGTGATGTGATGTGATGTGATGTGATGTGATGTGATGTGATGTGATGTGATGTGATGTGATGTGATGTGATGTGATGTGATGTGATGTGATGTGATGTGATGTGATGTGATGCAATGGGATATGTGATATGGGATATGGGATATGGGATATGCGATATGCGATATGCGATATGCGATATGTGATATGTGATGTGATGTGATGTGATGTGATGTGATGTGATGTGATGTGATGTGATGTGATGTGATGTGATGTGATGTGATGTGATGTGATGTGATGTGATGTGATATGATGTGATGCGATATGTGATATGATGTATGATATGATATGATATGATATATGATGTGATGTGATATGATATGATATGATATGATATGATATGCTATGATATGATATGATATGATATGATATGATATGATATGATGTGATATGATATGATATGATATGATACGATATGAGATGATATGATATGATATGATATGATATGATATGATATGATATGATATGATATGATATGATATGATATGATATGATATGATATGATATGATATGATATGATATGATATGATATGATATGATATGATATGATATGATATGATATGATATGATATGATATGATATATGATATGATATGATATGATGTGATGTGATGTGATGTGATGTGATGTGATGTGATGTGATGTGATGTGATGTGATGTGATGTGATGTGATGTGATGTGATGTGATGTGATGTGATTTGATGTGATGGGATGTGATGGGATGGGATGTGATGTGATGTGATGTGATGTGATGTGATGTGATGTGATGTGATGTGATGTGATGTGATGTGATGTGATGTGATATTGATATGATATGATATGACATGATATGATATGATGTGATGTGATGTGATGTGATGTGATGTGATGTGATGTGATGTGATGTGATGTGATGTGATGTGATGTGATGTGATGTGATGTGATGTGATGTGATGTGATGTGATGTGATGTGATGTGATGTGATGTGATGTGATGTGATGTGATGTGATGTGATGTGATGTGATGTGATGTGATGTGATGTGATGTGATGTGATGTGATGTGATGTGATGTGATGTGATGTGATGTGATGTGATGTGATGTGATGTGATGTGATGTGATGTGATGTGATGTGATGTGATGTGATGTGATGTGATGTGATGTGATGTGATGTGATATGATGTGATGCGATATGTGATATGATATATGATATGATATGATATGATATATGATATGATGTGATATGATATGATATGATATGATATGATATGATATGATATGATATGATATGATATGATATGATATGATATGATGTGATATGATATGATATGATATGATATGATATGATATGATATGATATGATATGATATGATATGATATGATATGATATGATATGATATGATATGATATGATATGATATGATATGATATGATATGATGTGATGTGATGTGATGTGATGTGATGTGATGTGATGTGATGTGATGTGATGTGATGTGATGTGATGTGATGTGATGTGATGTGATGTGATGTGATGTGATGTGATGTGATGTGATTTGATGTGATGTGATGTGATGTGATGTGATGTGATGTGATGTGATGTGATGTGATGTGATGTGATGTGATGTGATGTGATGTGATGTGATGTGATGTGATGTGATGTGATGTGATGTGATGTGATGTGATGTGATGTGATGTGATGTGATGTGATGTGATGTGATGTGATGTGATGCGATGGGATATGTGATATGGGATATGGGATATGGGATATGGGATATGCGATATGCGATATGCGATATGTGATATGTGATGTGATGTGATGTGATGTGATGTGATGTGATGTGATGTGATGTGATGTGATGTGATGTGATGTGATGTGATGTGATGTGATGTAATGTGATGTGATGTGATATGATGTGATGCGATATGTGATATGATATATGATATGATATGATATGATATGATATGATATGATATGATATGATATGAAATGATATGATATGATATGATATGATATGATATGATATGATATGATATGATATGATGTGATCTGATATGATATGATATGATATGATATGATATGATATGATATGATATGATGTGATGTGATGTGATGTGATGTGATGTGATGTGATGTGATGTGATGTGATGTGATGTGATGTGATGTGATGTGATGTGATGTGCTGTGATGTGATGTGATGTGATGTGATGTGATGTGATGTGATGTGATGTGATGTGATGTGATGTGATGTGATGTGATGTGATGTGATGTGATGTGATGTGATGTGATGTGATATGATATGATATGATATGATATGATATGATATGATATGATATGATATGATATGATATGATCTGATGTGATATGATATGATATGATATGATATGATATGATGTGATGTGATGTGATGTGATGTGATGTGATGTGATGTGATGTGATGTGATGTGATGTGATGTGATGTGATGTGATGTGATGTGATGTGATGTGATGTGATGTGATGTGATGTGATGTGATGTGATGTGATGTGATGTGATGTGATGTGATGTGATGTGATGTGATGTGATGTGATGTGATGTGTTGTGATGTGATGTGATGTGATGTGATGTGATGTGATGTGATGTGATGTGATGTGGTGTGATGTGATGTGATGTGATGTGATGTGATGTGATGTGATGTGATGCGATGGGATATGTGATATGGGATATGGGATATGGGATATGGGATATGAGATATGCGATATGCGATATGTGATATGTGATATGTGATGTGATGTGATGTGATACGATGTGATGTGATGTGATGTGATGTAATGTGATGTGATGTAATGTGATGTGATGTGATGTGATGTGATGTGATGTGATGTGATGTGATGTGATGTGATGTGATGTGATGTGATGTGATGTGATGTGATGTGATGTGATGTGATGTGATGTGATGTGATGTGATGTGATGTGATGTGATGAGATGTGATGTGATGTAATGTGATGTGATGTGATATGATGTGATGCGATATGTGATATGATATATGATATGATATGATATGATATATGATATGATGTGATATGATATGATATGATATGATATGATATGATATGATATGATATGATATGATATGATATGATATGATATGATGTGATATGATATGATATGATATGATATGATATGATATGATATGATATGATATGATATGATATGATATGATATGATATGATATGATATGATATGATATGATATGATATGATGTGATATGATATGATATGATATGATATGATATGATATGATATGATATGATATGATGTGATGTGATGTGATGTGATGTGATGTGATGTGATGTGATGTGATGTGATGTGATGTGATGTGATGTGATGTGATGTGATGTGATGTGATGTGATGTGATGTGATGTGATGTGATGTGATGTGATGTGATGTGATGTGATGTGATGTGATGTGATGTGATGTGATGTGATGTGATGTGATGTGATGTGATGTGATGTGATGTGATGTGATGTGATGTGATGTGATGTGATGTGATGTGATGTGATGTGATGTGATGTGATGTGATGTGATGTGATGTGATATGATGTGATGTGATGTGATGTGATGCGATGGGATATGTGATATGGGATATGGGATATGGGATATGCGATATGCGATATGCGATATGCGATATGTGATATGTGATGTGATGTGATGTGATGTGATGTGATGTGATGTGATGTGATGTGATGTGATGTGATGTGATGTGATGTGATGTGATGTGAGGTGATGTAATGTGATGTGATGTGATATGATGTGATGCGATATGTGATATGATATATGATATGATATGATATGATATATGATGTGATGTGATATGATATGATATGATATGATATGATATGATATGCTATGATATGATATGATATGATATGATATGATATGATGTGATATGATATGATATGATATGATATGATATGATATGATATGATATGATATGATATGATATGATATGATATGATATGATATGATATGATATGATATGATATGATATTATATGATATGATATGATATGATATGATATGATATGATATGATATGATATGATGTGATGTGATATGATATGATATGATATGATATGATATGATATGATATGATGTGATGTGATGTGATGTGATGTGATGTGATGTGAATTGATATGATGTGATGTGATGTGATGTGATGTGATGTGATGTGATGTGATGTGATGTGATGTGATGTGATGTGATGTGATGTGATGTGATGTGATGTGATGTGATGTGATGTGATGTGATGTGTGATGTGATGTGATGTGATGTGATGTGATGTGATGTGATATGATATGATATGATATGATATGATATGATATGATATGATATGATATGATATGATATGATATGATATGATATGATATGATATGATATGATATGATATGATGTGATGTGATGTGATGTGATGTGATGTGATGTGATGTGATGTGATGTGATATGATGTGATGTGATGTGATGTGATGTGATGTGATGTGATGTGATGTGATGTGATGTGATGTGATGTGATGTGATGTGATGTGATGTGATGTGATGTGATGTGATGTGATGTGATGTTATGTGATGTGATGTGTTGTGATGTGATGTGATGTGATGTGATGTGATGTGATGTGATGTGATGTGATGTGATGTGATGTGATGTGATGTGATGTGATGTGATGTGATATGATGTGATGTGATGTGATGCGATGGGATATGTGATATGGGATATGGGATATGGGATATGCGATATGCGATATGCGATATGTGATATGTGATATGTGATGTGATGTGATGTGATGTGATGTGATGTGATGTGATTTGATGTGATGTGATGTGATGTGATGTGATGTGATGTGATGTGATGTGATGCGATGGGATATGTGATATGGGATATGGGATATGGGATATGGGATATGCGATATGCGATATGCGATATGTGATATGTGATATGTGATGTGATGTGATGTGATGTGATGTGATGTGATGTGATGTGATGTGATGTGATGTGATGTGATGTGATGTGATGTGATGTGATGTGATGCGATGGGATATGCGATATGCGATATGCGATATGCGATATGCGATATGCGATATGCGATATGCGACATGCGACATGCGATATGTGATATGTGATGTGATGTGATGTGATGTGATGTGATGTGATGTGATGTGATGTCATGTGATGTGATGTGATGTGATGTGATGTGATGTGATGTGATGTGATGTGATGTGATGTGATGTGATGTGATGTGATGTGATGTGATGTGATGTGATGTGATGTGATGTGATGTGATATGATATGATATGATATGATATGATATGATATGATATGATATGATATGATATGATATGATATGATATGATATGATATGATATGATATGATATGATATGATATGATGTGATGTGATGTGATGTGATGTGATGTGATGTGATGTGATATGATGTGATGTGATGTGATGTGATGTGATGTGATGTGATGTGATGTGATGTGATGTGATGTGATGTGATGTGATGTGATGTGATGTGATGTGATGTGATGTGATGTGATGTGATGTGTATGTGATGTGATGTGTTGTGATGTGATGTGATGTGATGTGATGTGATGTGATGTGATGTGATGTGATGTGATGTGATGTGATGTGATGTGATGTGATGTGATGTGATGTGATGTGATGCGATGGGATATGGGATATGGGATATGGGATATGGGATATGCGATATGCGATATGCGATATGTGATATGTGATATGTGATGTGATGTGATGTGATGTGATGTGATGTGATGTGATGTGATTTGATGTGATGTGATGTGATGTGATGTGATGTGATGTGATGTGATGTGATGCGATGGGATATGTGATATGGGATATGGGATATGGGATATGGGATATGCGATATGCGATATGCGACATGTGATATGTGATATGTGATGTGATGTGATGTGATGTGATGTGATGTGATGTGATGTGATGTGATGTGATGTGATGTGATGTGATGTGATGTGATGTGATGTGATGCGATGGGATATGCGATATGCGATATGCGATATGCGATATGCGATATGCGATATGCGATATGCGACATGCGACATGCGATATGTGATATGTGATGTGATGTGATGTGATGTGATGTGATGTGATGTGATGTGATGTGATGTGATGTGATGTCATGTGATGTGATGTGATGTGATGTGATGTGATGTGATGTGATGTGATGTGATGTGATGTGATGTGATGTGATGTGATGTGATGTGATGTGATGTGGTGTGGGATGGCATGGAATGGTATGGCAATGGATAGCGCTGTATGGTGCGGGCATGTCCCAGGTAATTGAAATAATGAGGTCCCACACTCGTCTGACGCAACCCTGCACGTGCTCATGCATGCTACTTCATTACTGGCTTTGACCAGACGTATCAAGAACTCAGCAGTTATTTATACAGTACACTGGAGAGCATCTGCGGCCCCGATGCAGCCGCATCCTTGGCAAAATTCCCTGGCAGTCCGCATGTAGAGCGCCATTTGGAAGACTTCGTGGTCAAGTACATGGACGCTAGTTGGCCTCGCTTCAAGAGCGATTACGAAGGTGCGTATCTTCATTCTTCGTACCATGACAATTTCCATGCGACAAAATGACAATGACAATACATATGACAATGCGCCTTGCTCCGCGGGACAGTTACTCTTCGTGGCTTGAACAATTGTTCAATGCAGGTAGTAGTTTCCCTGGGGTCGTGCAGTTCAAAGATTACCTGAACAAATGCCGTGACTGGAGGAAGAAGCTGGAGTTCTATTTAGCGCAGGTCAGTTCTCCGCCTCTGTAGCTGAATCGGGCACGGATCCGGGTATCTGCAGCCTTCCATACGAAATGCGTTTGATATGTGTGTGCACCAGCGTTGTTGCACAGGGCATCCGCGTCAAAGCCATGCATTGGGTTGAGACGGTTTTGGAGGGCTGCAGAGGAGTGTGGCCGTGTTGGGAGGAGTTCTCGCTGGTTCTGGGGCTTGTGGAGGGTGAGAAAGGGTTGAAGGCACGGGGTCTGGCATCATGGCACTTTGGCGAAAAGAAGGTGGCCTGCTACTTGGCCCTAACAGTTATGAGCCGAGTCACCAGAGCCATTATCATCGACCTGCAATGCAATGCCAGGCAACCTGCAATATCAGTCATGACGCAGGCGGCCTGGTCTCGTCCGCAGCGCCCCGCTGCGTGCGCAGGACCAGTCTGCGCCC
Organism: Eutreptiella sp. 'Long Island Sound 2002'; assembly: GCA_964036045.1. NCBI lineage: Eukaryota > Euglenozoa > Euglenophyceae > Eutreptiales > Eutreptiaceae > Eutreptiella > Eutreptiella sp. 'Long Island Sound 2002'. Next base: position 35,437,211 of record OZ038390.1, read on the forward strand.
CTCACCCCGGCCCAACCCAAGCCAACCGGCTTTTTCCCTGGCTGACCGGCAATACCAGGGGGTTACACCCGGAAACCACCGCATCCGTGTGCCGTAGCAGATTCCTTGGAGGGTCTGGAAAGTACCGGGGCTTGTTCGCCCTTTCTCAGCCTCCGTCAACCCACACCGCCTCCACCGTTCAGATGTCTGCGTTTTGCACGAAGCATCCGATTTCGTTCCAACAATGCACACGCCCAGGAACCGGCAGAGGCACAGGCACACGCACAGCCACAGCCTTGGGCACATGCACAGTCACTCGGGCGCTTGCGCATCCAGAGGCACAGGCACAGGCACAGGCGCACACAGCCACAGTCGACGCCGCAGCTGCCAGTGGAGGCGCAGCCCCAGCCACAGCCGCAGCCATAGCCAGCCTCACAGCCACAGTCACGGCCGCAGGCATATTGAATCCTGTCGCAGGCGGATTACAAGCCCCCGGACCACGCAGAAGAATTCGTGCGTTACAGTTCTGGAGCCGTACCAATGCAGGTGCGGGGTTTTGGGCAGCTTGAGGCAAAGGCTACGGTGGTGGTCGAGGCGGCGTTATCACAACCATCGGCGCTGGCCGAAAAATTGCCCAATGTCGGCCAGTCCCGAATGTCCCATTTTTCCAGTCGGCTAGTTCGGCTGGCAAAATTTATCAAAGGAACTTGAGGGAAAGGTGGCGAGGTTGTGGAAAAGCGGGAAAAATGGGACTGGGAAAAAGGGGAAATTTGTCCCAAACTGTCCAAAATTTCTCCAATTTTCCTCCTGTTTTCTACCAATTTCACACATTTTTTCTACACCCCCCACAGTATATTTTTGGCAATTTCCCACAATTCCCCATTTACCCCCATTCCCCCCCATTCCCCCCCGTTTTCCCCCATTCCCCCCCATTTTTCGATTTCCCCCATTTTCCTTCACCTCTGCAGTTAGTTGGCTGATGCGGCTGCGGCTAATGCCGATGCCTGAATTCGCCATAACAGGGGACCTCTTGTGGTCTCTGGAATACAAGCCGCTTGCGCGTCTCGGATCGTTTTTGGAAACACTCATTTTTTGCCCCGAGTGAACCTGGTGGACCCATGTGGGCCCCAGCGGGTTTGGGCTCAGGCTCACTGCTTGCTAGAGCCAAGTGGGTGCCGGTCCGGGGCTCCAGGTGTCCGTTTGCGTGTGCTGGTGGAGGTGGAACCACAAAAAGTGGTGCTCGGAAGCGAATTTTGAATCACGTAGCCCAAAATACGGCCCATTCTTGGTTTTGGGGCTACAGCGAAAGTAGCGCAGGTTCCAGGCCATTTTGGGCCCTTTTTGGGGTGTTTCTCTGACATATCGCGGAGTTAAAGGGAACAACACCTGCTTTGACACGAGCGAGGCAAGCCAGTCGCAGCCTATGCCAATAGTCCCTCTTCGTTTGGCTCTTTTAGGAGCTTTCTTTTGTTTGGCTGTTTTGGGGGCTGTCAGGGCCGTTTTGGTAAAACAAAGGGGGGGGGCCTGTTTTGGGCCAAAACATGGCCATGTCTGCAGGGCACCTTCCCAACTTGGCGCCTACGCCTGGAGCCGCCATCCTTTTTCTGGCTCAAACTCGGGATCTGGGAAGGGCACATGTAGGAACAAGTAAACAAAATCGGAGTCACCAAAATCAGTGTAGTAATATAACAATATGACATGGGTATTGTGAGGTCCCCCTCTATCCTCTCTGTCTGAATATTCTGACACGCTGCGCACAGGCAGAGCAACAACAACAACAACAACAACAACAACAACAACAACAACAACAACAACAACAACAACAACAACAACAACAACAACAACAACAACAACAACAACAACATGTCTGTGTCTGTGTCTGTGTCTGTGTCTGTGTCTGTGTCTGTGTCTGTGTCTGTGTCTGTGTCTGTGTCTGTGCGTGCATGTGTGTGAGCTTGTCTGTGTCAACAGACACAGACACGGACACGGACACGGACACGGACACGGACACACACAAACACACACAAGCCGGCACAGTCGCAAACACACAGACACACAAACACAAACAGAAGCCGGTTTCTGTTGGGGATATTGAGCTGCGCTGGTACACATCACAGGAAATGGTGCACGGTGCAAGGGTCTCAACCCCCCTCCAGTCTGTGCTCTTGTTTCCCGTTGAAGCACCCATACATCCCGCTCAGGATCGGGCGATGAAGCACAGCGCGCACTTGCCGCCGCCTCCCTCACCCATCGAGCCATCGCCGCCTCCTGCGCCACCTCCGCCGCCACCGCCGCCTCCGGGTCTGAAGATGCCTCCGCCGCCCCCTCCACCACCACCGGCACGCGGTCCTCCCCCGCCCCCTCCCCCTCCGGGAGGGAGAGGCCCCCCCCAACCGCCGGCAAAGGCCCTGAAGAAGTTGAAGGGCATCTTCTGGGCAAAGGCGGCCGCCCCCGAGAAGAGCTTCTGGTCCAAGACAACGCTGCACTACGGCAGGTGCCTTTCTTCCGCTGCCCATCCCTTCATTTGCTGCACTGTTGACCCCCCCCCCCCCAGACATAGCCGTTCCGCCACGGCTGAAGTGCAAAGAGCACCCCTCCTTCCGCCCTGTTCTAGCACCCCCCCCCCCCCCTCTCAGAGCCTCTCCTATGCGGCAGTGCCAAGGGCTGTTCGGTGTCAAGGTGGTCTCATTGGACGGTGTTCTGGGCTGTGAGTGTTGGGAGCTGTGCGCGCGACTTTGGCCCGTGGCAGCGGGCCTGTCAGTTCCCCTGTCGAATGGTTGAATGGGAATGTTCCCATTGACCTAGTCAATTGCGGGGCCAGCCTCCCGCAGGCTGGCAGCGGGTGGCCAAGGACTGGCTCCCGGGAGACGTCCACCCCCACGGCTACCAGGGTCATCGGCGGCCGGGGAGCGAAGACGACAAAGGAGCACGTGGTCTAAAGCCCTCCGCCTGACAACGGCCTTGAAGGCTACGCTGAGGCCACCCAGTGGCAGCCCTGCCTGCCGCTGGGTGGGGCTGCCACTGGGGGGCCTGCAACAAAACACAAGTGCACACAAGGTTGCGAGAGTGAGAAGTGCGGAACGAGGCCCATTGACGGTGCTGATGCTGCCATCAGTGCTCACGCTGGGGGTTGCGGAGAGACAGGGACGGAGACAGACCCCCCGTTCCCTCGCCTTGGCGAGCACTTCTGGTGGTCGTCCGTGCCTGGCAGCGGAGCAAGCGCACTCAGCACTGCTCGATTGCTGGCGGGGCCCCGGCCCCTTGTCTCCTGCACCAATGGTCCGCCGGGGGGTCGATGGCCACCGGCCTAGATATGAACGAAGCCCCATGCCGCGCACACCCTCTGATCCCACACTTATGCTTTTCTCAGGATTACCCTGGCCCTCTTAGAGAGCTGTGGTGCGGGGATAGACAAGGCTTTGTTGGTGGGAGTGACATGTATGGCACATCGGCATGTCACCTCAGATCAACCCTGAAGTGCCCATCACCCCCCCCCCTCCCCCAATGGAGAGGCTATTCGGGTGTGGTGCCCTCTGGGCCTCCTCGTCTATGTGGGCTGTAGCGCCGCAGCCAGTGCAGCTAGCGCCAGTGGCACCCTGGGCAGGGAAGCACTCTCTGCGCCCTGGGGCCCCTCCACTTGCCCGGGGCACACCCTCGGCCGTGGAGAGCCAGACCCAGCCCACGTGGCAGCACCACCTGTGCCGAAGGCAGTCAAGGAGTGCGGGTCTGACCCCAGTCGTGCCGCGTACCACCGCCTTCCCGTGCCAACAGGCAGTCGTGGAGCGGTTGGGTAGCTTGTCCTTGTGACGTGGAGGTTGCGAGCCCAGGCCCACATCTCCCCCGGCGGGCTCAGCGTCAGGCTCTCCAGCCTCCCTGCCGGGGCCTGGAGCACCAGGCACACAGTTCCGCGCCATGTGCGCCAACGCCGAACAACAATGGAGCAAGCAGGTGTGCCACAGCCCCCCCCCCCCTCAGACACACAGGGGCTCATACACACAGGCATGGCGGCATCTCCCGCCCGCGAGCGCCACCGCGGGGTCTGGGGGCGGTCAACAGTCCGGTAGGCCTTGTGACCGGACACCCGGGTACGGCCGCCCAGTCGGGTCCCGCAGGGAAGGCAGCGCAGACCGTGGGTTGGCGACCAGGCGAGGCCTTGACCCAACCCAACCCAACCCCCCCCCTTCCCCACTCACACACCCAGAGGGCCCAATGTGAAGAGTGCACCTGGTCTTGACTATGTAGTCTTCACTTCAACTCGGGACACCCTGCCACCCGATTGGATCGGCACAACACTTCAAACGCCAGCACACGCACCGTCACGATACAAGAGAATGCGCGTGCCCCGTGCACATCCGATCCGGCCGAGCGAACATGTACGTCCGGGCGGTGGGGCACGAGGTGCGTCCAGGCGGCCGGTGGGCGCCCCGGCAGCTGTCTGAGAGGAGCGTCCGTCAGTCGGCGCGGACGTTCGCGTTTTTTCAGGGCGCAGCACACTGCGTGTCTGTACGAGCCCCTTGACCCTCGCTTGCTGGTGTCCTTGTTGCAGTCGGGCCTGCCAAGCCTGTTTTGTGTGTGTGTGCAATGCCGGGCCCCAAGAAGCAAAACAAGATCAGCCTGGCCAATTTGTCGAAGGAGGAGATCCGTGTCAAGATCGTCAGCGAAATCGCGAACGAGCTCGTGTCGGTGCTCACGCAGGGCCACGACATCGACCTCGACGACGTCAAGGCCACGGTCTCCAGGAAGTACCGCATCCAGGACATGCCCAAGCTCGTGGACATCATCGCCGCCATCCCCCTGGAGCACAAGCCCGCCCTGCTCCCCCTCCTGCGCGCCAAGCCGGTGCGTACCGCCTCGGGGGTGGCGGTGGTGGCAGTGATGTCGAAGCCGCACCGATGCCCCCACATCGCCATGACGGGCAACATCTGCATCTACTGCCCCGGGGGGCCGGACTCCGACTTCGAGTACTCCACGCAGTCGTACACGGGGTACGAGCCCACGTCCATGCGGGCCATCCGGGCCCGCTACAACCCGTTCCTCCAGACGCGCAACCGAGTGGACCAGCTGAAGCGCTTGGGGCACTCGACCGACAAGATCGAGTTCATTATTATGGGGGGGACGTTCATGTCGCTGCCGGTCGAGTACCGGGATTACTTCATCCGCAATCTGCACGACGCCTTGTCCGGGCACGCCTCTTCAGATGTCAAGGTATCGAGCCTATTTGGAGAGCAGTGGTGAGTCAGTGTAGTGCAAATAAGCCCCGCTCCCTAACTTTGCCCCCCCCCCCCCCCAACCCGAGGTGCAACAAGGCCCGGGGCGTGTAGCCAATGGGGGTGCTAATCCTGCGGTGCCTCCGGCGCCTACGGCGCGCCTTGCGGCGCGCAATTTGAGTGCTTATCGTGGAACAGGGGAGATTGTACCCTTTATGAACTGCACCGGATGGACACGCGTACATCGTTGCAACCGAACTCTTCGTTTTGAACTGTTGTTGAAATCTGGTGCAAGCTGGAGGGCGACGACCATCGTCGTGCATGGCCAAAATGGAGGAAAATCAATGCCAACCACCCGAAAGCTTATTCCCCATACCACCAGAAAGTAGAGGATGGGAGAGCATGCGCATGGGGGGCAGCGACAACGCACGGGATGGCCTGGCCAGCCAGACCCGTCGCTACCGCAGGGCAACCCCTGCTCAACCAGCATCAGGTGGGGGGTGTCTCCCGCGGCCCAGATGGGCTGTGTGCGCAACAGGAGGGGGGGGGGCCGCCAGGGGCAGACCAGCCGTGCCCTGCCGCGCATGCGGCGCGCAGTACGCCCTCCCGATGAGGGGTCGCAAATCATGGCCGCGAGGAGGTGCTGCATGTCACGGGGGCTGTTGCTGTGGCTGATGGACCTTTTTTGGCGGCTGCTGTGGCCCCCGGGCTCCTGCCAAGGCCAAGACGAACTCCTCCCCCGTCGCATGGCCCGGGCACGTGCAACGCTGGACTGGAACGCGGAGGGCACAGTGCGAGCGAGACGCACAACGTGCGTGACCGCATCCCCCCGGTGGATGGGCCAAGGCCACAGCCTCGCGTCCGAGGGACCGTCGCCCGATCGATTGTACGCGCTGTGCGCCGCAGCCGTGGGGGCGGGTCCGACGGAAAAGCGGGTTATTCATGGGTCCTGAGGCCGGTGTGTAGTTTGGACGGGCTGTGGGTGTGGCCCGACCCCATCCCACATGACACTCGGCGCAGAGGAAAAGGTCGATAAAGAGTCTCGCCAAGTTGTCAACCCTCGTAGCCCCCAGCCGCCGCTGGCGCCATCTAAAGGCCTAGCCACTGTGTGTCGCCGCCACATCCCTCCACATCCCCAACACCGCCACAAGTCCGTCCGATCTTCAGGAGGCGGTCCTGTACTCAGAGCAGAGCAACCAGAAGTGCGTGGGTATCACGATCGAGACCCGCCCGGACTACTGCCTCAGGCCCCATCTGTCCGCGATGCTGCAGTACGGGTGCACGCGGCTGGAGATCGGCGTGCAGAGCACCTACGAGGACGTCGCGCGCGACACCAACCGCGGGCACACGGTGCGGTCGGTGACGGAGTCCTTTCACCTTGCCAAGGACTGTGGGTTTAAGGTGCTCCTCGCCTGGCCTCGGGGAAGCGTTAGAACGGCACAAAAACCCAACCGAAGTCGTTTGTGAGGGACCTCCGTTGCCCAGAGAAAGGTCGGGAGGTGGGTGGGGGGCAGGATCAGAGGCAGGAAACGGAGGCAGGTCGGGATGTGAGCAGGGAAAGAAGTGGGGAAGTAGGGAGACACGAAGGGGGTGTACGAGGTCTGCAGGGGTGTTGGGAGGGACGGAGGCCGGTGCGCCGGCTGGAGGAGGTGCGGTGTGCGAGCAATCTCCGTCATAATTGTTGCCTTCTGCATCCGATCCCCGTGAGGCCCGCCGAGTGACGATGGACAACCATGACATGAATGTTGTGTGTGTACGGCACAACCGGCGCCCGTACGTTCTGAAGGACTGCAGAAAGGGCGCACGGAGGGCGCATAGAGGGCGCAAAGGCGGCGCACGGGGCGTGCACGGGGCGGCTAGAGGACACATGGAGGGCGCATAGAGCACGCACGGAGGGCGCATGGGCCCTGGAGGCAGCGCTGCCAAATACATATGGTCCATTGAACAACACCCACTTCGCGTGATTTGAACTGTGATCTGTAGCACAAGTGGCATGACCAGCGAAATGCGCACAGCCTCATACAGGGGCGCAGAGGCAGGAAGGCACAAAGAGGGAGGGGTAGCGAAGGAGGCAGCCATCAGGGGTAAGTGGCTGCTCGGCACCAACAACAATGGCGGAGGACAGGGACCATTCTCCCATGCAGTGGGGGGGGGGGGGGTATTTCGGCAGGGGAAATTGAGGTTTTTCAGATTTCAGATTGGTGCCGAAATCAATCCCCCCACGAAAATTTTTGTGCAACCGGGGCCATTTCTTGCTCCCTGGGTCGGCAGCTAACATTTTGGTTCTGTGGGGAGGTACTGGTGCCCGTGTATTGCACGCCAGGATCGGTCTCTGTGCTGCTGCGCATCCCAAAAGTAGTTTCTTGTGTATTCGCTGTGTATCCCAAGGACAGTGATCCCTGCAACTGTACACAAGGCACCAAAATTTGGGTGTGCCGAAAATTTCCCACCCGAACCCCCCCCCCCCCCCCGCCAGAACACCGCCCCCCCCTGTCTGTAGGGTGAATGTGACTAGGGGGGCTGGGGGAGGTGGAGGGGGGTCGGAGGCTCGTCGGTGTGGACCTGAGGACCGTGGCCGCCGCACCGGATCACCGCCCGTGGGGCCCGCAGGTCATTTCGCACATGATGCCCAACCTGCCGAACGTGACGATGGAGCGCGACCTGGCCTGCTTCAAGGAGTTCTTCGAGAACCCGGACTTCCGCGTGGACGGGCTCAAGCTGTACCCCACCCTCGTGATCCGGGGCACGGGCCTTTACGAGTTGTGGAAGGCGGGGCTGTACCGCAATTACGACCCCTCGGAGCTGGTGGAGCTGATCGCCCACGTCCTCGCCCTCGTGCCGCCGTGGACGCGCGTGTACCGGGTCCAGCGGGACATCCCGATGCCGCTGGTGACGTCCGGCGTGGACACCGGGAACCTTCGGGAGCTCGCGATGGCGCGCATGCGCGAATTGGGCCTCAAGTGCCGCGACGTCCGCACGCGCGAGGTCTGCACTGCCGCGCCGTCAGTCCGGCGTCGTGGCTCTGTCCCTGCTCTTGCTTTGGACTGTTCCACTGGCGCACCCCTCCCCCCCCCCTCCCCGACCCAACACTTTGGTGGACACTTAGGCACCCCATCCACGAGTTGACGATTCCCTCCTCAAAAGGCGAACAGAGACGTACACCCGGAAGTACCAACCGGCGTACTCGTTCGACCTTTATGGCCACCCCCCCCCAGAAGTGATGGCAAACCTCGCACCCAAAGCATCGCCCACCACCCCAATAGAGCAATAAGGGGGACTGGGGGTCTCCGTGTCTGTCTGTGTCGGTGTGTATACGGATGGCCGAATGAGCCCGCAGCTGCCTGTCTGTCTATCTTGATCCACTATGACAGTTTGCAAAGATGCTTTGTCACTCACGGTAAGCGGGCGCTGCTGCCGTTGGAGCTAACACTGTGGACGGACCAAAGGAAAGTTAAACTTTGGGGATGCCGCAAAGGCAATTGTCAAAGAAGGGAGAAATCCAAAACAGCGACCCCACACAGACTTCAACTCGAAGGCTCTGATCTCCGCCGGTGTTGTGCATTTGGCTTGGCTGTGTGATGCCTCAATGATACGCGTGTCATGGCGCACTTCCCTCACTGTACTACAGCCCGCCTCATAAATACGGAATGGCAGAAAGTCCCATGCAAAACGAGTACGTGGCTGAGGGGGTGAGGCAGGGGCGGATGTTCGTAAAAGATTTTGTAGATTGCAACCATCACCTTCATGTGATCCGTTGCACTGTTGTCACCGAAAGCGACTGTGAGGGCGAGCTCTACATCATCACACCATCAACTGCAGCCGTGGTGCTGAGGGATGCCGCTGACGGGCTCAGCAATAGGCAACAGCAGCGTGCGCATGGTTTGGTGTCAAGCCATGCATGACAAACAAGGGACAGTGCTGGGTAGCCAAAGCATGGTCATCCACATTCTGCATTACCAACTCATTGGCGTTGTGTGCCAAGGAATTGTTTTTCCTGCAGCGCATGAGGAAATTACAATGTGATGTGTGGTGTGAATTGGAGCGCATACTTGGGGCAATTATCCAAGGGCATGGAATTTGTTGCTGTGCACACATATGCGAATACATAAGCCTACCTTTATTTGCCATTTTTTGATGTTCAAATCATCTTTGCAATGAAGTTGCCCAAGGTGCGGGGTGTGTGTGTGTGTGTGTGTGTGTGGGTGGGTGGGTGTGGAGGGGGGGAGTGCGGGTACCCTGGCACCATAGGAATTGTGGTCTGTAGTTTGTAGACACTGTCTGCCCCAAGTAGACGCGGTCTGCTAGTTGTAGGCACTGTCGGCATGTTGTAGATGCGAAGTGACCACTTTTGGGAATGGGGCCAAAGACCCGCTTCCCCCAAAATGGTCTGCTAACGTCGTTTGCCTGTGCGCACGGGTTCAGTGGTCTGTAGTCTGTCCCCAGCACAGGGGGTCTGCGGACTGTAGACACTGTTGGCAAGTTGCAGACGCGAAGCGACAATTCCTTCCCCCCCAAAATGGTTTGCTACTGTCGTTCACTCATGCACATGGGTTCGCCAGGTGTGTGTGTGTGGGGGGGGGGGGAGGTGGCGGGAGGGCGGGGGGGGGGGGGGGGGCAACTTCTTGCCGACCATCGTCCAATTGGTGCGACAGGGCAGCACCACCCACCTGCCGACGCCGCTTCAAGGGGTACTGATGTGTGTGTCTTTTGTTTACCAGCCCCTTTTCCTTTGTCCCCTTCATGTGCATGGCCAATCATTTTGGTTTTGCCCCTCATCTCGGGCAGGTGAGGGTGCACAGCACTGAAACCCCCGTACGCATGCGTGTGGGTGATTGGGGTGATACCAGAAACCAGCGCAGGGTGAGGACTTGTCATATTTGAGGATCTTCTTGATACCCTCCTCTTGCCGGTGCTCTGCCCCTCTGTGGCTGTGCACTTTGCGCCTACCTTCACAGAACGGCGCCCACGCCTCACGTCCATTCGACTGCTTTGCTCTTCACGTTCGGCTGCGGGGGAATTCAAACATTTGCTACCACACATTCCCGGTCATCTTCACGCATCTTCGCAGCGGTGTTCGTGAGACTTGGGGTCTTTCGCATGTGTCCGCGCACGGGGGTGTGCGTGCGGGTCTGTGTACGTGTGCGGGCGTGTGTCCGTGTGCGCGGCCCAGCCCCTTGAAGCGAATCAGGTTCAGTGCCCCCGCGCATCTGAGGGCCTGAACGGCCGCTGTAGGCGTATGTGTCGACAGGGGTTTTCAGGCATAAACGGGTGTCACCAGGTGTCAACATCGCGCTACCACCGTCACACGGCGCGCTGTGCCTCTCACGGCTCGTAAACGAGGTACCGTAGTTCAGCTGTTATGCACCTCACGCCTGAACTAGAGCTCCCGAGTTCGAACCCCACGGGGAGGGGGGGGCGTAATCTGGAACGCACCGTCCAAAGCGCTGAGGTGTCTGTGACCCCGCGAGCCGGAAGGGACGCTGCGAGGGATAAAGGGCAACTTTACGCTGGAGCTTCGAAACACCGCTCAGTATCTTACCTTTACTTTTACGTCTCACGGCTCATCAGGTGGGGATTCAGCAGATCCATTCCAATGTGCTCCCAGACGAAGTGGAGCTCATCCGGCGGGACTACACCGCAAACGGCGGGTGGGAGACGTTCCTGTCCTACGAGGACCCCACCAAAGACATCCTCATCGGGCTCCTGCGCCTGCGGCAGTGCTCTGCCGAGGGGTCCTACCGCCCGGAAATGCGGTCCGAGGTGGACGCCGAGGGGCAGCTGCGGTGCTCCATCATCCGGGAGCTGCACGTGTACGGCACCGCCATCCCCGTGCACGGGCGCGACCAGTCCAAGTTCCAGCACCAGGGCTACGGGATGCAGCTGATGGAGGAGGCGGAGCGGATTGCCCTGGAGGAGCACGGGAGCACGAAGGTGCTGGTGATCTCCGGCGTGGGCACGCGGCACTACTACCGCAAGATGGGCTACGAGCTGGACGGGCCCTATATGTCCAAGAGGCTGGTCTGAGCCCCGGGGCCGAGCCGCGTGGCCCGTCCGGACTGCGGCCTGCCCCGTACCGACCGCCTGCGGGGCGGCCTGCCCCCCCCGGAGCCTGGGGCTCAAAGCGCCGTGCGGAGTGCGGCGCATGCGGTGCGGCCCGGGGACGGAGTCCTGTGCATGACCACCGGTGCCGCCGGCCCCTGTCGCGGCGGCTGCGGATCACACAGCAAAGTTGAAGCCTCTGGACACGAAACGCAAGGGGAGGCCCAAGAAGAGTCCGTGCGTTCCCGCAGGCAGAGGCCTTTGATGCCAGTATCGACAGTTTGGGGGGGGGGGGGGGGCAGTTGTGCACACACCCGGCGACCATCCCGTGATGAGGTGCTCGCTAGGGGCCTGAGAAAGCACCTGAAGGGCAACGGGCCTGGCAGTTCACGAGCGCCTGTAGGGGCGACAGGGGCGGTTCTGGCACCCAGAACGGGGCGGTGTGGAAGAGTGCAGGTTGGAAGGGCAGCCGGCATGGGTCGGTGGGAAAATCGCCATTTTTGCAAAGACCCCTGGCAACCCCCAAAGGCCCCTGGGCTGTTGTTGGGTGATCATTGGGTGGCAATGGGAGTAGGTCTAAAGCCATGGGGAGCCATGTAGCACCAACCAGCCCTCATTGTAGGGTTTGTTTGCCCCAAAAGGGCCGTTTTGGGCTTGTTTGCACGGTAGAGGAGGAGGACATCCGATTTTCCAATTTGCCGTTGGTGCTTTGACAGAGAATCTCTGGTGGTCCCCCCTCTCGACAGATGTCAGAACACCTCCTCAAATTCCCTTCGTCCAGTGCGAAAGTGGGTCTGGGCTTTCCCCTTTACACTCACCGGTTTGCCACCGGATGGTCTTCGAATGAACCCCAGTTTTGTCAACAGATGTCGACTGGCGGCAACAAGTGCCAACAGATGTCAGCATCACGCCACCGCGCGGGGGCGCTTTGGGTGCTTGGCCTTGGGCTCATGATCGGACTCCCCTGAGTAACTCGAAGGGTCCGAGTCCCGCGGTCCACGTCATGTTCTCGCTTGCGGCCCCGAGTAGTCGTGCTCTGTGCCATGGTCTTGCTGGCGTTGCCCACGTGAGCCTCGATGCACGTGTCGCCTGCGGGTGTCATCCTCGCCCTCGGGGGCCCAGGGCGTGAACGGTGGTTTGCGGGCTTTGGTTCAGCAGATCGTCCATCCACGCGCCACTTGTGTCCTCGAGGGCTTGATGCCACGGGCATAGTCCGCCGGCCGGATGCCCACGATCGTAAAGTGCGCCGGGGGATTCAGTTGCGCCGTGGAGATGGAGGACCGGCCCGAGCCGAACCGGTCATGGAGGGTGTGTCGCCAAGCGACCCCCGCGTCGACCTCCCCGGCCGGGGGGCCGCCCACCGCACCCCATCCGACCCACAAAGCACTGCGGACGACCTGAGCCACCGCCGACTCCGACGCTGGCGCTGCTGTAGGAGGCCGGTGAACTCGTGGGGGATTGGTCATGCAGTTGCGGAGGAGGCTGGTGATCCCGGCCGGCGCGCGTGCTTTGCCTTGCAGCCAGGACCACTGATCACGGAGCGGCGAGTGGGGGAACATGCCGGTGCGGGCACCCCCCTTCTGCTTGAACACCCTCAACTGTAGCACATGGGCTGTGCCGTGGGCGTCCGCAGCGGGGACTGTGGGGAACCAGGCCAACAGGCGAGTTAGTGTGCCTTCAATACCCGGCTGGGGCGCCGCTTGTTGGGCTGGGGTATGGGTCACTGGAGCAAAACCGCGAAAGACACTCGCTGGGCCGGCGCCGAGGGGTGCTCCAATGGATGCCTCCACTACTGTAATCTGTATATTCTCCAGTTTGTGGCCCCCGCCCTCCCAATCTGTCTCCAACTCGACCAATAGTTAGTGGGTGCGTTGCAATGGGACCGGTCTGGACCCCCCCCCGGGCTCATGGCACATGGTGAAATGTGCCATCTGGGATGTGCACCGAGGTGTTGCACCCCACTCTACTGACCTCACTCTTACCTCCTCCTTGCCTCTTTGACCCCCATGTTGACCGTGCAAACTAACCCACGCATTGCCAGGCCTCCAATCATTGCTAACCCGAGGACAGGCTGTAAACCAGGTGCCATGCAACTGTGAGCATTTGGGTGCATGAGCCTTATGCTGGGCTCCCTTGAAGATGTTGCCCCAGTGTTCCCAGGGGATAGCTTAGGGGTTCGGTGGGCCGGGTGGCCCACTCCCCCTTACACGACAGCGAGAAGAGGTTCGCATCCTCCTGACGATGCTGATCGCCCTGAACACGAGACAAATCCAGTGCACTGCTGGTGGCCTACGCCGTGCAGAGAGCGGGGAACTGAACGCATTGCGTTGTGTGCGACTCAGAGGGACTCATTGCCCATAATGTGCCTCATTGAGAATGTGTTGTTGCTGCGCAGACACAATTGTGATCCTGGCGCATTCCTTTGCTTGTGTTTGTAGTGCTGCAGTCGTCAAATCCACCCAACCTCCTCCTCCTACACGCTTCACGGGTATACAAGACGTCCTCCCGGGCAGAAACAATTCTTCGCGGGCATGGTCTAGCCCTGGCAGCACGACAACCGGCTCACGACAAGGCATCTTACATCCTTGACCACCGAAAATGTGGTCAAAAACGATGGTCAGACGGGGTTGAGATCCAAGCGTAGGGGAGCACAATCACAGTCGCTATGATAGACCAACTGTCCCAGCCGACAATCAGCCATCAGCTCGTTCGTTTACATTGTGTACCCAACCACTGCTCATTGTTCTGTCCTGGTGGAAAGGCCATCTAGAGCATGGGCATCAACGAAGCCTACACCTTAATTGAAATTCCCCGCTGGCACTCCTTCGGCCGTATTTCAGCTCAGGCTTGCTTGCTAGTGTAAGTTTGATTGTTAGAGTAGAGGTTATGGGGTTGGCTAGGGTGCGCCAAACACCCCCAATTGGGGAGTTTATTTGCTTCCTCCAAAAGCAATTTCCAATTTCCAAAACAGCAATATGTATCGGGACTTTTATGCTTTCGACTTGGCGACCCGCTTGGTCAAATGCACCTCACGAATCCTCCTAAAGCTGGATGTTTGGTTCCAGCCCATTGGACCCCACCCAGCCCTTCATTTTCCAGCGGCGTGCAGCGCCTTGCACACCCAGAAAAACTAATTGAGAATCCGTGTAGACTGCACGTTTGCCAGTATGGTGCATCTGTAGTACTGTTAGAGCTGCATGTGATTCGGCTGTATTATCCACTGAAACTGCACCCCTGTGCCACAATGCCCCTTGGGGAAGTGGTAATTTCGACCGGGGATTCTCAGGTGAATTAGAGCGGAGGGGGGAGGGGGGGGGAGGGGGTCCAAGGGAGGGGGGGGGTCCAGGGCGGAGGGGTCCCCCCCTGCCGAAATGAAAATCAAAGCAACGCCCTGGGGGGGGGGTTCAATAGCGGGTGTTTCTGCACAGCACACACACAGCGTGTGCACAGCGCGTGCACAGCGTCCAATACTAAGTTAGCTTTCCAGCTACCATACCCACACAATGGTAACCCAATATCCACTGCCACTGTGACCTTCCATACACAACCCGCATACTTTGAGTTGAATAATACATTGGAAAGAGCATCACCAATCGAAATGATTGGCATAGCATCAATGAAATGGGTCACAGCGTAAGGAAAATGAGGGTCATGGTTGAACTTATTCAAACAATCTGACCAATGCACCTCATCAACCGCCAAATTCAGGTACTGCCTGACCTTGTGGGTCCAACATACCCTACTTTTCGCACAGTGCGCAGTGTGCCCCCATAGAGCTCGGCAACTGATGAGCTCCCAAAAAAAAGAACATGTCAGTGCTTCTGCATGCAATTGCACCCTTCTACCCCCACGGCGTTCACTTCCCTTCCAGCACTGACAGTGGTTCTCAGACTTTGACTTGGGGTAGGGGTTGATAGAGCTAACCCCCAAAAAAAAACGGGCTCAATTGACAGGAGCCCACAAAACCAACCCCCCAGCTTCAATGGAGGAGGGGGGGGGGGGCATCCTTCTGCAGTTGGTCCCACACTGTGAGATTTGGGCCCACGGGGAGGGGGGGGGGGGGCTCTGCGCAGGACCCCAGCCATGGCAAGCATCGTACAGGCTGTCAAGATCTCTGTTTGACCCAACTTTCCCTTGTGCGGACAAGGGTGGGGCAGGGTAGCAGCCCCACGTTGAATAAAGCATTGAACGGTCATATTTGCCATCAGATGAGTCATGGATTGATTTCCCCGAAAATGAGTAACAATGGGCAGCAGGTTACCTTTTTTGGGTGGGTGCATGCCCTGGAGCCACAGTCTACTAAGGGTGTGTCACTACATTGGGCACATGCCGCGCACACACCAGGCATCTTTGAGGCCCAGACCCATGACTAGTGCTGTCCCAAGCGCCATTGAGGGCCACCTGTGCGGCCGTATGTGTCCACCTTTCTCACTTTGGCAGCCCTGATACACCAGGGGGTATGCAGCCACTTCCATCCTCCTTGCTTCACGGACCTTCATACGGCAGGGTTATGAACGGATTCTGATGCCTGGGGACCCATTCGGCAGGAGATATGGAGCCACGTTATGCATTTTATTGCACTATATACAATTTAGCATTCGTAGGCAGGTCCCCATTACCCCCCTATGGACCAGGGGA
Organism: Eutreptiella sp. 'Long Island Sound 2002'; assembly: GCA_964036045.1. Classification (NCBI taxonomy): domain Eukaryota; phylum Euglenozoa; class Euglenophyceae; order Eutreptiales; family Eutreptiaceae; genus Eutreptiella; species Eutreptiella sp. 'Long Island Sound 2002'. The sequence continues at coordinate 35,453,074 of OZ038390.1, forward strand.
GCATGTTCCCCCTTATGTATAGACCACTACCAATACAACCAACACAGCTGCGTCGTAGAGTGATGGTGCGGATGAGGCGTGCTTTGTATTGTAAAAGGCACACCACCACCACACGTTGTGGTGAATGTACAGCGAACCTGTGTGCTACATCTATTGACCCACGGACTTGTTGTGGCACTGTCTTTGGCGCACCACCTATGTCACATTTGTTGTGCCTGGTGTGCTTTGGGGCTTCCCTTTGAGGGAGGGTTGGTTTGGGACGAGAGATTCGGATACTGGCCCAAAAGTAGTGCGCCCGGCAAACACTCCCTCACTGATGACACTTATTGCCATGGCCCTTTGCTTCACCACCCCCACACGACCATATACCCGACGCCCTTGTACTGCTTGGCTTGTAGGTCTCTCGCACGTCACTTCCTGAGCATGTGTGAGCACACTAGCCTAGATCGAGCACAGTCCATATCATACTGCCCCACGCTCTATGGTCTGCCCATGAGGGAGGGGACTGCCTGGCCTTCTGCTATCTACCACTGCCGGCTATGGCCAAGCGCGCCCGAGTTAACCTGAGTTCAGGTGGGAGACCCTTTTGCCTGAAAGGTCTGTCCTGGTAACAAACCAGCTCATGACGTGTGGAAAGTAGAAGAACCAGGACAAACATCGAACCCGAGGTCGACACCATTAAACATGCGTTCGGTCCTTCACTTTGCCTCCTGAGCACTGAATCATTGTCGCATTCGCTGCAGATTCTCCCAGAGACGTAGTTGCAACAGCATCCTTTCGTCCCTGTGGCAAACTCGCTGGTTTTTCTGTTGGCCAAGGAACTGATGTGGGGAATGGGGGGATATTGCGGCTCATCGGTTTGGTGTCGTGCATGTGGTTTGCTGAGAAGAGGCCGAACCCTTTGCCTTTGGTAGAACTTGCAGCAAAGTAAGGCCCACAATGTGACTAGGTCAATGGAAACATTCCCATTCAACCATTCGACAGGGGACTTGGCAGGCCCGCTGCTATGGGCTACAGTCGCGCTCCCAACACGCACAGCCCAGAACACTGTCCAAGGACACCACCTTGACACCGAACCACCCTTGGCACTGCCGCAGAGCACAGGCTCCGAGAAAGGGAGGGGCATGCTAGAACAGGGTGGAAGGGGTGTGTGGTGATGCTTTCTGCACTTCAGCCGTGGCGGAACGGCTCGTGCCGCGTCGGATCCTTGCTGACCATGTTGATTCAGTCGCTCTGTTCGCTGATGTTGCGTTTTGAACGGCGAACGCCCTAAGGGGGCCAGTTGGATAAAAGTAGGCGTCTGGGTGCGTGTTATCTGGCAGACCTATTTATCCGACTGCCAAACACTGGGCACGTGGAGGTTGTATGGCCCATCAGTCATAGCACGTGCCCCTTGGCCAAGAGGTCCCGGTTTCAAACCCAAGAGACGGGTAATCAGAAACGCACGGCTGTCCCGGGCGCAAGGGTGTCGGTGACCCGTGAGCCGGAAGTGACACGCACTACGAGCAACAATGATAATGAGACCGCTTCGCGGGCTCTCGGAGATCGCCCCAATACTGTACCTCTACCAAACATAGAGTGCCTCCCAGGAGCCCGTGTTTTCTGTGTGTGGCTGGATGTGGGATATCCACATGAACGACCCTCGGGGTACCTCTCTTCTTGCCTTGAACGTGTCCTGCACCAGCCCCCATCCATCATGTTCCACCCGTGGCCCACCCCTCTCTTCCTGACCCGCCCCTCTCCATGTCACTCCGATCAATTCTGCCTGGTCCTTCAGTTGCGTGGAAGAGAAGGATATCGAGGACTTGTTTGCTGTCAAGACAGTGACCGCTGCAATCTCCAACAAGACGCCCGCAGTTTCCGCCCCCAAAAGCGTTCTGGACCCCAAGCGGGCGCAGGTGCTCCTATTTCCTCTGCGCGTGACCTGCCATTTCAGCAGGTTTAACCGCCAACCGCCAATCGCCACCAACCATGGTTGAACATATGAGCTACACGCGGTCTTTTTGCAAAACTGCCGTTCCGGAACACTTTTGTTCTCTCTCTCTCTCTCTCTCTCTCTCTCTCTCTCTCTCTCTCTCTCTCTTAGGGACCGCCCTCTCTGTGCTTAGTTGTGTGCTGGCTCGTGTATGTGCGCTCGCGCGCGCGTGTGTGTGGCCTGACGAGAATCTTTACATTCAGCGCCTTTGTAATGCCTGTTTGTCACGTTCATTGTGTGTGTGTGTCTATCTTTCAGAAAGGCGCCTAGCCTCCATGATTGCTTTATGACTGTGGCCTGACGAGATGGTGGGCGGGCGCGTTGGTGGGTGGGTGGGTGGGTGGTGGGTAGTCGGTTGGTGGGCGGGCGAGCGGGCGGGCGGGCGGGGCGGGCGGGTGGGCAGGCTCGTGGGTGCGTGGGTCGGTGGGTGGGTGGGTGGGTGGTCGGTGGCGGGGTGGGTGGGTGGGTGGGTCTGTGGTGTGTGGTGGGTGGTTGGTGGGTGGGTTGGTGGGCGGGGGTGCTGTGCGGACGGGCGGGCGGGCGCGTGGGTTGGTGGGTGGGTGGGTGTGTGGTCGGTGGTCAGTGTGTGGCCGGCTGGGTTGGCGGGTGGGCGGGCGGGCGGGCGTTGGTGCGTGGGTGGGTAGGTGTGTGGTGGGTGGTGAGTGGGTGGGGCGGGCGGGCGGGGCGGGGCGGGCGGGGTGGGCGGGTGTGCGTGCGTGCGTGCGGGAGGGCGGGCGGGTGGGCGGGCGTGGGTGGGTTGATGGGTGGGTGTGTGGTGGGTGGTCGGTGGGCGGGCGGATGGGCGGGGCGGGGCGGGCGGGCGGGCGGGCGCGTGGGTGTGTGGTGGGTGGTCGGTTGGTGGGCGGGCAGGCGGTCGAGCGGGCGGGTGGGGCGGGCGGGCGGGCAGGCTCGTGGGTGCGTAGGTCGTTGGGTGGGTGGGTGGTCGGTGGCGGGGTGGGCGGGCGGGCGGGCGGGTCGGGTGGGCACGCGGGCAGAGCGGGTGGGTGGGCACGTGGATGGGTGGGTGGGTGGGTCTGTGGTGTGTGGTGGGTGGTTGGTGGGTGGGTTGGTGGGCGGGGGTGCTGTGCAGGCGGGCGGGCGGGCGCGTGGGTTGGTGGGTGGGTGGGTGTGTGGTCGGTGGTCAGTGTGTGGCTGGCTGGGTTGGCGGTCGGGCAGGCGGGCGGGCGGGCGTTAGTGTGTGAGTGGGTAGGTGGGTGGGTGGCTGTGTGGTGGGTGGTGAGTGGGTGGGCGGGCGGGTAGGCGGGTGGGCGGGGTGGGCGGGCGTGCGCGTGGTGCGTGGCTGGGTGGATTGGTGGGTGGGTGGGTGGGCGGGCTGGCGGGCGGGGCGGGCGGGCAGGCGCGTGGGTACGTCGATGGGTGGGTGGGTGGGTGGGTGGGGCGGGCGGACGGGCGGGCGCGTGGGTCGGTTGGTGGGTTGGTGTGTGGTGGGTGGTTGGCGGGCGGGCGGGCGGGGCGTGCGGGCATGCGTGCGTGTGTGCGTGCATGCGTGCGTGCGTGCGGTCGGGCGGGCGGGCGGGGAAAAGCAGGAAGCAATTGAGGGAAGAGACCATCCAACCATTTACACGATAACCACCTGCAAAGGTGTGCGTGCGGCACATCCCCAGTGCTTCGCGTAACACAAGACAAAACTTGCTCCTTTCCCTCCTCTACCCCCTCCCTCCCCCCGCTCCAACAACGTCCTGGTGGGTATGGGTGGCTGGGGTACCCCAAAATGCCTGCCTCGCGGTGCTCAGCAAAAAGAACCCTTCTGCAAGCTTTTCGTCTGCGGCGCTTTGAGGCCGACTATTTCAGCATCACTCCCTGTGGAACTCCCCTTTGAAAATGATTTTGTCGCTATTTCCAGACCCGCCACTTGAGCCCCTCACCTGCCGCACTATGCAACCAACTCTTCTTGAGCTCAGGTAGGGGACACCAGCACCATTGGTGTGGCTGCTGCGTGCAGCCGGGGAGTAGAGCCCGTTGGTGCCGGTGGCATCCTCCCATTCCTCCTCCAGACCACGGGGGCGTTTGAGGGAGGTCAGGTCGCCCCCCCCCCCCCCCAAGACCCGCAAACCTGCGCCCAGCACTGTTTTTGCGAGGACAGGGCCGGCAACGGCATTTCGACCCGTGCTTTCGGAGGTTCATTGATGCGGCTGGCAGCATTTTCTCTGTTTTCGCTTGTGGTGGGTCAACAGGGTTTGTCGACGCACATTTATGTGTTGTCAGAATTCCACGGGAAATTGAAATATCCCCCCCACCCTCCAACAACAGAAAGCACCCGCCCTGTCCCTCTCCACTCTCCAGACACTCTGGCCATCCGGTATACTGTTGCTCCCACGTCGATGCCTCTCGCTGCAGCTTATGGGCATCGTTGTCAAGGGGCTCAAGGTGCCAGTGGATACCCTCAGGGACGGCATTCAGCAGGCGGACGCCAGACTCGTTCAGCAGGAGCATTTGCAAAACATTTTGAATGTGCTGCCGACGGACGAGGAGGTGCGTTCGTGTTCTTCTTCCTGTTCAAAGGCCGCATGGGAATGCGGGCGTGGCCCTATTCGGGGTCCCTGTGGGCCCTCCCCGCCGCATTTCTCAGGGGCTGGAACAAGCCTTGCGGTCTGGAGACGCATGTGACCCTTGTTTTGAGGTTCCTGTGCTCTGCAGGTGTGCGCAAACCGCCTGGATCTCTATACAACGGAACCGATGAGCCTGAAAACAGCCTTTCAAGGGGCAAAAACAGCGTGAAAACCACGTGAAGAGGGCCCACAACATGCCTCACATGTGATATTTGATCATTGTGAGTGGTCTCAGTGTCAAAAAAAGTCAGTTTGTTTTCATTTTCGAACCAGCTGCCAAGCGCCTCCTTTGGCTGTTTCTCAAAGTGGGGGTCGAAGACCAACGGGTGTCGGATGCGGTGGCAAAGCGGCTGCTGGCGATGGGAACAGCGGTTGGGGACGGTTAATCCGGCGGTTCCGAAACGGGTGGTGTGCGGCTGCGGATGGACGGAAGCGGTTGCAGAGGCACGGGCTCTGAAATCCGAAGCAGGGGTTGCCTCACCCCACTCAAGCATAGGAGTCTGTTCAAGGCCCTCAGACCTGAGTGTAAGAGCCCCCTTACACCCTTGCAGCCAACACCTGCGACACACGGTCCTTGCGAAGCTGTAGCATGGGATATGGGATATGGGTAGTTCCAGGGCTCCCATTGCCTGGCATTCGTGCTGAGGTGGCCTCACCCGCACGTTCAGGTGGCAGCAGTGGTCGAGCTGAACAATCGCAGTCCCGAAATCCCCCGTGTGTGGGACGTCGCTGAGGAGTTTGTCCTGAAGGTTGGTGCCCCATGTGATGCATGTATTTTGCAACTTTGATGCGACCCCCCCCCCCAAAAAAAAACACACACACACACTGCCCTGTTGCGTTGCGACTGTGTTTGCAGCACCTGTGCCCATTGGAAAGAGTGCGTCAGTTCAGGGCGGCCTTCTGCAGGGCCTAGCAGGACACTGGGCCCATGATTTGCAGCAACACAAGAGATAGGTGTTGTGTCTTACAATTTGCACGCGAATGGAATTGGTTCCCTTGGCGTGCGCGCATACATACCCCGCACGCATGCATGTTTGCACACATGTACAGCACACATAGACACACTCGCAGACACAAACACACACACACACACACACACACACACAGGAACATTGAACCTCCCAGTTTGAGCATTGATTGAAATACTTGGGCGTCAGATACACACAAATACACACACACACACACAAAACACAACTCAACAGAACAAACACACGGATGCATACACAGATGCACACCAGCACACAGCACACAGACACATGAGTGCCACCAGTGCCAATGGGAAACCACCCACGACCGCCACTACCCCTGTCGGACTCCCTTTCAGGGGCAGGTTGAGGACACCTTTTCCAAGGGCCGAGGGGTGCACTGGACCCTCATACCATTACTGAGGGCAGGGCTTGAAAGTCGCAAAGGTCGCTCCTTCTAGTCAGTTCAGCTACCCAACCACCTACTCCTTCCATCAACCCCTCCCCCCATGGCCTTGTCATGAGCCACCGTGAAGTCACACATCCTCCATTTACCCTGGATTCCCCGTTTCCCCCCAACCCCAGCGCGGCACCATGCACAGCACCGCCCGACAGGCAGCCACTGGCACAGGTCACAAAGGAGGCAAGGCACCCGAGCTGGCTCCCTCTGGGCAGACCCTGCGCATCACACGCCCTCCTCCTTTGCTTGTGCCTTTGTGTAGTTGTGCCTTGTCCACGTTGTTGCCCTGCACCTGTCATGCCTCTTGCCATGCCTGAAGTGATAGGGGAGAGGGGGAATGAGGGGGCAGAGATGATCCCTCCGAGGTGGAATGCATCCCCTGGGCTGACATGCAGAAGCGGGGGGTGTAAAGTGTGTGTGTGTGTGGGTGTGTGTGTGTGTGTGTGTGTGTGCTCGGTGCCATGGCATGTCGCTCTTTGCCAAGTGCTCAGCTCCCCGCCCTTGCTGGTTGCGGGTGCTGCACATTACCTGGTGGTGCGCCCCCCTGGTTGCCCGCAGCCACGGCCTGGCTAACGTGTTTACGTCACCCCAGTGGCATAGCCCCCCAAGCCGCGGCAGTGCAGCTCACACGCTCACGCACACGTACATGTGTGCGTGTGTTTGTATGACTACGAGCGTTTGTTGTGTGTGGTGTGTGCGTGCGCACGCGTGTGTGTGTCTGTGTGTTGTGCACTTATTCCGCATGTATACCTCATGTATCCAAAAATGTGGTCTCACTCACGTCCCCCGTTACCGCACCGCCCTCCCTGACGTCACCCGAGGCGGATCCCTACATCCCCACAAGCGCACAGAGATAGACAGACTGACACACACACACACACACACACACACACACACACACACACATACACACATGTTGTTGTTGTTGTT
>OZ038390.1:36064973-36349973 GCA_964036045.1 Eutreptiella sp. 'Long Island Sound 2002'
GCTAATACCAACACAGTGTACAGGCTCATGGTGACCACCCTAGCAGATGAGTGCCTCCTCAAGGTGCACAACCTTATTTGGAACCTCCTCTAGAGCCATGGGAAAGTTCCCCGCAACACTTCCGTCAAGGACATCTCCCAGTCAAGACGAATGGGCGGCTACAATCTAATGGCTACAGTCTAACGCACTTCATGCTCGCGTACCATTCACAAACCTTCAATTACGGCATCCGGTATATGCTAGACAAAGGGGCAGCTCAAACCCGCCGGCATGTGGCTGCCACCTTGCCGGCCCCTCGAACCCCCTCCAAGACACGTGGAGGCCACGGTGAACCCGTGCCCCTGCGACACATCGTAGGATGCAGAATTTTGGGCACTAGTGCAGGCCCTCCGCGACTTGATCAAGCACAAATTTAGAGGATATGCCTTTTTCTGCATTGACAACCACGTAGTGATGCTTGCGTCCGCCATAGTTGATGGCACTCACCATACCCTCCCTTCGAACCACATCCACGGCACGTGGTCTGAGTCACCGCACGACCTGAACTTTGCCATTCGTTTTACGTGGCGACCATTGCGGATAAAAGCTCATGCTGGATTCTACGGCAACGAGCTAGCGGATGTTTTTGCCAAGTGGGCGGTGCTGGCCCTCCGGGTCACCCACGAGCACTTTGCGCCACCTGACCCAGGCACTGACCTATTGGGGCCTGCCATTCCATCACAAGTGTGGGATGGCGTTTAGAAGGAGACTCCTACCGCGCCACCTACACTTCACCATCCACCACACAAATTGTCCATCCATTGGTGTGCTACATACGCCTCGTTCAGCTCATTTGCCTCCAAATGAACCTTACGGGTCATAAGGCATAAAGGACCGAGCCCCGTTCTTTGACACGTCCCCGAGACAGTGCAATCTTTGCAATACTCCACACCCCATGGACTCAATTTCGCGCCTAGCCTACTGCTCTCTTTTTACCACCTGCTACACCCAGCTAATCAGTAGATGGGATGTTGAGTCTGTGCCCACCATCCTCCAATGGTTCCAAACGTGCCCAATGTGGGAGCAACGCTTGTTCGTATGGTCCCCGGTTCCATTGTCTCTGCGAGACGCATTAGTCGCATCTCACCACCCCACCGACGCGGCGGCGGCCATGGGGATGATCTATAAAGCCATGCCATTACGGAGGAAACGGCTCACCACGGCTATCACGGCTACTTTGACCACCTCCCCCCCCCCCCCCCTAGGTGCAGCCCTCGGGCCCAACTCTTTTTTAATAGAACACGGCAGTTTTAGCACTTTGTACTCCCCCACAGCCCATGTTGTTGGGCCCGGCCAAATCAGTCTTCTACGTGCTACCGTGTCCCAAGTTCTTTCGCGACGGGCCTTTACAAAGCACAAGCACCGTTGCTTGGACAACAGGTCGCGGGCCCACTTTTCAACCCAGCCTTTGCATTCCGTTATCAGATCTTTTTTCACCCCCCCCGCCACCCCATCCCCCAGAACCCTAGACGGCACCATCTTTTCTTCCCATCCCACCGTCGCGACCCCTCATCCTAGACCCCCCCTGGACGCCCCCCCCCCTTTTTCTTCTCGCTCCCAACTTCACGTAGCACTAATCATCGGTCGTAGTCCCGCATCTCCGTCCCCGGATTGGTCGTCCCGATCTTGATCCACCTCCAGAAACGGAAGCTCCGTCAGCCGCTCTTCGGAGAAGTTGCCGCGGGACCACGGGTCGCACGCCCCACGAGGGCCTTCGCGCAGCCTGCCTAGTTGGCCCCAGCCTACGCGCCAGCACTATTGCTCGCTTTTCGCCCCAGTGTATTTGTCGATGTCAATGCAGCCGACGATGATTGCAGTCCTGCCTGTCATGGCGATGCCTGCCCCGATGTAGAATGGGCCTCCACGGCGCCACCATGCCACAGGGCCGTCTGATCGGACCAGGGTTCGGGAGAATCAGCGTTTACGTCGCAAAATACGTCGCCCAGGAGCTTAAGCGCACACTCACGTCTTGCATGGGCAACATGCAGAGGGCCAAGCGGCTGAAGGTCAGCGCCGGTCGCCGGGTCGCCGAAGTAACTGACTTGGGTGAGCACAACACGGTCCGTCGCGATCGGAAATGGCTTGCAGCATCCGCACCAAAGCCGCACCAAGCTCCATAGCGGATCTGTCCCGGGTCACTGTCGGTATGCTTGGTGAAGGACCAACACGACACGACGACCAAGTCCGGCTGTTACGCGGACAGCCCCCCTCGCCTTTTGCCCCAGTAGCCCCTGCACTACGGTCTCAGCGGTCATCCACCCCCCCCAAGCCATCAAAGTTTCGGCGCTTTTCCCCCTGCAGCACTAGTCCTCTTCTCGCCACATGACCACTCGCCACTAAGACTTCCGCCTTGTTGTTTCGGGCGCTCGATTGCCCCCTGTGCAGCTCTCCGGAACACCTGCCTGCCAGCAACGGCCGGCAGTGACCCCGACATCGGCTGCAGGATGGGCCCAGTGGAAACAACCACTGGAGACATTCTGGCGCATTAGCAGCCTGCTCGAGGTCCACTTGGAATGAACGGTGGGGGTGTTAGCCTGGCGTTGAGCGGCCTGCTGCCTTGATGAGCTACGCCCGCCATCATCAACCCCGGCCCCCTTCACTCCAATATTTACCCTTTCCGCCGCAGGGCTTTTCTTCGCTTCTTGTTCACATACACATGAAAGAGCACGCAACCCGCGACCCGGGACGCGCAGACGGGTTTTCACGGGTCCAAGTTCGGGATCCATTGTACTTAACTTTCCGTGGCCGACCTCCGGCACTTCACCTACTTCTCCAACGCCCGAGCAGCTGTCGTCCCCTGCTTCTAGCACAGCTTCGGCATCCTTCGCACTGATGGCGCCACCGACCCAAGCACATCTACACAGAAGATGCGCAGCAGTTCAGGTACTTCGCGTACGACACCCACGGGGCTATTTCCCTTTGCTTCTAGCACGCTCGCAACATCTCCCTCATCGACGAAAGCTCCGACCCACAGACCTCACGCGGGCACAACGCAACGGTAGTGGACGCACTAGCGATGACCCCCAGATGACATACCGTTTTCCGCTTTGGACATGTTCTTTGCATCATTTTCATAATCGAGGGCACCGACAAAGGCGTCCCAACGCAGCGGGCGCACAGCGGACAATAGGCACGTCGGATACCACGTTTGGTGGGGCTAAGTCAACCGTTGCGGCAGCTCCTTGGAGGTCACTTTCTATACGGACATCCTCAATACCGAGCCACGGAGCCTAGGCTGCGACAAATGTAAGATTGCACTTCGCCTAGGAGGAACACGTTGCAATTCTTTGCTGCCGAGCCTCGAGTTTCAAGCTCGGGAGCAGGGTGAGGACGATTCTGCAGCCTCGGTAGCGCCCCCACATTTTGCGGCACGTTCTAACTGCAGCCACGATGCAATCCTAGCATCCAAAAATCACAACTAATCCTTCATTGCAACGAGTTCTGCCTGCAGCCCGAGCAATCTTCTGACGTCTACGTGACCACAAGTTCTGCCTGTAGCCCCAGCCATTTTCATCGAATGTGCCTCACAAGTCACAAACCTGCATGCCTCTCAGATCTCCCTAGCTTTAAGATTCATAAATTCATGAATTCCCCATTATGATCAATGCGTGCCCAGATTCATGTATGGCATTCATCCAATGTTCGTCAGACGTCACAAGCTTGCATGTTCTTTCAATCTTCGCAGATTTCAGATTCGTAACTTCAAGAAATACGAATTGGTCATCAACAGGTGTCTGGATTAGTGTGTGGCGTTCATCCAATGTTCCTCAAAGCTCACAAGCTTGCATGTTCGTTTGATCCTCCCAGATTTTAGATTCATAAAACCAGGATTTTCCGATTGTGATCTACGGGTATGGAAGTCATTCGATAATGCTCACAAGTTTCACGCCCGCGTGGTCATCATGTGTTTCAAAATCATCAATTTAGGAAATGTCATGTACTTGGCGACCAAGTACATGGAAAAATACGTGGAGTTGGTATAACTGCCCTCTTTGCATGCACTTACACACGGGGCATATCATTGGAAATACCGGAAGCGTGCATACCATATTGTGTGCTTGCACACCAGAAATCAGCCTTACAAAATGAGATCGATTTCAAAACCAAGCACTTGCATGCGAGTTCAACGACCAACGTTATATAAGAATATAGGCAAACTTTGGTCCTAGGGTACTGGGTTGGGTATATAAGGCTTGGGTAGGGTTGTAGGGCATATATGGGGTCATTTCATGTGCCCATTTGGCGGGTGTACCATTCCAAGACAATCTCGACAATGGACCCCATATTAGTTGGAGCCCTTCTTCCCAACAGAAATCAACACTCGAAAAACCTTACCCTTCGCCAAATGATCCATGGACAACGCACCCAAAGCGATGCGGTGCGGGCAAGGTGTGTTATTTGCAATTTTCCATTTTTTCATGTGCACACTTGGAGAGCAGCGCAGGCAACCTTCCCATGCACCCCAAGTGGAGCCCCAGGGTCGAATCAAAGGTCAGTCGTGTCAAGACAAAGTATGTAAAGGGAATTGCCGGCTACTAAATCCAAGCCCGAGATATTGCACTATATGTGTGGGGATTTCAAGTCAATTTTTCATGTGTTTTCATCAATTTTACCATTTTTGGCCGTCATGATGTCAAGTGGCGATCTTGTATCTCCATGTTGCGCTCAGTTGACATCATGACTCAAGTATAGTATGAAGGTATATACTTCGGTGCCCAACATATCTTGGAGGGCACCAATAACTCGTCTTGCACCGCGCACATCAAGGTCATCTTGCGGGCAATTTGGGTGAATCCCAAATCATGGGCAACCCTGCCGTTCCCAAATCCAGGGGGGTTTGGTCGACGCCCAAACAGCATGTTGGACACATAGGACAAAGAAAAACACCATGTGGCTCCGTTTTCAGGGTGTTGTTTCATTATAAAAATTGCAAAAAGATTCATAAAAACTTTCAAGTCTAAAGGCTTTAGCTAAACAAAGACGCGAAGCATAGTGTCAATGGATCACATAAATGCCAAACCAATATCGTGTGTGACTCGTAGTTCATTGTTCACCATCGTAGCTTGCACAAGATACTATGTACATCTCATGTGGCACAAGCTTCTTACTACTCGTCTCCCACAAGGTTCACATCGTACCTTCAACACGCAAACTACTCCTAGTCCTAATCCCCATGCACCTTAACACCTCATGGCTGCAAAGAGAAAGGTAGGATGTGGTGTGATAAACTACACTCATGTATGCAAATGTGATATGCACTGAGATACGTGAAAGAAAGCATAATCACGGGGAAAGACGGCGAATATGTACAGACACATGCGAGACGTCCCTTTAATCTGGCGACAGTAACAATGACAATCCTTCTCTTTATATCAGCTCAGGGACAAATCCGTCAGAACTATTTACGGGGAAACGACAACTTGTCTCTTCATCAAATCTTTTAATGAAAAATGACGACACACGTCAATTCTCCCAGATCGCGGTCTTCAGCCCGGCGATCTGCAGTACACACTCCTCCTCACAGAGTTATGGACAAACTACAATCAGTAATCAATCGGCATCTGAAGTAGGCGCACCCTTAAGGAAAATGTGTTTTTTCTTACTCCCCCCCAGACCTCTCATCGAAACTGTGGGTCTCTTAGGGGGGCGCCTTCCCCATCAGGACTCACAAAATGCAGTCTATCAGGTGGGGTGCGGAGGACCCCCCCCCCAATCGGACTTCTGTAAGCTGTAGCATTTCTGTACGGAAATGAAGTGACAATAGCAACTAGCTTTAACTGTCCCCAGAACGAGCACTCGGATCTCCAATGGTAGTCTCACACCATCTCGGCACCCTGGGTGCCAATGGAAACCTGGAACCCTCTACCAAAACAAGGACCTTGGTCAGGCTCACCATCAGTCTGTGGGTGTGCAAACATGATCCCAGCAACTGATATCATTGGAGCTGTCTGCACTATGCATTGCAGGGACAATGTGGAAACCAGAGGAAACACAGACATGCAAGGGTAAAGGAAATGGTTGACTTCAGAGTTATCGCTTCTGTTGCAGAAAGTTAAACTTCCTGCACCATGAGTCACCCCGCATAACCGGACACCAAGTGACCTAACATTCAAACCACCACGTTGAACCTCATCCAGATAAAGGATCAGAGAGAAGGGAAGAGCAGAGGAAGGTTGTATGTATGTGTGCTGATGCTTGTTAACACAGTGATAGTATCGAGGTAGCAGGTTGCCAATGTTTCTCCTTCACCACAATTGAAGCAACACTGTCAAATTTACAGTACCAGGCAAATTTGCCATAAAAAAAACTTCTTTTCAGTAGCACCAACGGACATGGGTCGAATTTGACCACAAAAACGTTTAGGAGTCTGTGGACAGAGTGAGCACTGGTCTTAGACCCGCTTGACCTCGCATCGCCATCACGCATGGTACAGTGAACATGTAACTTCACCACATAGTGACCAAGCATTGCAATCCTCCCTGGCGTGCCCGAGGAAGGCAATAGGGAAGAGGATAGATCTGATATGATAGACCCTGTCTGACTCAGAGTGTACTCCTGACTCACTTCTGCTAGACCGGCGGGTGGAAATCAGTAACTCTTGTTCATGACTGACAATACATCGGGAATGGTCCACCGCTCTCGTTACAAAAAAAAAGCAGCAGCTTCCTGATTCTACTGCCAAATGACACCACTTTCACCTGAAAAGGTAACAAGGAGCAGGGGTTACACTGACACGCACAGGGTGGTTCCATTCAGGATACATGGCACCCTCACTCAAGTGAAAAGAGACCATACTCCCCCACCAGGCGTCCCTGATATTAGGGCAAAAGAGCATTTTTCTCCCTAAGTGAAAATTCCCGGTCAGTTTTTCCTCCCTGACTTTTCAGTCCTTGTCCGTCTCAATTTCAATCCTGCATGGACCGTCTCAAAGGGATTGCGGCTACAGGTCTCCTGCGGTACCCCACCTTCCTTTTCCGGTCCCGGCACACAGTCAAGGCTGACAACTGGGTTTCCTACTCCGGAAGGTTGGGCTCGCTGTAGTGGCCCTCTGGTGGATTCCGGACCCTGGGTACCCCGGTACAGTTCAGTGGTCTTCGTGTAACTTGAACCGTAGTTAGGTACCCCCGAGAGGTCACATTTTAACTTGGGGACGATAAAAACCCTGTTTAAACTGGCCAAGTAAGAAAATCTGTATCTGTAGTGGCATTCAGAGTCTGATGACTGACTGAGGCTGGAACAGAAAAGCACACATTGACTACTCCTCCAGAGGTCCGATGTGTACTTGGAGAGGTGACATTTCATATTGAAGCGGTACCCAGAACCTATGGCCGATGGCCCAGAGGCCTGTGAGCCGTCACACCCGTGCGGAAGCCGTTGACACCGGCTGTCAGTGGAATATCCCTGTTCTCTGATCCGCGAAATCTGGAATCCGGTTTCTAACCATTAAATCGATGTAGAATTAACATAATTTTATTGTCTTGGTCGATTTTCGGTCAGAAATCGGTGAAATACCCGATTTCTACCGCGATGTCTAATTGTCGTGAAATCGCCGCCTGTTGTCGCCTGTTCGCGCGCTTTCGTCGCTTCTCCGTGGTGAGTTTTGTGAGGGATTTTTCTCGAGTACCTTTGAGGTTCTAAGAGAACTTAAGGGCTGGATCTGGAGGACTTTTCTTGTACTTTCATCTGGTGTGCTCACCAGAATTTTTCGCCGTTGCGTCTGAGAGAAAATCAGCGCGCAAGCTTTTCCGTCAATTGCTCGAACTCATGGTTCTCAAGTACCATGAGTTTGGACGGAACCCTACATTCCCCCCCTATGCCTTTCATCCATGGCCCTTTTACGTGGGCATATTACTTTGTATAGGGAAGCGGGCGATAGGGATGTTTTAGGCAGCCCATGGGTTTCGCAAACCCAAGTCGTGTGCGTGCGCAAACGCTAACTTTGTGGCCTTGTGAGCATGAACGTTAATAACCGAACACAATGCTCACAAGACCAAAAGCCCTAGGCCATTTTCGTTTTTCGAGGCAACTCAACGATGGCTCCACGCCATTCAATGCGTACCAAAACTCCATTTTCGAAAGAGGGCAAGTTTTGGTCGAAAATTAGGCCAAAATGGCCAAGCCCCCGAGGTCGTACTCGAAGCCTATGGGGAGTTGAGCCTTGAACCAAGGCAATATGTAAAGTAGAGACCACGAAGAACATCGTGGATGGCTTGGTTGATTTTTTACAACCTTGTCTTCTATTTTATATAATTTCGCCTTGTGAGCACGCGTGCCATACTGCCTCTTTGCACACACGCCCATATGCAAGCACTAATGACACAAGTGGATGGAGACAATCTAACCATAGTGGGCATATTTGAAGGCACCTACTATGGGCCTACTCCAAGAATGTTTACTCACATTTTTGCTCCTCAAGGTCTCAAAGATATCTTCATGCCAATATCGCCGATATATGCACTTTTTCCCATAACTAGTGTGCTTCAAGGATTGAGGTGTGAAAAATGTTTCCATTATGCTTTGAACCTCAACCCTTGTTGCAAAAGGGAAGCAAAGCTTCGGTTTGCATCCATGCAAAAGCCCGAGGCTCCTTTCTCTTGTGATACGGAGATACAATTTTTTGAGGCACCACTTTTGGGTGAATGTTGGCCGTTTTGCCAAGAATGGCCACAAACCCCTTCTCCCCCTAATCCACCCCCGAGGTTACGTGCGCCACTTGACCAAGGGTAAGGGCGATTCGGAGAGGGCACATAAACCCGCATCGAATGGGGTGTTTCCCCATGTGGCCTCTCCTGTTGAAGGGAGAGTTGTGAGTCACCCAATTTGGGGTATGTTGCCATTCTGCCCCATTTGTTTGTCACTTTCCCTCCAATGGGGAAAATAGCCAGAAGCGACCATGAGGGTTGGCAAGCGGCATATATTGGGACCTAAGTCCCATATGTCTATAGCATCTTTGGTTGAAAGGATCCTCGCCGTGGCCATGGAGATATGGAATCATGAGTGCGGGCCATTTTGGCCAAATTTCCCTGTTTTTGCGATTGTGTACCATATTGGAACCACCATATCTCCATGGGGCACGGGATCTAGCCAGAAAAGAGTGGCGAATATTGTAGCATATGACCAAGGGTTGAACGCCATTGAGTTTCGTCTTTGCTCCTCTGGCTCATCCGGAGTTATTCAACCTTTGGTGCGATCCATGATCTCCCCCTTTGCACGGCATGCTGCTTTCTGCCCCATCCGCGTGTTCATCCCCTCGATGAACAGCAAGCAGCCAGTGTGACAGCAAGCCATAACCCAGGGCATGGGACCAAAGGGGATATCAAGGAGTGTGAATCAAGGCTTGGCGTGTCAATATCGCCAAGGTTTCCTACCCTGGACGGTCGCCCGAGACGGCCGATTTTGCCATTTTGGCATTTGTGGACCCAGTTTGCATCATCACCACGCCAAAGGCCATTGAGATCCTTGAGAGCCAAGTACATGTGAGTCTCTGTTGGACTCCCAGTGGATCGCATATGGAATGGCGGATCAGATCTCCAAGCCGGCGTGGAGATATACCAATTGGGGGGACCCCCAATTTTGGCTCATTTTGAGCAGCCAAAATGACCCCCTTTTGGGACCCAAATTTCAGCCCCCCGTGTGGTCAATTGGCGGCCCCATATCTCTATGCCCACAGGGAGTACGGACCTAATTCCAAGTCGTGCACTCAGATATGGGTTCTAGGTCCTGCCTCCTTTCCTGTGAGCAATTGGCCTTGCCCCGGCCGGGCGAGTCACGCGTGGGAATGACGCCAATTTTGGTGATTTTGGCATCATGACCCCACTTGACGAACCCGTGGTGCCCTGATACCCGGAGTTCAGAGGGAACCAGGTTGGGTGAGGGCTCCAGAGAGTTCGTACACGAAGGGCATAGGGTCAGTTGCCTCGTCCCTACCTCTGGCGGGTCCGGACGAGGGGTCAATTTTGGAGTTTTCGGAGCTAATATTGACGCGTTCCCGTGGGGGGCCGGCCACGGGACGCTGCGGTGACACGCACAGGTGAGCAGGCAGGCAAGGCACTACGCTCACAAGGGCATCAATACGCTCGTGTCATGTGACAAAGCGTTTCAGAATCCTTGCCACTCTGCAAAGAGGGAACGAAAGTATGTACAGCAACACATCAGGATATGTACACATGGGGTTAAGACTGGACTGGGGTAAGGGCATTACAGGACAATAGACACTCAGTCCCAACTCATATCCCAATCCCAGGTCCGACCCTCTCAGTGGCTGGCCGGGGCGGGCGCTCAAACACAACCCATGCCCTGCTCAGTCCGGACCCTGAAACCCTGCCAATAGGGGAGGTGTCTCGCCCAACCACAGGCGAGTTCCTGGGAACCAAGGCGCTTCAAGGCCAACCGACAGTGGCTCCCTATGCTCCCTTAACGGCAGGTCCCAACTCCTCTCTGAGCCAGAGATATGGCCCCGCCATTATCACCCAGGAGTTGGTAGCTGAAAATGGGCTGTTTCAGCCCAAACTGATATTAACTCGAAAATCTCCAAAATTGACCCCTTGTCCGGACCCGCCAGAGGTAGGGACGAGGCAACTGACCCTATGCCCTTCGAGTACGAACTCCCTGGAGCCCTCACCCAACCTGGTTCCCTCTGAGGTCCCGGCATCAGGGCACCACTGGTTCGTCAGGTGGGGTCATGATGCCAAAATTACCAAATTTGGCCTCATTCCCACGCGTGGCTCGCCCAGCCAGGGCAAGGATAATGGCTCACAGGTTAGGGGGCAGGACCTAAGACTTATATCTGAGTATACAACTTGGATTTAGGTCCGGGCTATCTGTGAGCATAGAGAAATGGGGCCACCAATTGATTACACGGAAGGGGGAAATTGGGGTCCCAAAATGGGGTCATTTTGGCTGCTTGAAATGAGCCAAAATTCGGTGTGCTCCCAATAGTATATCTCCACGCCGGCTTGCAGATTCGATCAGCCATTCCATACGCGATCCACCAGGAGTCCAACGGAGACTCCCATGCTCTTGGCTCTCAAAGATCTTCATGCCACTTGGCGTGGTGACGATCCCAATTGGGTCCACAAATGCCAAAATTGCAAAATTGCCCACACTCACTTTGGGCTAGCGCCTTAACGAAGGTGGCTCCGCTTCGCCCACGTGGTGTGTGGACCATGAGGACCATTACCCATAACACCCATGTCAGATATGGTCCATTGGTCCATGCGTCCGGCGTGCACGAGGGTTAGAACATAGTGCACGGCGGGCAGCAAAAGTGGAAAATTGCTCAAAATGGCCAAAAATGCGCACACTCATGGTTGGGGCAAATGAGGCACATGCCCGACTTGGACCGGAGTGTGCCATAGGATTGGTATCAAGTCATGTGTGTCCAACATATCTTTTGGGCGTCACCCAACTCCTCCGGTATTGGTAATGGCAGGGTCGCCAAGTGAGCCCATGATTTGGGATAGTCCCAAATCGCCAACATGGCGGCCACGGTATGCCAAGTCCAAGAGGAGTTATTCGCCGGGTCCAAGATATGTTGGGCACCGAAGGATGTACCCTCATAACATACTTGGGTCATGATGTCAATTGAGCGCAACGTTGAAATACACGGTCGCCACCTGACATCATGACGGGCCAAAAACGGCAAAATTGGCACAAAGACACACAAAAGTGCCTTGAACGGCGCACAATTATATTATAATATCTTCGGCTTGGATCGTGCAATCAACCAATCCTTCTAAACACAATGACTTGACACCAATGACCTCCGATCCCACATATGTGCTCCACTTGGGGCGCCTTGAAAGGTTACGAGCGCTACTTCCCAAGTGGGCACATGAAAATATGGAAAATTGCAAAACACACACCTTGCTCCCAACGCATCGCTTTGGGATCGCCACACAAGCTTCCCTCCACGAAGGTTAGGCTTGCAATTGATCGTGGGGAGTATGGATAAGGGGCTTACACAATACGAGGTCCATTGGCAGGGCCATCGCTCTTAGCCAAACCCGCCAAATGGGCACGCAATACAACACATGGCACATACCACATATTGCCCCAAAAGGTAGTCCCCACCACGATATGTCATGCCCCTCCAAGGGCATAACTTTGTGTCAATCGCTCATAGGAACTCAAGGAGAGTTCCTATGCAACACCAACACTTGCGCGCTACACTCGAAAGTTATCTTAACGCACGCAATGTCATGGCCAAAGAGTTATAATGCAAACTCTACCCTCTTGACCATGATCCATTACACTCGCGCGCACGTGTGGAAACGCAAGGCATATAAAGCTTCCTAAATTACGTCGGGAGTATTGTGAATACATCCCACGTTTCCTTATTGTCATTCCTCGCAAGCAACACGAGATATGACCTTCACAAGTGGCCTCACGAATCAACTTTGTTTTGCCCATATCTTTAAGACAAATGGAGGGCAGGATAAAAGGAAAGTTGATTCGTGCATAGGGAAGCACGTAGGTCCACTCAAAAGAGGTCAAATCAAGTGCGAGGATGTCGAAGTCGAAAATCCGATTTCGACATCCTGAAAAATTCGGATTAAGGTTGCGAGTGTAAGATGTGAAAATTGCGGAAGCGTCCATGCAGTTCCTGAAGGCTTTGGAGCCTTCGTGACGGATTGCGTTAAAATTTCCATTATAAACAGTTAAACTGGCGGTTACGGTAAAGTCGCGATCCAACCGCCAGCAGTCAAAACAGTGAGTATCAGAACGGAAGCGTAAAAATTGACGGAAACAATATGAAAATAAAACCCTGTTGATTCCTGATATTCTGATACACAAATCTCCGCTGGCGGTGCATCGGTTGCCGATGCGGGGCTTTACGGCACGGAATGGAGCGTCAACGGGCGTCTTCCCTTCCGTACATGGGGTTAGTGGACCGGAGACCGGTTGTATGCCGTAACCTAGCCATGGGGTTCTGGGTACCGCTTCACCCCCCTCCTTAGAGCAAACCCTGGGGGGGGCTCGATAACACCCACGCATGGCAGCGGGTACCCAGGACCACTTCCTGAAAGGGGGGGGGTGTCACATCCTCACTTCAGTAAGCCACAGTAAGATAGGTATGATGTTGTATAAGCTCGTAGCACATGTATAGTATCAAGTATCAAGTATCAAGTCCCGGGTCCTGGCGGCGATTGTTCGGCATCCAAAGGACCCGTTAACCCATACCAGGCGCACCGGGTGCCGGCTGCTACGGTCACCGCCACAGTGGCAGTGGCAGACACGGCCAACATAGGCGACACACGACGACCGAGGTGGTCCCACAGGTCGAGAGCGACCACAAAGATCCATCAGGCTACCCCAAGCTTCCCAAGGCCCGCCGACTGGGGAGAGTCCCCACGGGTCCTTCCTCGGGCGCACCATGTCCATATCCATACGACGCGAGTCCAGAGTGCCATAGTCGAACTCCTTAAGAACCCCAGATCTTAAGGGAGCTCCTCCTTAAGGGATCGGGCATCAAGGCCGTCTTTTCCCTCGCCCTACTGCCACGAAGGCCATACATGAGGGAGTCCTCATGCAGTGTGGGCGGAGGCGTCGACTCCTCAAACCACCAGTTTCCCAGGCAGACTGACCGAGGTCAGGAGCACCGGAGGCCGCCATCCGAATGCAAGTGCGTCTGCGAATCGGTAGGCTCACACTGGGACTGACAGTGGCGGACCGCTGGGAGTGTAGTCAGGCAACTGGGCTTCCCGCCTGGCGCCATCAGGATCTCCACACATCACAGCGAATAGGGCAACACGGTATCACGGGCACTCAAACAGTAGAATCTGTATTCGGGTACTGGTCCAGGCTGGACCAGGCTGTATGAACATGTACACGGCGACTCAAGGCGCCTTCGTATTCTATCAGTGAAAAACAGTCCACACTCCGGTGATGGGCAGAAGACAGCAACATACAGATGCACATATCCTGGAGGGCAGAGAAGCAAAACAAGCGGGGTAAATAGGCGTGTAAACACACTCTGAACAGAGCGCCAAACCACGCCACGGTCAGGATAAGGCAAATGCAGGAGGGTGGACAGGAAAACGCCTGAGTTCAGGCCATATATAGTCTCGGGACACACGTCGACTGGTCTGGATTCCGCAAGTGCCATGGAACCAGACCACACACCAAAAATCGCAATGCCGATGACAGCGGCATCCGTTGCGCAACGTCGTATGGGCTTAAGCCCCCAAGAGCTCAGAAAAATGAAGATCAGTCGCCCTACCTGGTTTCCCAAGGATTCAGCAGGTGGGGAGTGACGAATAGAATTGAAGGAGAGGGGCCATCCTCCTCTGGATTCAGCAGGGGGGGGTGTATGGCCACTCTGATGGCAGGTCACCGGAAGATGAGAGAGAGCAAGCAAGTGAGGGACGATCCGTCGGCCTCACAAGCCCCTCAAAGCACATCAGGAGAGAGCTCAGGGCGCTGATCAGGCACCCCTGGCTGCAATCGCCCGGGTGAGTGCTGCCAAGTCCGAAACATGGATTTTGGTCTTGTGCTTGCGGATGTACTCCATGAAGGGAGTATTGACCCGCGGCACGAACGAGGAGACGGGTTCCCAGGTGTCGTGGGACGGCCCATAGCCCCGCCAACGAACCTTGAACTCCAGACCTCCTGGTGCCGAGGCTTTCGGACGCTGAGCCAGGATCTTCTCGACTGTGTAGTCATCCTGCTCAGCATAGTCGTCGTCCGAGTCAGCCTCATGTGCGGCGTAGCTCAGGGACACATGCTGGCCACGGAGGTCGGGTTGCCGCACACGGAGCTGACTCTCGTGGCGCTCCCAGAACTGTCCGTGACCCGCCTTGATGCGGTAGGTGTCCTCACCAATCCTGCGCACCACCTCGCGGGGTGTGAACCAGGTCTTGGTGCGGTGGGTGCCCATAGGGCGGGGTCTGATCACCCACACCGGGTCTCCCACCCTGAACTTCTGCGCTGTCGAGCTTGGGGCGGACTTCTGACACTCAGCATGCTCCTTCTCGAGCTGCTGGCGGATGTCCCGCGCCGTTTGCTCTTGCCGCGCGAAGAACTCCTTGGCATCCATGGCCATGTTATCACCAGACAAGGGAAGTCCCCGACCCAGGGGATCCCTGCCGAACAGAATCTGGTGAGGGGACAAACCACCCGGTGTGGGGGTGTCATGATGGGCCTTCAGAGCAGGCCACATCTCCTCAAACCAGTTCCGACGTGGATTGGTGATGTGGATCTTGCGCAGCTTCTCGAACAGCTGCCGTCCAGCCACTTCAGCACGGCCGTTAGACCGGCTGAGATAGGCGACGCTCTTGGCATGACGTATCCCCATGAGGGAACACATAGCCTTGAACCAGCAACCAGTAAACTGGGGCCCTCGGTCACTGTCGTATGAACTCCCCAAAGGACAGCGGAGGGTCGCCAATGCGGCGAGGGTCCCTCTTCTCCTGCTTCCTCCAACCCTGCTGCAGGGGCTTCCAGTTTCCCGGTTTGCTCCCCGCGCTCAGGTTCCTGGCCACGAAGGCACAAACGGCCACTTCGGCGGGCTCATCGTCGTCGTCATCGTCGACGAGAGTCTCATCGCCGCCGGCTCCCGCTGGGTCCATGGCATCTTCCCCGCCAGGTCCCTCGCCAACGTAGTTGACGTCGCGGTCGCCGGGCCTCGACCTGCGGGTGTGGCGGAGGTTTCGGTACTCCTTGAGTACTTCCTCGCCAACCCACTCCAGGATCTCGTCGCAGCTCATCCGCGCCGGGATGGGCTGCAGACGGATTGTCTGGCCGCTCAACTCACAATCGTCAAGGCGCCACATCGCGGTCTTCTCGCGATCGCCCGAGACGGTGATGAGAAGAGCGTTCCGCAGGGAGTGCCGTTTGACATCCCGGGCCACGTTCTTCTTCGCCCAAGCCACCACGTTCCTGTGATACTCCTACGGGAGCATCATCTTGACCATGTGGTTGGACTTGGCCCTCTTGGATTCCTCCTTGGTGACCCTCTTGATCCATGCTTCCGGCAGCATGGAGAGCAGGCGAGCCTGCTCGTCACCCTCGTTCCAATCCTCCACGTTGCGGCGGAAGAGGGTGTATTTCCCTCGGAAGTCTCGCCAATCTCGTAGGCGGATCTCCCGTCCATCATGCTCAAGCTTGATGGACTTCCAGCGCTTGGCAGCCACCTGCGGAGCGTCCACCCGCTCCTGCTCGTTGAGCCACTTCTTGGCTTCCTTGAGGGTCTTGATTCTCCCCTCCTTGGTCGCCACGAAGTATAGCTCTCCGAGCACTTCCGGCAGGCGGTACCTGAACCGTTTGAAGACATATCTCTCCGCATCCGCGGGAGGCAGGTCTTCAGTGACGGTCAGCCCCCAATCGTCCAGCTTCTCCAAGAAGCGGTCGAGGTTGAGGGGGTTTCCATCGTACATGGGGGGCTTGATGTCCTTCAAGTCTTCCCACACGGCGGCATCCGCGGCCTTAGAGACCATGAATGCCGGCCGCGAGGTCGACCGAGGTTCCCATCGGCCTCGCCCACGGACTCCCACGGCCGCCACGTCCATCTCCTCCATGGAATCCCTGTGGCTACGCCGTGGTTCCTCCACGTACGCTGAACCAAAATGTTCACGCCGTACTCTTTCCATGTACGCATCCTCATCACGGCGCCGGCGGCTGAGTTCAGCGGCCTCCCGTCGTACACCACGCGGCGGGCTGATGTCGAACTCCTCCAGGTCCAGATCCAGGTCCTCACCTTCGCCGACATCCCACTCCACGTCTCCTCTGGGGACCTCGTCCCTGAGTGCACCATAACGTCCTCCAGCCATTGGGATTGGCACCGGGGCTGGTGCAGGACGTCGGGGGCGTACAGGCGTCCGCGGTGGAGCACGGCGGTTGCGGTACTCCGCGCTGAGCCACTCATCACGCCATTCCTCACTGCCACTGCCGGGCGGCACGCGCTCGTTGCGGCGGCCCGCGCTGTGGTGAGAGGGGGCGGTGAGAGAGGGGGCACTGGCGCTGGGGCGACTCCTGGGGGCTCCGCCGGGGGCGTGGGGTCTGCCTGGACCTGGTCCGGGTCCCCAGCCGTCGTCCGACGAGCCAGACTCCAGGGGTGGGTGGTCGCTGCTGGCGCTCCCACGGGCTTCCAGCGCGTCCAGCCTCTCCTGCAGGCCGCTGACGACGTTGGTCAGCGACTTGGTCTCGGCCCTGGCGATGTCCAGCTCCTTCTGCGCGCGCGCGGCGACCCTGGAGATGCGAGCCATCTCGCCCTTGCCCGTGTCTACCTCCAGCTCGAGCAACTGGACTCTCCTGCGGAGGTAGACAATCCACCGCCAGGTGGTATCCGGGTCGCCGTTCCCTGGTGGGTCGTCGGGGTCCCCAGGGGGTCCTCCAGGAGGGCCTCCGCCGGGTCCGCCCGGTCCAGGGGGTCCTCCCCCGCCCGGTGGTCCGCCTCCAGGGGGTCCACTCGGTGGGCGTCCTCCAGGGGGTCCTGATGGTCCTCCGCCAGGGGGTCCCGGTGGGTCTCCGCCAGGTCGCCTCGGTGGGTCCGAGGATGGGCGCTTCCTCGTGATGCCGAAGCTCATGTCGTCATCCTCGTCCATGTCGCCCCACCTGGGCGTCTCGGTCACGGAAGACTCCGAGCTCCGGTAGGGAGGAGGGAGATCCTCATCCTCACCTTCCGGTTCCATGGGGACGTCTCCGCCGCCTCCGCCCGTCCAAGCCACCACTTGGCGATGTCGGCGGCCTCGTTCATCCCCGTCACTGGCGGTGAAGAAGGGGTCACTGTCGTGGGGGTGCCCACCCGCTGGCCTCCGCGGCCTCTCGGGGGTCTTCCCCTTGCCCTTCCTCCGTCGAAGGGCGGTGGTGCCACTGCTCCCACTGCTGCCCGTGTCGGCCTCATCCAGCGCCATCCTGGAGGAGGCGTCCCCTTCGAAAAGCTTTCGAAGGGTCTCCACTCGTGATCCTCCCGGGGGAGTCTCGCGGCGGAGTTTGGCCTCTGCCTCCTCCATTGCGGCGGCGGTGGTTGCAGCAGCTCGCGCTTCGGCTTCCTCCCGAGCACGAGCCGCCTCGGCTTCCCGGGCCTGCTGCAGCCGCGCCTTTTGCGCTTCCAACGCTGCCAGCTCCGCCTCCGTCTTGGCCTTCTCCTCAGCGACCTTCCGTCGCGCGGCCTCGATGGCTTCCTTCTTGGCGGCGTCCTCCTGGGCCTTAGCCGTTGCTTCGGTGTGGGCCCTTTCCTCCGCCTCCTTCTTTGCCCTCTCTTGGGCAAGCGCCTCTTCCAGCGCCTTCACCTCGGCCTCCTTGCAGGCAATGGCCTCCTGCGTCCGGCGGGCTTCCTCGTCGGTTGCCCTGATCCGGGCAGCCACTGCCTCATGGGCGGCCGCAGCCGTGAGACTGGCCGCGATGGCTGCCACTTTCGAGGCGTGGTAGTCCATGCCTCTGCCCCACTCGGTGGCCTCCTCATGGGCGATGCCGACGGCGCCCTCCACGGCAGCGTTCTGCTGCGTGGCCCGTTGCCGGGCAACCCGAAGGTTGCAGGGCGCCCCACAGACGCGCTCACAGGCGCGCGCCACGTCCCTTTCGGCGGGAGCGGCGCTGCTGCTGGAGCTGGCCTGGTCGGCTTGCATCCTCCCGCGGTGGGCCGACTCCACGTCGCTGCTGGGGCCTGCTGGGGCCTGCTGGGGCCTCAGGAGCAGCTGACGGGGCTTGGCCCTGGTCTGCTTGGCGACTTCCATGAAGTCACCAAGGGTGGCGTGGCCGGGGTGATGACCACCATTGGCCCGTTGGGGACTGGGGGCTGGGGTTCCGCCCTTGGCGCCTTGGGCGGCTTCGGCGGCCAGGGACTCCTGGTACTCCCGCCACTTCCGGTCCCGCTTCTTGTCCCCGGCGGACCGCTTCTCCTTCCCCGGAGACGCGCTGCTGCTGCCCTGCAGCCTGCGCTCGCTCCCCGGTTCCGGGAAGCTCTTCTCGATCGTGTCCCACAGGGAGACATTGATCGAGGCGCCCGATGGGTACACGTTGGGCTCCTCGTCCTCCTCAATCCCGTCGGGACGCAGGCCTTCGCCGGGCCTGTCCGGCCGGGTCCACGACCTCCAGCGCCTCTGCTGGTGGCGGTACTCGTACCCTTCCGCCCGCAGCCAGTCCTCCGAGGCCTGCAGGCGGTCGGGGGCGATGTCCGTGCGGAGCTCGAAGCTCCTGGGCATGCCGCCTTCGCACTGGGGGTGGCTGTGGCGGTAGTGCTGGTCCCAAACCAACCCACGCAGCAGGCGTGCTGCATGGGGGTGGGGCCGCGGCCACGTCCTGCCCGCTTCCTGCCAATTCACCATGGCAGCGGGGGCGTAGTTGGTCTTGAGGTCCTTGGTATGCACTCGTTCAACTCAACGAACTGGTGGTGGTTGTTGAGGCGGGTGCTGCAGCACTGGGCTGGGTGTGCGGCTGGTGCTGGTCAGCCGGTGGTTGTGGAGGTGGTTGACGCGGCCTTGCTGGTCGGCCGATGGGACTCCGGGTCGGCCAATGGGGCTGATGCAGGAGTCCTGGTCTGTGCACCTCTTTCACGGTCGCTGCGCGGTCAGGGCGATGCTCTGGTCGGCGCTGCGGGCTCCGTGACGAAACGGCGCTGTCGCTGGGCGGCGCTGCGAGCCGCTGCGCTGCGCTGCGAGCTGCTGCGCTGCGCCTCGAGCTGCGAGCTGCGAGCTGCTGCGACGCGCTGCTCGGGGTTGGTGGCCCCGAGTGGCACGCGAGGGTTGGGTGACCCCGCGGCGGTGAAACGCTTTTGACGCGTTCCCGTGGGGGGCCGGCCACGGGACGCTGCGGTGACACGCACAGGTGAGCAGGCAGGCAAGGCATTACGCTCACAAGGGCATCAATACGCTCGTGTCATGTGACAAAGCGTTTCAGAATCTTTGCGACTCTGCAAAGAGGGAACGAAAGTATGTACAGCAACACATCAGGATATGTACACATGGGGTTAACACTGGACTGGGGTAAGGGCATTACAGGACAATAGACACTCAGTCCCAACTCATATCCCAATCCCAGGTCCGATCCTCTCAGTGGCTGGTGGGGGCGGGCGCTCAAACACAACCCATGCCCTGCTCAGTCCGGACCCTGAAACCCTGCCAATAGGGGAGGTGTCTCGCCCAGCCACAAGCGAGTTCCTGGGAACCAAGGCGCTTCAAGGCCAACCGACAGTGGCTCCCTATGCTCCCTTAACGGCAGGTCCCAACTCCTCTCTGAGCCAGAGATATGGCCCCGCCATTATCACCCAGGAGTTGGTAGCTGAAAATGGGCTGTTTCAGCCCAAACTGATATTAACTCGAAAATCTCCAAAATTGACCCCTTGTCCGGACCCGCCAGAGGTAGGGACGAGGCAACTGACCCTATGCCCTTCGAGTACGAACTCCCTGGAGCCCTCACCCAACCTGGTTCCCTCTGAGGTCCCGGCATCAGGGCACCACTGGTTCGTCAGGTGGGGTCATGATGCCAAAATTACCAAATTTGGCCTCATTCCCACGCGTGGCTCGCCCAGCCAGGGCAAGTATAATGGCTCACAGGTTAGGGGGCAGGACCTAAGACTTATATCTGAGTATACAACTTGGATTTAGGTCCGGGCTATCTGTGAGCATAGAGAAATGGGGCCACCAATTGATTACACGGAAGGGGGAAATTGGGGTCCCAAAATGGGGTCATTTTGGCTGCTTGAAATGAGCCAAAATTCGGTGTGCTCCCAATAGTATATCTCCACGCCGGCTTGCAGATTCGATCAGCCATTCCATACGCCATCCACCAGGAGTCCAACGAAGACTCCCATGCTCTTGGCTCTCAAAGATCTTCATGCCACTTGGCGTGGTGACGATCCCAATTGGGTCCACAAATGCCAAAATTGCAAAATTGCCCACACTCACTTTGGGCTAGCGCCTTAACGAAGGTGGCTCCGCTTCGCCCACGTGGTGTGTGGACCATGAGGACCATTACCCATAACACCCATGTCATATATGGTCCATTGGTCCATGCGTCCGGCGTGCACGAGGGTTAGAACATAGTGCACGGCGGGCAGCAAAAGTGGAAAATTGCTCAAAATGGCCAAAAATGCGCACACTCATGGTTGGGGCAAATGAGGCACATGCCCGACTTGGACCGGAGTGTGCCATAGGATTGGTATCAAGTCATGTGTGTCCAACATATCTTTTGGGCGTCACCCAACTCCTCCGGTATTGGTAATGGCAGGGTCGCCAAGTGAGCCCATGATTTGGGATCGCCACACAAGCTTCCCTCCACGAAGGTTAGGCTTGCAATTGATCGTGGGGAGTATGGATAAGGGGCTTACACAATACGAGGTCCATTGGCAGGGCCATCGCTCTTAGCCAAACCCGCCAAATGGGCACGCAATACAACACATGGCACATACCAGATATTGCCCCAAAAGGTAGTCCCCACCACGATATGTCATGCCCCTCCAAGGGCATAACTTTGTGTCAATCGCTCATAGGAACTCAAGGAGAGTTCCTATGCAACACCAACACTTGCGCGCTACACTCGAAAGTTATCTTAACGCACGCAATGTCATGGCCAAAGAGTTATAATGCAAACTCTACCCTCTTGACCATGATCCATTACACTCGCGCGCACGTGTGGAAACGCAAGGCATATAAAGCTTCCTAAATTACGTCGGGAGTATTGTGAATACATCCCACGTTTCCTTATTGTCATTCCTCGCAAGCAACACGAGATATGACCTTCACAAGTGGCCTCACGAATCAACTTTGTTTTGCCCATATCTTTAAGACAAATGGAGGGCAGGATAAAAGGAAAGTTGATTCGTGCATAGGGAAGCACGTAGGTCCACTCGAAAGAGGTCAAATCAAGTGCGAGGATGTCGAAGTCGAAAATCCGATTTCGACATCCTGAAAAATTCGGATTAAGGTTGCGAGTGTAAGATGTGAAAATTGCGGAAGCGTCCATGCAGTTCCTGAAGGCTTTGAAGCCTTCGTGACGGATTGCGTTAAAATTTCCATTATAAACAGTTAAACTGGCGGTTACGGTAAAGTCGCGATCCAACCGCCAGCAGTCAAAACAGTGAGTATCAGAACGGAAGCGTAAAAATTGACGGAAACAATATGAAAATAAAACCCTGTTGATTCCTGATATTCTGATACACAAATGTCCGCTGGCGGTGCATCGGTTGCCGATGCGGGGCTTTACGGCACAGAATGGAGCGTCAACGGGCGTCTTCCCTTCCGTACATGGGGTTAGTGGACCGGAGACCGGTTGTATGCCGTAACCTAGCCATGGGGTTCTGGGTACCGCTTCAATATCAGTTTGGGCTGAAACAGCCCATTTTCAGCTACCTACTCCTAGGGGATAATGGCGGGGCCTTATCTCTGGCTCAGAGAGGAGTTGGGACATGCCGTTAAGGGAGCATAGGGAGCCATCGTCGGCTGGCCTTGGAGCTCCTTGGTTACCAGGAACTCGCCTGTGGCTGGGCGGGACACCCTCCCCTATTGGCAGGGTTTCAGGGTCCGGACTGAGCAGGGCATGGGTTGTGTTTGAGCCCCCGCCCCTGCCAGCCACTGTGAGGGTAGGACCTGGGATTGGGATATGAGTTGGGATTGAGTGTCTATTGTCCTGTGATGCCCTTACCCCAGTCCAGTCTTAACCCCATGTGTACATATCCTGATCTGTTGCTGTACATACTTTCGTTCCCTTGTTGCAGAGTTGCAAGGATCCTGAAACGCTTTGTCACATGACACGAGCATGAGGATGCCCTTGTGAGCGCAGTGCTTTGCCTGCCTGCTTGCTTGCGCGTGTCCGCCGCAGCGTCCCGTGGCCACGCCCCCCATGGGAACGCGTCAAAAGCGTTTCACCGCCACGGGGTTACCCATCCCTCGCCTGCTACTCGGGGCCACCTGAACTTCGAGCACCACGGGCTTCGCAGCGCCGCCCGGCAACAGCGCCGAGTCCGTGAAGGAGGTGTAGCGACCGGAACTCCGACATCAGCGAGTTCCTTCGGCCGACCAGCACCGGCCGCACTCCCAGTTACATCACCCACCTCCACAACCACCATCGGGCGTCTTGGTCCCAGCCCTGTAGATAGAGTGGACCACAGGAACCGCCTCGACAGCCACCCCCAAGACCGGTCCATCGAGAGGAACGAGCACCAATGGTGAACTGGCAGGAGGCGGGCAAGACGTGGCCGCTGCCCCACCCCCATGCTGTGCGCCTACTGCGTGGGTTGGTGTGGGGGCAGCACTATCGCCACAGCAACCCCCAGTGCGAAGGCGGCATGCCCGGGAGCTTCGAGCTCCGCGAGGACATGGGTGCCGACCGCCTGCAGGCGGTGGAAGACTGGCTGCGGGTGGAAGGATATGCCTACCGCTTCCGCCATAAGCGCTGGAGGGTCTGGACCCGCCCGGACAGACCCAGGGAAGGGCTGCGCCCCGACGGGATTGAGGAGGACCAGAACCCCAACGAGTACCCGTCGGGCGCCACGATCAACGTCTCCATGTGGGACATGATCGAAAAGAAGTTCCCGGAGCCGGCGAACGAGCCCACGCTGCAGGGCAGCAGCAGCAGCGCGTCTCCTGGGAAGGAGAAGCGGTCCGCCGGGGACAAGAAGCGGGACAAGAAATGGCGGGAGTACCAGGAATCCCTGGCCTCTGAAGCCGCCCAAGCCGCCAAGGGCGGAACCCCAGCCCCCAGCCCCCAACGGGCCAGTGGCGGTCAGCACCCCGGCCACACCACCCTTGGCGACTTCCTCGAAGTCGCCAAGAAGGCCAAGGCCAAGCCTCGTCAGCTGCACCTGAGGAAGTCAGGCCCCAGCAGCGACGTCAAGTCGGCCCACCGTGGGAGGATGCCGGCCGACCAGGCCAGCTCCAGCAGCAGCGTCGCTCCCGACCAAAGGGACGTGGCCGGCGCCTGCGAGCGCGCCTGTGGTGTGCCCTGCAACCTTCGGGTTGCCCGGCAACGGGCCACGCAGCAGAACGCTGCTGTGGAGGGCGCCGTCGGCATCGCCCAGGAGGAGGCTGCAGATTGGGGCAGAGTCATGGCCTTCCACGCCTCGACCGTGGCGGCCATTGCGGCCGGACTCACGGCCGCAGCCGCCCAGGAGGCAGCGACGGCCCGGGTCAGGGGTGAGGTGGCGGCAGCCGCCCAGGAAGCCCGCCTGGCCCAGGGGGCCATTGTCCGTAAGGAGGCCGAGGTGAAAGCGCTGGAAGAGGCGCTTGCCCAAGAGAGGGCAAAGAAGGAGGCGGAGGAAAGGGTTCACGCCGAGGCAACGGCCAAGGCCCAAGCGGACGCCGCCAGGAAGGACGCCACCGAGGCCGCGCGACGGAAGGTCGCTGAGGAGAGGGCCAAGACGGAGGCGGAGCTCGCAGCATTGGAAGCGGAGAAGGCTCGGCTGCAGCAGGCTCGGGAAGCCGAGGCTGCCCATGCCCGGGAGGAGGGCGAAAGGCGAGCTGCCGCAGCCACGGCCGCCGCAATGGAGGAGGCGGAGGCCAAGCTCCAGCGCGAGACTCCCCCGGAAGGATCCCGAGTGGAGACCCTTCGAAAGCTCTTCGAAGGGGACGCCTCCTCCAAGATGACGCTGGATCTGGAGGAGGTCGACACGGGCAGCAGTGGGGACAGTGGCCCCACCGCCTACCGACGAAGGAAGGGTAAGGGGAAGACCCCCGAGAGGTCACGGAGGCCAGCGGGCGGACATCCCCACGACTCCGACCCCTTCTTCACCGCCAGCGACGGGGATGGAAGAGGCCGCCGACATCACCGAGGAATGGCTGGCGGAGGAGGCGGAGACGTCCCCATGGAGCCGGAGGGTGAGAGTGACGATCTCCCTCCTCCCTACCGGGGCTCGGGGTCGTCCGCGTGGGAGACCGGGACGACCAGGTGGGGCGACATGGACGAGGATGAAGACATGGACTTCGGCTACACGGAGAAGCCACCATCCTTGGACCCACCGAGGCGACCCGGCGGAGACCCACCGGGACCCCCTGGCGGAGGCCCGTCAGGACCCCCTGGAGGACGCCCACCAAGTGGACCCCCCGGAGGCGGACCTCCGGGAGGGGGAGGACCCCCTGGACCGGCCGGACCCGGCGGAGGCCCTCCTGGAGGACCCCCTGGGGACCCCGACGACCCACCAGGGAACGGTGACCCGGATGCCACCTGGCGATGGATTGTCCACCTCCGCAGGAGGGTCCAGTCCCTCAAGCGCGAGGTCGACACGGGCAAGGGCGAGATGATCCGCATCGCCAGGGTCGCCGCGGCCGCACAGAAGGAGCTGGACATCGCCAAGACGGAGATGGTCAAGATCGCCAAGGTCGCCACCACTGCCCAGAGGGAGCTGGACATCGCCAGAGCGAGACCAGGCTGCTGAACAAGGTCATCAACGGCCTGCAGCAGAGGTTGGACGAGCTGGAAGGCCGTGGGAGCGTCGGCAGCGACCACCCACCCCTGGAGTCTGCCTCGTCGGACGACGGCTGGGGACCTGGACCAGGTCCAGGCAGAGCCCACGCCCCCGGCGGAGCCCCCAGGAGTCGCCCCAGCGCCAGTGCTTCCTCTCTCAGCGCCCCCTCTCACCACAGCGCGGGCCGCCGTAACAAGCGCGTGCCGCCCGGCAGTGGCAGTGAGGAGTGGCGTGATGAGTGGCTCGGTGCGGAGTACCACAACCGCCGTGCTCCACCGCGGACACGGGTACGCCCCCGACGCCCCGCACCAGCCCAGGAGCCAATCCCAATGGCTGGCGGGCGTTATGGTGGACTCAGAAATGAGGTCCCTGGAGGGGATGTGGAGTGGGATGTCGGCGGAGGCGAGGAAGACCTGGAGGAGTTCGGCATTACCCCGCCGCGTGGTGTACTACGGGAGGCCGCTGAACGCAGCCGCCGGCGCTGTGATGAGGAGGCATACATGGAAGGAGTACGGCGTGAACATCTAGGTTCAGCGTACATGGAAGAACCACGGCGTAGCCACACGGATACCGTGGAGGACATGGAAGTGGCGGCCGTGGGAGTCCGTGGGGGACGCCGATGGGAACCTCGGTCGACCTCGCGGCCGGCGTTCATGGTCTCTAAGGCCGCGGATGCCGCCGTGTGGGAAGACCTGAAGGACATCAAGCCCCCCACGTACGATGGCAACCCCCTCAACCTCGACCGCTTCTTGGAGAAGCTGGACGATTGGGGGGTGACCGTCACTGAAGACATGGATCCCGCAGATGCGGAGAAATATGTCTTCAAACGGTTCAGGTGCCGCCTGCCGGAAGTGCTCCAAGAGCTATACTTCGTGGCGACCAAGGAGGGGAAAATCAAGACCCTCAAGGAAGCCAAGAAGTGGCTCAACGAGCAGGAGCGGGTGGACGCTCCGCAGGTGGCTGCCCAGCGGTGGAAGGCCATCAAGCTTCAGCATGATGGTCGGGAGATCCGCCTACGAGATTGGTGGGACTTCCGGGGGCAATACACCCTCTTCCGCCGCAACGTGGAGGACTGGAATGAGGGTGACGACCAGGCCCGCCTGCTCTCCATGCTGCCGGAAGCATGGATCAAGAGACTCACCAAGGAGGAAGCCAAGAGGGCCAAGTCCAACCACACGGTCAAGATGATGCTCCCCAAGGAGTATCATACGAACGTGGTGGCTTGGACAAGGAAGAACCTGACCCGGGATGTCAAACGGCACTCCCTGCGGAACGCCCTCCTCATCACCGTCACGGGCGATCGCGAGAAGAACGCGATGTGGCGCCTTGATGAGTGTGACG
This sequence comes from Eutreptiella sp. 'Long Island Sound 2002', assembly GCA_964036045.1. Lineage (NCBI taxonomy): Eukaryota > Euglenozoa > Euglenophyceae > Eutreptiales > Eutreptiaceae > Eutreptiella > Eutreptiella sp. 'Long Island Sound 2002'. The sequence continues at coordinate 36,091,690 of OZ038390.1, forward strand.
TGGGCGGCCAGACCATCCGTCTGCAGGCCATCCCGGCGCGGATGAGTTGCGACGAGGTCCTGGAGTGGGTTGGAGAGGAGGTACTCAAGGAGTACCGGAACCTCCACCACACCCGCGGGTTGAGGCCCGGCGACCGTGACGTCAACTACGTTGGCGAGGGGTCTGGCGGGGAAGCTGCCATGGACCCAGCGGGAGCCGATGGCAATGAGGCTCTCGACGACGATGATGACGACGATGAGCCCGCCGAGGTGGCCGTTTGTGCCTTTGTGGCCAACAACCTGAACACGGGGAGCAACCGGGGAAGCTGGAAGCCCCTGCAGAAGGGTTGGAAGAAGAAGGAGAAGAAGGATCCCCGCCGCATTGGCGACCCTCCGCTGTCCTTTGCGGAGTTCATACGAGCTCACCCTCAGGGCTGTTTTGTGTGTTATGGGAGGAACAAAGGGTTCAACCATGACCACCGGACATGCCCCATCCAAAAGGCCGACACGGAGGCCTACAAGAAGGTGCACGGGTCGAAGAAGCGTGCACCCGCGGATGTCCGGGAGACCAAGGTGGAGGTCACCAAGGACGAGCTCTCCAAGCTGATGTCGGTGGGGATCGAGTTGGCCAAGGAGATCCAGGAGATCAAGAGGAACTGGGTCCCCAAGTCGGACGACAAGAGCAAGGAGAACAAAGAGAACGACAAGAACAAGGACAAGGACAAGAAGGGTAAGAAAGGGGGAAAGAAGAAGGGTGTCACCGAGGTTGATGCGGAGGAGAGTACCCCTACTACCACAACCGACGCCCCTTAGCGGAGCCCCTGCAGCCAAGGGCCCCAGCTAGGGCGGTCGCAGGATGGTGTCGTGGGAAGCGCCACACCATCCCAGTCGGGAGACAGTGAGCACAAAGGGATTGCCGCGGGCGGAAGGCCCGGTCCGGCACCCGAAACGCAAGACAGTCGCGGTGGCAGGGTGACGGCAAGTGAAGGCACGAACCATTGCACCCGTCCATCCTTCGCGACCAAGAATGTATTTCATGTGCTTCAAGATCTATCCGAGAGTATCGAAGGATCACCCAGACCGCAGCTGGATGCTGCAGATGGGCAGCCTGAGCCGATTGTCCACGACCTGCACCAGTCGCTTATTGAGCTTCTGGAACGGCCGGAGATCCTGAGCTTGCACGCCGTGCGCCGTGTTGGGTGTGAGCGGCAGTTGCACCTTAAGGTCCGTGCCTTATGCGGGGAAGTGGAGAAGGTCTTCGACGTGTTGGTCGACACGGGAGCTCAGGTCAGCTTGGTCAAGGCTGGCTTACTTCCGCCAGAGTGCTTGACCGACAGTCGGAAGCCTGTCAGGCTGAAGGTGGCGAACGCCCAGTACATGGTGGGAGGCACGAAGGAAGCGGCCATTGGGCTGCAGTTCGTGAACCACCGTGAGCTGAGCCGCCCGGAACTCGGCAAGGAAATTCTCCTGCAAGGTCGCTTCTACGAGGCCGAGATGGACTGGCACATGATCGTTGGGTACGACTTCATGATGGAGACGGACTCCGGCGTTCTCCCGGCCCAGGCCTCAATGACCCTGTACCAGGACGACCAGCTCTCGTGGCTTTCGTTACCTGAGCACCATGTGGAATGCCAATGGATCCACCCGGAACGCAATCAGCTCGAAGTAGCCGCGCTGGGCACTGAGCCAACTGGGCCAGCAAACCAGGAGTACGGCGTAATGCCGGAAGTGGCGAGCCAAGTGGTTGCGGACCTGGGAGCTTCGGATCTGGCCCTGGATGCGTTCTCTTCAGGAACCTCCGCCCATCTTCGGGTTTGTGAGAAGTACTGGAGCGCCCAAGACTCCGCGTGGAAGAAGCACTGGGGTCCGCATCAGGGTTTGATGTGGATCCATTGCCCCCATAGGGACATTCCAAGGGCGGTAGCGAAGATTCGCAAGGACCGTTGCAAGGCAGTGCTGGTTGTTCCTATGGGATGCACCGAGGAGGAAAGCACCCGACATTGGGTGGTCTCATTGACCAACATGACCTTAAACAAGGTCGTCCTACCGGCTGGAGAGAGTGTCTATCAGGACGCTAAGGGACAGCCCATGCCACCCCAGAGATGGCCAACAGAATTCCACTATGTGGACGGGGTCCTTGAACAGGCCGACACCACGGACTTCGTGTGTGTCAACCGCATCATAGCGGAGCCATGGCGGCAGTGCTTTGCGGTTTCCCCTGTTGACATCGGAGAATCGGAGGACCTCCTCAATGAAGAGAAGTTGGATCTGGTTCAGGGGTATATGTATCAGCCCTTTCACGACTGGGGAAACCAGCGTGAGGGCAAGGGCCAGGACAAAGCCTGGTGGGAAGTGGATTCCATCGTCTCCGGTTCCTATGATGGGAATAGCTTCGTAAAGAGGGTGCTGGACCACATGTCCAGCCAGGACGAGCCAATCGGCGGCAACCCACCCACCTATGGCGACCTGTTCCGAGGCAAGACCAGAGATGGCCCTTTGGGCCACCTGGGAAGACCACCTGAACGATCTTGTGGAGGTACCCCGCAGGTAAGCTCAGTGGTCCAGATGCCCGGAAAAGCCAAGGCGGAGTCCGATGAGTGCCCCAAGATCCAGGCATTGAGGGCCAGGCTGAAGCAGAAGTATGGTGATACCTTCTTCAGCGGAAAACCTGTGTTTCCCCCACCGGTGCGTGGACCGTATGGCAAGGCCAAGATACGACTGAAGCCGGACCCCCGTGTGTATCGACACCGGGAGTTTGCCCTGAGGGGCGAGAGGAACGTGGCCATGAAGAAGATCCTCCGTGATTTCATCAAGAGAGGCTGGCTTGAGCCGTGCCACTCCGAGTGGGCCTCCCCGTGCTTCGTCGTCCCCAAGAAGGTGGCCGGTGAGTGGCGGCTCGTGGTCGACTACCGCGGCCTAAACGCCCAAACGCAGCATGACAGCTATACGCTGCCCCTCATTGAGGACATGCTGCAAAAACAACACCGGCGGAGGATCTTCACGGTGATTGACCTGAAACATGGTTATCATCAGATGCCTCTCGCCAAGGAGTCCCGTGCCTGCACAGCCATGAGCACCCCACTTGGACCTCTCCAGTGGAAGGTGATGCCCATGGGCGTTACAAACGGCAATGCGGCTTTTCAGCGGATGCTGGAGAACCTGCTTGAGCCGGTGCGTGACTGTGCGGACCCCTTCGTGGACGACGTGATCATCGCGTCCGGGGACCCCAGTATGAGCTATGAGGAGCTCCTGAAGGCACATGAGAGGGACGTCACCCGAGTGCTGGACCATCTGGTTCGGAACAAACTCACAGGCAGCAGTGACAAGGCCACCATTGCGGTAAGCGAGGTGGTCTTCGCTGGCCACGTAGTTGGGAACGGGCAGCGGAAGCCCATACCTGGCAAGGTGGCTGCAATTGAGCACTGGGAAAAGCCGAAAACGGTCTCTGAGCTACGGGCGTACTTGGGGTTCCGCAACTACTACTCGGGGTATATCAAGATGTATGCCGAGTATGCAGCCCCCATGACAACCAAGCTCAAGGGCAACCGAGAGGAGACCAAGAAGGGGTCCAAGAAGGCTCTGGTCTGGAATGATGAGTCCGACCGTGCCTTTGAGGGGATGAAGCAGGCGCTGCTATCCGCAGTGGGTCTGCACCTCGTGGATCCTGACGGAGGGTTCGTCTTGCGCACCGACGCTTCCGACTACGCCATTGGCGCTGTGTTGAAACAAGTGCTTGACGATGAAAGGCACGTGCCGGTGGCCTTCTGGAGCCGAGTCCTGGCGGAAGGCCAGAGACGGACGTGGACGCCCCGAGAAAAGGAGGCGTATGCCATCAGCATGGCTCTCAGGAAATGGGCTGGGTACATAGCCCTCCATCCCGTCACCGTCTGCACTGACCATCAGAGTCTGCAGTCGTGGCACAAAGAGCACGTGGACACCCCCTCAGGTCCCGCCTCCCGACGGGCAAGATGGCATGAGACCTTGGCCAAGTTCGACCTCACGGTTGTGTATGTTCCTGGTAAGGACAACACCGTGGCGGACTGTCTCAGTAGGTGGGCCTATCCCACCAGCAAGGGCATGACGGATGTCTCCGCCCATGGCGATGAGGCTGAGACCGCTGAGGCCAAGAGGATCATAGAAATGGAGCACCTGATGGAGAAGGAGGGTGTTAAATGCTTCGTCGTCATGGCTGCGGATGCCCCCCTCGGAACGAGGATGGGCAGAGCGGTCAGAGTACTCGCCCCTGAGGGAGCTGAGTCCGACAAGCACCTCTTGCCTGAATCTTGCCTCCAGGACGACTGGACCGACGACTACGCTAAGTCTGAGGCCTTTGAGGCCGAGTATAGGGCTGTGACTGACCCTGATGACGGGCAGAAGTGGCCAAAGGGGCTGACTCAGGAGGATGGCAAGCTCTACCGGAATGGTAAGCTGCTGGTCCCAGAGTCCCGAGTGCTCGAGCTATGTGAGGATTGGCACCACCACATGATGCACCCAGGGGTCAAGAAGCAAGCCCTGGATATGCAGCGCCGGTTCGAAATCGACCAGATCAGTCTCTACAGCGCTATCAAGAAGGTCAGAAAGGGTTGCTCGGTCTGTCAGGCTTGCAATCCCGACAACCGGAACGTCAAGATGAAGCCCAATGGACTCCGGTGCCTGAGCAGCCCATGGAGAGCGTGGCCATGGACGTCTTCTCCATGCCCGAAGTTCACATAGGCAAGGAGACCTTTGACTGTGTGGTCCTTTGTGTGGATCGCCACAGCGTCTACGTGGCAGCCGTTCCGGCACGCAAAGGGGGGCTGCTTGCCAAGGAAGTGGCAGTCATGATGATTCGTCATTGGCTGACCGTCTTTGACATCCCCGGCACTATTTGCAGTGACCGAGGTCCCCAGTTTACTGGTGGCTGGTTCAAGGCCATGTGTTCCCTCATGGGAATACGTCATGCCAAGAGCGTTGCCTATCTCAGCCGGTCCAACAGCCGGGCTGAAGTGGCTGGAAGGCAGCTGTTCGAGAAGCTACGCAAGATTCACATCACCAATCCACGTCCGAACTGGTTTGAGGAGATGTGGCCCGCTCTGAAGGCCCATCATGACATGACATGAAGCGTTTTCGTGGACCCCTTGCAAAGCACCGCAATTTCTGCAAGAATCGAACATTTCGTGAGTCGGTTTAAGTTGCTTAAACTGTTCTAAGGCGTTAGCCACAGGCCTTTCAAATCTACATAGATGCCTGTGAAAACACAGGAAAACAGTGAAATCTCGCGAATAATTACAAAATGGGGTACAACAGCATAAATTTATTATAAAAAACTGCTATTTTAACAAAAAAAAACGGCAATCCTCGCTATTGTTCTGTAGCCTTCGTAATCCCATTTCACGTCATAAATTGCGCTATTCAGCGCGCGTGCGAGCCACAGCGGGTAGCGGTAGGGAGACCCTCCCGCTACCGCTTCACCCCCCTACTTGAAGGTTTGTTTATCCCCCAAGGGGAAAAACAAACCCCAGAGGTAGCCTCTTCCTGGGTGTCCGGTGGGGAGCACCAATACTACCCTCAGGCAAAAACCTGCTTTGCCACACTAGGAAAAGATTAAGAAAAAGGCCTTGGGTGGCCTGCCCCGTTTGTGTTTGAAAACCTGGCAAAAGTTTTCAGTTTTCCGAAAACCTCCATGCTTTCAAAAAACACGCAACAGGACAGGCACGCACACAGCACTGTAACTCAGCATCAAATCCATGTTGCTGTGTCAGTTCGTGCCTTACCCAGGCACCGTGCACTGTATTGTACAAGTGCGGGTGCGTGTGCCAGGGGCTGAGCTGCCCCATATATACATGGGTTTTAAGACCCACATATATACTCGGTTGGTGGAGCCTGACAAGACTGGGCTCTCACCACGGCAAGTCTGACAAGACTGGACTTGCCCACAGGTGTTCCTACAAACGGAATTTTAAATTATCACCGTCTCCAACGACGGCTGCCACTGCCAGGCGTCTGCGTCCCACTGTCTTGGTTGGTCGCTCCGCTGGTTGTGGCGGTCTTTTTTGGCGTCTGGAAGTCCTCCACGACTTCCACCCTTTTCTTCGCTTCGCCCGTAGCGGACTTCGTCTTGGACGTCTTCTCCAGGCGGCGGACTCGCTCTTGCAGACTCTCCTGCTCCGACTTCAGGGTCCGGATCTCCGCTGCTGCATTCCTCGCCCACGCTGCCATCTCTGCGGCCCAGGCCTTCAACTCCACCGTCCCGGTTGGTAGGATGGCGATCTCCGAGCTTAACCGGCTGGGACTGGTGCTGGGTGGATTTCCGGTGAACGCTCCTCCACGTTGGGGTACTGGTCGGTACTCCGGCGCTTTCTGGGGCGCAGGTTGGCGCTCCCTCGACGCTTGACCACCGTCTGCTTGACCACGGCTTGGACCTTGTCTTCGGTGGAGCGCTGATTGGCGCTCCGGCGTTCTCCAGGATGCTGGTTGGCGCTCCCACGCTGCTTGACGATGGTCCGGCTTGCGGAAGAGTTCTCGTTCGACGGCTCGGTGGCCGTCACGGTGATCCGGATTGCGGCTGGTACTGCCGCTCTTGGGACGGCCGGTGCTGCCGCCGTACTGGTTCCCACGGCCATAGGGTTGATGGCTGGAAGGGCCATACCTCTGTTGCCCGAACGCGGGACTGCGGCTCGAACTTGGCCTTGGCCTGGGACTCCAGTCTGACGCGTCGCTCATGCTGTCCAGGTTGTAGCCGCCATTTTGCGGTCCCCACGTGCTGACGCCGCTGCTGTCGCTGCTGCTCATCCGGGACGCTGCGGAGGCACTTGCTGCCTCTCCTCTGGCCGCTTGCTGCGGCTGAGGGCCACGTTGCGGTGCAGACTGGCGCTGCACCCAGCGCCTTCTGGCTTCAGCGCGTGTTGGCGCTGCTCCTTGGCGCTGCGATGCGCGGCGGCCAGCGGCTGTCCCTGTTCAGGGTTGTTAGAACAGTTTTGAAGCGTTTTCGTGGACCCCTTGCAAAGCACCGCAATTTCTGCAAGAATCGAACATTTCGTGAGTCGGTTTAAGTTGCTTAAACTGTTCTAAGGCGTTAGCCACAGGCCTTTCAAATCTACATAGAAGCCTGTGAAAACACGGGAAAACAGTGAAATCTCGCGAATAATTACAAAATGGGGTACAACAGCATAAATTTATTATAAAAAACTGCTATTTTAACAAAAAAAAAACGGCAATCCTCGCTATTGTTCTGTTGCCTTCGTAATCCCATTTCACGTCATAAATTGCGCTATTCAGCGCGCGTGCGAGCCACAGCGGGTAGCGGTAGGGAGACCCTCCCGCTACCGCTTCAATGACACCCCCACTCCGGGTGGAGTGTCCCCTCACCAGATTGTGTTCGGCAGGGACCCCCTGGGTTGGGGACTTCCCTTGTCTGGTGATGGTATGGCCATGGACGCCAAGGAATTCTTTGCGTGGCAAGAGGCAACGGCGCGGGACATCCGCCAGCAGCTCGAGAAGGAGCATGCTGAGCGTCAGAAGTCCGCCCCGAGCTTGACAGCGCAAAAGTTCAGGGTCGGAGTCCCGGTGTGGGTGATCAGACCCCGCCCTATGGGCACCCACCGCACCAAAACCTGGTTCACACCCGGAGAGGTGGTCCGCAGGATTGGTGAGGACACCTACTGCATCAAGGTGGGTCACGGACAGTTCCGCGAGCGCCACGAGAGTGAACTCCGTGTGCGGGAACCCAACCTCCGTGGCCAACATGTGTCCCTGGACTATGCCGTACATGAGACTGATTCGGACGACGACTATGCTGAGCAGGACGACTATACCGTCGAGAAGATCCTGGCCCAGCGTCCGAACGCCTCGGCACCCGGAGGCCAGCAAATCAAGGTTCGTTGGCGAGGCTATGGGCCGTCCCACGACACCTGGGAACCCGTCTCCTCGTTCGTGCCGCGGATTAACACCCCCTTCATGGATTACATCCGCAAGCACAAGACCAAGATCCATGTCTCGGACTTGGCAGCACTCACCCGGGCAATTGCAGCCAGGGGCGCCTGATCACCGCCCTGAGCTCTCCCATGATGCAGTTTGAGCACTTGTTTGGTCGACGGATCGTCCCTCACTTGCTTGCTCTCTTCCATCTTCCGGTGACCTGCCATCAGAGTGGCCATATACCCCTCCCTGCTGAATCCAGGGGAGGATGGCCCCTCTCCTCCACTCCTATTCGTCACTCCCCGCCTGCTGAATCCTTGGGAAACCAGGCAGGGCGACTGACCTTGACATTTCCTGAGCTCTTAGGGCCTTGAAGCCCGTACGACGTTGCGCAACGGATGCCGCTGTCATCGGCCTTGCGACTTTTGGGTGTGTGGTCTGGTCCCATGGCAGTTGCGGGATCCAGACCAGTCTACGTGTGTCTGCAGACTATATATGGCCTGAACTCAGGCGTCTTTCTGTCCACCCTCCTGCATATTCCTTATCCTGACCGGGGCGTGGTTTGGCGCTCTATCCAGAGTGTATTTACACGCCTATTTACCCCGTTTATTGCCTACTTTTCTGCCCCCCAGGATATGTGCATCTGTATGTTGCGTATTATCAGCCCATCACCGAAATATGGACTGTTTCCCCCCCCCCGAGGGGATGCGAATCGGAATACGAAGGCGCCCTGAGTCGCCGTGTACATGCTCTTACATAAGGTCCAGCCTGGACCAGTACCTAGGTACAGATTCTTCTGTTTGAGTGCCCGTGATACCGTGTGCCCTAGTGGCTGTGATGTGCTGAGATCCTGATGGCGCCAGGCGGGAAGCCCAGTTGCCTGACTACACTCCCAGCGGTCCGCCACTGTCAGTCCCAGTGTGAGCCTACCGACTCGCAGACGCACTTGCAGTCGGGTGGCGACCTCTTGTGTCCTGACCTCGGTCTGTCTGCCTGGGAAACTGGTGGTTTGAGGAGTCGACGCCTCCGCCCAGAGTGCATGAGGACTCCCTCATGCATGGCTTTCGTGGTAATGGGGCGAGGGAAAAGACGTCCTTGATGCCCGATCCCTTATGGAGGAGCTCGTTCGGCTTTACCACTCTGGACTCGCGTCGTGGATATGGACATGGTGCGCCCAAGGAAGGACCCGTGGGGACTTTCCCCCAGACTGCGGCCTTGGGAAGCTTGGGGTAGCCTGATAGATTCTTGTGGTCGCTTTCGACCTGTGGGACCAGCTCGGTCGTCGTGTGGCGCCTATGTTGGCCGTGTATGCCACTGTGACCGTCGCAGCCGGCACCCGGTGTGCCTGGTATGCGTTAACGGGTCCTTTGGATGCCGAACAATCGCCGCCAGGACCCGGGACTTGATACTTGATACTATACTTGCGGTTACTAACAACTACAGCATCATACCTGTCTTACCGTGGGATTGTAATGGGCAACCTAACCCGCAAATCGGCCTGAAGTGAGAATGTGACACCCCCCCCCCCCTCTTCAGGGAATGGTCCTGGGTACCCGCTGCCATGCTTGGGTGTCATCGAGCCCCCCCCCAGGGTTTGCTCTAAGGAGGGGGGTGAAGAGGTACCCAGAACCTATGGCCCATGGCCCAGAGGCCTGTGAGCCGTCACACCCGTGCGGAAGCCGTTGACACCGGCTGTCAGTGGAATATCCCTGTTCTCTGATCCGCGAAATCTGGAATCCGATTTCTAACCATTAAATCGATCTAGAATTACCATAATTTTATTGTCTTGGTCGATTTTCTGTCAGAAATCGGTGAAATACCCGATTTCTACCGCGATTTCTAATTGTCGTGAAATGGCCCCTGTTGTCGCCTGTTCGCGCGCTTTCGTCGCTTCTCCGTGGCGAGTTTTGTGAGGGATTTTTCTCGAGTACCTTTGAGGTTCTAAGAGAACTTAAGGGCTGGATCTAGAGGATTTTTCTTGTACTTTCATCTGGTGTGTTCACCAGAATTTTTCGCCGTTGCGTCTGAGAGAAAATCAGCGCGCAAGCTTTTCCGTCAATTGCTCGAACTCATGGTTCTCAAGTACCATGAGTTTGGACGGAACCCTACATTCCCCCCCTATGCCTTTCATCCATGGCCCTTTCACGCGGCCATATTACTTTGTATAGGGAAGCGGGCAATAGGGATGTTTTAGGCGGCCCATGGGTTTCGCAAACCCAAGTCGTGTGCGTGCGCAAATGCTAACTTTGTGGCCTTGTGAGCATGAATGTTAATAACCGAACACAATGCTCAAAAGACCAAAAGCCCTAGGCCATTTTCGTTTTTCGAGCCAACTCAACGATGGCTCCACGCAATTCAATGCGTACCAAAACTCCATTTTCGAAAGAGGGCAAGTTTTGGTCGAAAATTAGGCCAAAATGGCCAAGCCCCCGAGGTTCGTACTCGAAGCCTATGGGGAGTTGAGCCTTGAACCAGGGCAATATGTAAAGTAGAGACCACCAAGAACATGGTGGATGGCTTGGTTGATTTTTACAACCTTTTCTTTCATTTCTTATAATTTCGCCTTGTGAGCACGCGTGCCATACTGCCTCTTTGCACACGCGCTCATATGCAAGCACTATTGACACGACTGGATGGAGACAATCTAACCATAGTGGGCATATTTGAAGGCACCTACTATGGGCCTACTCCAAGAATGTTTACTCATATTTTTGCTCCTCAAGGTCCCAAAGATATGTTCATGCCAATATCGCCGGTATATGCACTTTTTCCCATAAATAGTGTGCTTCAAGGATTGAGGTGTCAAAAATGTTTCCATTATGCTTTGAAACTCAACCCTTGTTGCAAAAGGGAAGCAAAGCCTCGGTTTGCATCCATGCAAAAGCCCGAGGCTCCTTTCTCTTGTGATACGGAGATACGATTTTTCGAGGGACCACTTTTGTGCTTGTTTGGGCTAGTATCCAGTCTGCCTCACGGGTCCCTCCCGAGACAGAGGGCATACATCCGTGGGTATCCGTCTAGATACTCTGCAGGTGTCCATCCGGGTATCAGTTGTACATACCCTAGTTCCACATTTGGTCCTGTGGACGACACAGCCGCTTGCCATTGTGTGTGTGACCTTCAAAAAGGTGCACAAATGCCTCACGGGCGAGGCCTCATGGGCCTGAATAACGTAGTGATTGTTCTTATGTGTGATACGGAGGGCTCATGCAGTGAGAACTTGGCATTTGAATACAGACAGCTTGGGATTCCTTCCTTCGGTAATCTCTAGTTAAGGAGTTTCTGAACGACCTGAATCCTCACAGGCCTTCACAGACAAGTATACTGAGCAAGACCATCGGACCTACGAATTAAGGAAACCATACACGATAAAGCACCATCATCGTAAACAATTGAGCAGTGGGTGTGGATTGACTTTTGGATCACATGATAGAGTGGCACATAAACAACAGACGCAAAACGGGTCCAGTCTGGAGGGGAAAACCAGTACTGCTCTGTACGATAAAACAACCGCAGGGTTCTTGAGGGATCATCAGACGTGAAAACCCGATACACCATCTGCTTGTGTCAGGAGACCACAAAACAAGTGAAATCCCGACTGTAGTATCACAACTGTCACAAAAGATGATGGGAGCGTATGTTGCTTTTAGTGGCAGACACTCACACTGCTGACTGTGTACACCTGGCAGACCTTGCACTGGGAGCGTCGGCTGCTTGTAGAAGAAATATTTGACGCTCAGGATGCAATTGTGCTGCAAGGGGGCACTACCTAACCAGACACACTGGAACCCCCCGGCCATTCACTGTTCATTTTCTTGCAACACAAAGGGGAGGTAAGGAAGAACAGTGTGGATCGCAGGGCATGTCTCCCAGATGATCTGCCCAAGCAAAAACGGGAGACGACCCCGTACACCAGCTGGTAGTAACTACACATCCTGGAGTAGCTCTGCTGTTGTACTCTCGTGCTGCACGACGTAGCTGTACACTCCTCAACACTTACAGTGAGTTCAGGCAGGCTTAGAAGCCATGGATGGCCTTCAGAGGTTGTTCATCACCGCCTTTCATCGCCTTTGTGACAGCACATTCCAAACAGAATTGCGAATTCCGTGGCCTGAGGGCTGTCACCTGGGTAGTTGAAACCAGTGAACCCTGTGCCCTGAGCGCTGTCCACGGGTTCTCCAAAAACTGATCGCTTGTGTATCATGTCAGACACCCAGCAATTTCTTGTGCAGCGATGCATCACCAAGGGTATGCACAAGGGCTCTGGCCTGAAATGCTTCCTAAGGGAGGAGACACCACTCATCAAAGACGTGCAATCAGTTGTATACCCTATACTCCCCAAAAGGTTGTGATATGGCTGAAAACTGTAAGACAGGCAATCTGGACAGTCTATCACTGCCTGGTAGAATATAGCCGCAAGCAGGTTGTCAAACGTGTGGACCCTACTTTTATCTCATTCAAGGCTATGTACAAAAGATGGTTGCAGGTCTGCATTAAGGAGAACAAAGTATACATAACAGTTGGATTTGGCACCCTCCTCAACAACAGCAAAGTAATGGGCTCATAGTATTGTAGTCTTCCACCTTAGTCCATAGCAAAAAAGGGACTATGAAACACAATCATTATTTACACTCATGTTCACATCTTACCTCTCTTCCACTCTCATCATACAAATATCCCTCTTGTAGTAAAATACACCTAGTTAGGACTTACCTAGGAAGCACCACGTGCTCCCTGGTGTCGCCGCCAGGCGCCTCTCCTCTATCTATCTCTCTTCTCTCCTCTTGTGTTTGGGGCTTGGCTTAGGCCTAGGTATACTCTTGGGATCCCCAAATACATGAAACATGCTTGGGACCCACCAAATAGGCATTAAAATACATGTAGACGTAGGGACAACCATGGAAAAGGGTTGTAGAGTAAATAGAGGTCCCTTAGGGGCCTTAGACTCCTTCGAAGGTAGTATGTGTGGTATCACTCACAAAATGAGTCGATCATGCATGACATGCATGACAATCCATGATGTCAAAAATGTGATCATCCAAATTCAAAGTGTTATAAAAAATGAATAGTATAACCTTCTTAGTAACCCATAAAAGTGGGGTTGTGGTTGTGTTAGTTCTGAGCGAAAGTGAGGTTTTGGGTTGGAATGTCAAAAACACATGCTAGGGCGCCAGCATGTCATGACACATGATGCATGACACATGACACATGATGCATGACGAATGATGATGATGATGAATGATGATGATTGATCTGAATCAGCTCGGAGTTCAAATAAAGTACACTCTGAGTTCAAAATATATACTCCATGGGGCTCAATCTCACTCCCCCCCCCGACTGAAGCCCTGGAATTCAGGAGTAAATACTCAGAAAAATAGGCTGAAAAATGATATTGTGGCCATAATCATATGCAGCCCTGTGAAATCTCTTAGCATTTACTATTCAGTCCAGAACTGGACTACCTTCAATACCAAGTATGATCACTGCACCTCAGTACCACAGTAAAGAATGAGTGGAATGACTTCGGAAAGCATACATGCGAGTTACCTTTCTTACTATACCACTCTTACCACAGCACAATAGGTGATTAGTTTGGAGCTAAAAATGCAAATACCAGAAGTTCCAGAAAGATTGTGCTCAAAGTGATATATAAAGCATGGACAAGGCGTAGGAATCCTTAGGGAAGCCTTACATAACAGATGCAGATACCGATTTTTGAAAATCAAAGTGAAATCGGCCTTGAATAACCCTTGGAATGCACTTCAAAATCAACCGTAGCTGAGCTTATAACTCGCCAGGAACCAAAACTTGAAAAAATATTTGGACACATGAAAAGCGCAAAGTGTAGCGCTGGGAGTTCTGGCGACTCCCGGAACAGCGCGCGTCCGCCGTGCGGGACTGGGGGCGAAGCCTCCAAAGTCCAAAAACTTTTGAACTTTTGTAAAAAGCGCTTCTGAAGCTGCAAAAAGCGCAGTTTTGTAAAACAAAGAATTTGGAAAACAACGAGCAGCGAAAAACACGATTTCATAAAGTGAGGCTTACAGACAGGCAAAAACTTTTGCGCGGGGAGGGTGCACAGTACAGCCATAGGGTAACTGTACGTTTCGCGCGCATCAATTTACCACTGTGCGTTTAATAGGCGAGTTCGAACATCAGCCACACATAGCACAACAGAAATCAAACTTACGTGTTGGTTAGAGCATGCACAACACGCGTAGCGTGTTCTTACCTTGCTTTGCAGTCCTTTGCACGCTCTTGGTGCCTCGCAACGTCTGGCTTGGGCTGGCATTCAGGCAGGATTCAGGAGGGAAACAGGCCGTCACGCATGCAAAATAGCAGCGTACGCCGCGTCGTGCACACGTAAAAACTCCGAATCCACGTAGGATAGAGGGTAAAACCTTCATAAGGGAAACATTCAAGGTTTGGGAGGTAGGGAGAACCTTCCTTGCTCGCTCTGTAGGACAGCATGCATGCATAGCGGAGGCGCCGCTATATGCGTTGGCGTCCCCTGTTGAGTGGTTTTGGTGAAACGCCTCGTGAGACGTCTTGTGCATGCATATGTTCACGTGCAGGCACTTAAAACACTCATATGTTTCACCGTGCCGCTCACACATGCAGCGTGTGTTAGAGAGTGTAGGACCGTTGCAACTCAAAAAGTCCAATGAAACTCTGGGGTGAAATTTCCTCACTTGAAAGTTGTTCGGTTTGAGTTGCACGAGTGTGGGAGGAGTGTGGAGTGGAGAGTGGGATGTGGGTTGGAGGCGTTAGCAAGGGGCGCTCCTGCAAAGGGCTACTCCTTTGTAGAGCGTTAAGATCAGCGAGTGGGAGACTGGGAAGGCAGGGGATTGGAATGGGCAAGGGTGTTCGCGTTGGTCAGCGTACGCTGGCCCTTGTTCCCACGCCCATCTGATCCCTGACGGTTTTTTCCTGGTCTCCCCGTGTGTGACCCTCTCTCCTTTTTTTTTGGGTAGCCCCAAGGTAGAGACCCTGAGGTAGATTCACACACATGCTCGCCCTGCACCGCACATCCACGCACAGCACTGCACACACATACTCAACACAACACACTTTTGCGCGCCATTCACTCACTCTGCACGGATCACGTTGAGCTTCGGTTCCGTGTCCACACTTGCACGGGTGTCATCGGACCGGAGGCGAGATGCACCCAAAGCGTTCACTGTTTGTTCAGAGATGCTTGGTGTTAGCTACAACTTGACTTGCTTTGGCGTGGGCGTGTGTGTGGGAAGTTGTAGGATCAGGGTGTCTTGCGGTGTAGGATCAGGCGTTAGCGTCTTTGACGGTGGGTGCCCAAGGCGGGGAGGTTTGCAGCCAAGGGGGTAGCCCTAGTTGTGGTTGGGCGACCCATGCAAACTCTGCTCGTCCTGCAGCCCACCCAGTTCCGGGGGGAGGTCCCATCCCTGGGGAACACCAACCCTGCCCCTCCGGTGGTGGATGCTTGACTGTTCCAAAATGGAACCAGGTGTTCACCACCCGTAAGAATCAGCTTGCTTAGCAGTAGTGTTTCACTTGTCTCCTAGGCAACACACTTCAGTTGGGTTTGTTGACACTCACACGGGCGCCAGTTACAAACCGCTCATCTCTCTCCCTCCCTAGATTGGTGAAACCTGTCCCCCAGCCTCGGAGTTCCCTTGGAAATCCACGACAACTCCCAGGCTAGTGAGTGTGAACTCACTGCTCAGTGAAACAGGGCCTTAGGACCATAGATGCACCGTTTTCACAGGTACTATGAAACAGGAGGGAGTAGTCTCACCTCCCAGCACGCTTGCAGGCCTGATTTTGGGCTGACTGTAGAATGTCACGCAAATCCTGAGATTTGCAGTACTCAGCAAAAACCTCGTTGACGTAACCGTCATCGAGTATGAAAGCCGTCACTGGCTCCCAGGTACAGTCAGAGATAGAATAGCCAGACCACTTTGTATAGAATCTCCAACCACGTTTGTAGGTGTGGCGGAGGATTCTTTCAACAAAGTAGTAGTCTTGCTTTTTCATCTCTGATTCAGTAAACGTAACGGGTTCACTAGCGCTTATTCTTTTGGGTCTAGCCTCTACGGCCGTAGGTGTAGGTACAGTAGGTCTAGAGAGAGAGATGTCCCTTTCGGGCATCTGTAGTGAACCGTCATCCTCCATAGGCGGCAGTTCTTCATCTTCATCCGTAGGATCCGCGGCCAAATCTTCGGCTGCAGCTTCCAGGCTTTCTTGTAGATCTTCTTCCCAGTCGTAGAGGTCGTCTAGCACGTCATAGTGCTTAAGCTGTGGGTAACCCACTTCAACCAGACCTCCATACTTAGGATGAGTTTTGATCCACACGGATCCTTCAGCTACATCCGTGACCAGAAATGGTCCGAAGTAAGGGCTGTCCAGCGTGTTACGCGGCCATGCCTTGAATCTTGTATGATGTACCAGAACCCAGTCATCAATTCGGTAGATAGCTTCTTTTCTTTTGCGGTTCTTGGTACGATTCTCCTTACTTCTTTTCTTTTCCAGTAGTGATCGGCATAGATCGGCGAACCGTTTTTGCTCGGTGAGCCATTCATCAACTTTACGATTTCCTTCGCTCGCGCAGGGGAATTCGAAGTTGAAACCTGGCCTCCCTAGGAACAGTTCTGTAGGGGTGAAACCAGTCCTGCTACTCACTTGATTATTCATCAAGTAGATAGCATATGGGACTAGTTTTAGCCAGTTTCGGCTCTTCTCGTTCAGCATCAGAATCCTCATGACTGTTTTGAAACAGCCGATTTGGCGTTCGCATAGAGGATTCTTTGTTCGTAGGTAAGGAATTCCGAAAATGGACTTCCGTACCCATAGCTCTCATGACGCTTCGGTACCAACAAGTAGGGCTGGTAAACCGGATGTCTTGATCGCTGCGGATAATCTTGGGTAATCCGTAGACTTGTACCCATCCTTCGAAACTCTCTTTCAATACTCTTTCACCATCCACCTTCTTAGTAAGGGGAAACACTCGGCTGTAGCGACTGAGTCCATCCGTCACCAGCGAAGTCATGGCCAGCAAATTTAGGTAACTGCATAAAATCTACGTAGAGGATGGAGTTCAATTGGTTCGGAATCGGGAGATTCCTTACCTCACCACGATCAGCTGCAGCGTTAGCTTTAGCCTTAGTGCAGGGACACTCAGCGATGATCTTAGATAAAATCTTCTTGAGAGATGCATCGCTACTCTTAGCGAAGAAATACTTCTGGAAGAACCAAAGAGTCCTCTCCACCCCAGGGTGACCATCCGTTTTGTGTGCCCATTCCAACATAGTTTCTTCATAGTCTTTGGGGACACAAATGAGGTCTTCCCTGTATAGGTGAGTTGACGTGCGGGACCATTGTACTCCATCCAAGATTTTTGAGCTCCCAATCGTCAACTGGTCCAAGATGTCCGAGTAAACGGCCGTCAGGTCTTTCATACTCCAGGACATGAGTTTTTCTTCCCTCGTAAAGAGATCCAGATGTTGATCCATCTTGGCGAAAGCTTCTTGGGCCAGCATCTCGGTGTCTGCCCCCACCAGGAAATCAAAACAATTCCGTGATAGATAATCACAGAGTTCGTTTTCAATTCCCCGGATGTGGACTGTAGCGAGTCGTAGTTGGCTCAGGTAGACCCACCACCGTCGTAGACGGTTTCCATCTGGCGGTGGTCTTTCCATAAAGTACTTCACCGAATCCTGATCACATAGCCATGTGATGGGATTGGTACCCAGGATCCTGTGTTGACTAGCCAACACTAGAATTCCAGCTAACAGCTCCTGCTCGTAGGTGTGATAGTGTGAGCGGGCTGCATTCCACTTCCAATTCCAGTCGCCAAGTGGAACTAGGCGCCATTCTTGGGAGTCATAGTCAGACACCTTGAACTCTTAGGCGATAATCAATGTCTTTACATTGATCCGTAGTTAGGTTTTGCCACTGTAATAATGTCCCTCCTCCTCCAACGTTACTGGCATCCGTGATTAGAATCATCTCGCCGTAGCGTTGGGGTACTCCAAGTACTAGGCATTCTCGGATTTTCTTCTTGACATCTTCGATTGCTTGCTTTTCAATAGTTCCCCAGCGCCACGGAGTCTCCTTCTTGATGAGGTCCGTTAGTGGTGCGCTGGCTTCTGTGAAATTTCGGAGATGCCGCCTGTAAAAATTACAGGATCCGATGAATTGTCAGATTTTCTGAACTCCTTCAGCTTTAGACATAGAATCCGTTAGGTCGAAGTTCATCAGGGGCTTCATCTTTTGATCCTGCGGTTTCCACCCTCCATCTCCGATGTGGAATCCGAGGTAGTACGTTTGCGTCTTGAGAAATTCGCATTTCTCTTGCTTGATGCGGAGGTGATTTTCTTGACAGACGGTGTAGAATTCTCGGAGTAGTAGGAGATGGTCATCGATGGTGTTCGTCCCTAGGATGACATCGTCGATGTGAGCCTCCAGGACAGCACCACGCTGTAGGAGCTCTTGGACGGCCGGTCGTCGTTTACACAGGGCGATGATTTGATTCATCAGCTCCTGGAACAACGCCGGGGCGTTAGCAATACCAAATGGCATTACCCGCCATTTGTAGACCCGTCCATCCGGAGCAATGAATGCCGTTAGATCTTGGGCACGCTCCGTTAGGTCAATTTGCCAGAAACCGGACCGCTTGTCCATTTTAGTTTTGTATCTGCATCCAGCAGCGGTTTCCACGGTGTTCTCCATCAGGGGCAGCGAACCGCTGTGCAGTTTTATTTTCTGGTTGACCTTTTTGTAGTCGACCACCAATCTTTTTGCAGTGCTCCCTGGTTCAGCTACAAGGAAGCATCGACTGCAATGCTTAGGATAGTCCGTCTTTTTGTACTCGTAAACCAAACCGGCCTCCACGCATTCTTTGATTTGGCGAGTAATCTCAGCCATGTCATCTTTTGATGCTGGGTACGGTCGATATCGAACTCGATCTTTGAGAAATTCTTCTCTTAGTTCTAGATCCATGGTCACCAGTTTCTTCACCGATCTGGGTGGAGGTAACGGACCAAAAATGTCAGAGAAATGCAGGATGATTTTCTTGATCCTCTCGTCAACATCCATTTTGTCGACCAAAATCTTGAGGTCTTCAGATGCGTGTAGATTAGACGCACCTAATTCTTGTTTCTTAGATTTTTCATCTTGCTCCGTCAATTTCTTGAGGGCTAGGACCTGTTTGGGGTCCAAAATCATCTGATTCTCTTGGTGATCAATTTTCTTCTTTTCTTTGACTTTCTTTCTTAGTCTCTTGATATCTTTCCGGCGTAATTGATCTTTTCTTTCTTCTTTCTTTTCTTCTTCTCCTTCGATTTCTTGTTCTTCTTGTTCCAATGCTTCGTGTAGTTCGTGAAGCATGACCAATTCTTCGCCGACATCGAAATACGTCCCATCTTCTCCGTCGTACTCGTCTAGGTAGACCATGCTTTTCCATTTTTCTTTTAGCTCCAGTTTTTGGTGTCTGTGAATTTGATTTAGTAGAAGGAGACGAGTTTCTTCCAAATCTTCTTTTGAAGAAGGGAACGAATTTTTACTCGGGCGTGCGTGTAGGAGACGGAGTTCACGTTCGTCTCCTTCGCTCGTCATCGATTCTAGTGGGACGGAAACGTGTGAAAGAAGTTTTTCGGGGTTAGGAGGTTCGAAAAGAGTCGAAGGAGCCTCTAGAGGTTCTACTTCTTCCAAGAACAAATTGGTGACCAAGTCGTCGTAGTCCATAGTGGTGTAGGAGTCGTTCGAAAAGGGTATAGTCAACTCGGAAGGGGCTTTGGATATACTTCCGCTTTCGTCGGAGTTTTCTTCGCTCTCTTCTTGAGTTTCTCTTGCCTCTTTCGGACTTTCTTGAACCACTTCTTCGACTTGAAACTTAGGCGTCTCGAACTTGTACTCTTCCTTGCTCTCGTCCACGTCCAGAAACCTTTTCATCATCTCTTCTTTTCCGTACCCACGGTGGTGCTTTAGCACGAACTTCTTTATCGCCTTCGACACGTTTTCCATGGGGTTAGAGGACACGTTTTTCCCCGAGACTAGGTACATAGTTGTTCGCCAACGGGGCTTTGGCAAAACCTCTTCTTTTGGGTTTAGTCGGTAAAGAGGAACGTCAGGTAAGAGCAACTTTGTCACCGTCACCTTTTCGAGTATAGGCCCCCATAGCTTTTCTTTTTCTTCCCACTTCTTCCCTTCGGGAATGACCAACGCGACCGTAGCTTGGTCCACATAAACTTTTACCAACGTGTGGAGCATTTTTGAGAAAGGGGGTTCGGCGTAGAGCATCTTCCAAGCTCCCAACTTTCCCCAGTCATACCACCACGTGTTGTTGGTTTTGGGAGTACAAAAGTACTTCGCGTCGGCGTTCTCTTTGGACGCAAAGAGTTCGACAAAGTCGCCGTTACACGTGTTCGGGTTAAGGCCAAGTTCTCGAAACGCGTCATGCTTGGCGGCGGAGTCAAGAGTGTAGTTCTCCGTTCGGTGTAGGCTCAAGGTAGCGAGGATACTCTCTTGCTTCACCTCGCTATCGAGTGCCAACGGAAAACTCTTGAGAGTCTTGAGCGTAGGTCTTGGACACTTTGTCTCCTTGAGGGGTATTGCTTGCCATTCTTGGTCTTCGTTCACCACCAACAAGTGAGTGGGCTCTTGAAGGAATAAATCCTTTATCCACTCGTTTTGCGCAAAGAAGTCCGTCTCCAATATGGCTTCAAAGGCGTCGGTGTCGAACGCTTGAAACTTTTGAAGTACCTTTCCGTCCCCCACTTGTACTTCTCCTTCTATCTCGCCTTCGGTGAGAGTGACTCCCCCTTCTCCCGTTTTTACCCCACAAATATTTTTGGGAACTAGGTCCTCGTAGTGTACGAACCTAGAGGAGACTAGGGAGATTGTAGCGCTGGTATCAAGGTATGCGTCCACCCATACACCATTAATAGCGACCCTCAATAGGCAGCAATACCTCGGTGCGTTGTCTCGGTGTCCACCTAGGCTTCCCCCGGCGTTTGACCCGCGAGAAAGTCATTGAGGTTCTTAGCTTGTCTTTCAAGCTTTAGAACTCTTTTTCGCTTCTTTTCTCGCTCTCCTTCCGTCAACTCTTCCAAGCGTTTCTTCTCTTGAGGCTTTCCTTTGTCATCGTCTTTTCCTTTGCCTCCTTTTCCTTCGTTCGCCTTTCCTCTGTTCGCTTTTCCTCCACTTCCTTTTTCTCCTCCTTTCGCTTGGTCCTTTCCCCCTTTGCCTTGACCTTTCTTCGTTTGCTTTTGCTCTTCTTTCCTCGCGTCAAGGCTGTTTTGCCACGCCTTGCCTCTCACGTTGTGTTTTGTCCCACAATTTGGGCAAAACACGGTGGCGAAGAACTTGAGGGCGGTGGAGTTGTCCTCCTCGACTTCCTTTCTCCAATACCACTGCCCTTGGCCTTGTCCTTTGCCTCGTCCACCTTTTGCACGGCCACGACCGCCACCACCACGGCGGCCGTTGCCTTGTCCTCGTGCTTGTTGAAACGACACAAAGCACTCCTCACATAGCGAGTGGGCAAAGGCCTCTTCTTGGTTCATAGGGGCGTTGGAGTCGGCGTTGGTGTTGCCGTGTAGCCACTTGAGTTGAGCCATCGAGTGCAAGTTCTTCAAAGTAGCGTCGGACTTTCTCTGGAGGGCCAACTCGTAGAGGAGTTCAACGAGAGAGTTGAAAGTGTGTATTCTAGACAACCTCTCGGGAGTAGCACGTATTTCGTCCATGGTTTCGGGCGGAACACGAGGTAGGAGGTGTAGGAGGGCTTTGGAGTCGTCGTAGTGGGACGTAGCCAATTGGTCCGTAAGCATAGTAAACTTTTGGACGTATTGGGCTATGTCCGCGGTTGTAGGGTATTCCTTCAACCGAGGGATACGCTCTATCTCTTGAATAAGCTCTAGGTCGGTAACGTAGGTGGGGTAGAGCTTTTCGAGCGTAATAAGGAAACTTACCCAAGAGTCACTTTTCTTGAGTGCCCCCGAAACCACTTCTTTTACGTCCTTGTTATCACAACCGTTGATAACAAGGTCCGCTTTGGCTCTTTCGTTGAGGTCTTCTTGTCCTGTCGACCTCAAGAACCTCAAAAAATCTTCGGCGTAAACCTCGAGGTCTCTACCCGAAAACTTGGGTAGTTTGGTTTCGGTTTGGGGTTTGAAAAAAGCTTTGGTTCCTCTACCGGTATGTGGCACCGGTTGTGTGGGGTCGGGGAGTAGCGCCATAGGCGCTAGTGGACCGAGTCCTAGGGCGAGGGCTTGGTCGAGGGTGCATACTTCGTAGGTAGTCGTAAAGCACGCCACGGGTTTGGGTGCTTTGGTACGGGGTACAAAGGGCGACTTGACTCCAGGAGGCACACCGGCAAGCCCGGTGCACACTCGGTTTAGAGGCGAGGGTTGGTAAGGTACACAAGGGTTAGTGGTTAAGGTAGTACTAGTCCTATTTTCTAAGTTTTCAAGACGACCCTTGAGTTGTTGCAAGGTCGACAAAAGGATAGTGCTCTCTTCCGAAGAAGGAGAGGCTTCGAATACATGAGTCCTTTTGGGTGCTTGAGGCTCAGAGAAAAACTTAGGCTCAGGAACTCCGGTAGGCACTCCATGAACAATAGGTTCTCCACGGATAGGGGGTTGAGGCATAGTGGCGGAAGTCACATTAGAACGCCATGGCACAGATTCGAAAGGATTAGTCGAAGACGATGTGGTACCCGACTCATGAGTCTGTGGGGCATTAGTGAATGAACCTTCATGGTGTTCGATTTGTTGAACCATTTGTTGCAACCGACCACTCTGGTTGAGCAACGATAGGACCTCCATAGCATTCGCTAGCTCAGCTGTCGTCATGTTACTCGCTGAAGGCACTGGGCGTGGAGCTACAGCTTCAGCATACTCAGGACATGTAGGCGCAGGAAAACGATAGGCTTCGAATCGAGATCCGTCTAGAGGTACTTCTGGGGTTCCAAACCCGGCCATGGTAAGCGCGACTAGTTCCTCATCGGAGACCGGTATCATGACTTGCACGTCGTTTTCAGAAGCGCCCGTAGCTTCTAGCCTGCTTGGAGTTCTCACAGGGTCCATCTCAATTTTTCAGACTCGATTTTCCGAGTTCAGGAATTCTTCTCCGTCACCTGGATATCTGGTTTCTGAACCTTGGCCCCACCGTCCCGCGGGCCATTCTGCAGTGCTATCCGGGAACTTAAATAACTGCAGATTCACTTCCACAGGTGTTTGGCTGTTCGTTTGGCTCCTTGTTGGCGGCATTGTATTTTATGGTTTCGGTGTGTCTCACTCTCTGTCTTTTGCTCACCCTCTCCATCAGGGATTTGCTGCTTTTTGTAGCAGTCACCCTGGGTTCGGTTTTGTTCCCCTCTTATCTTTCTTGATGGTGGTTGGGACGTTGGGGACTGTTGGGACTTCGTCTTGTTATAGTGAGATTGAGCCCCATGGAGTATATATTTTGAACTCAGAGTGTACTTTATTTGAACTCAGAGCAGATTCAGATCAATCATCATCATTTATCATCATCATCATCATTCCTCATGCATCATGTGTCATGTGTCATGCATCATGTGTCATGACATGCTGGCACCCTAGCATGTGTTTTTCACACTCCAACCCAAAACCTCACTTTCGCTCAGAACTAACACAACCACAACCCCACTCTTATGGGTTCCTAAGAAGGTTATACTATTCATTTTTTATAACTCTTTGAATTTGGATGATCACATTTTTGACATCATGGATTGTCATGCATGTCATGCATGATCGACTCATTTTGTGAGTGATACCACACATACTACCTTCGAAGGAGTCTAAGGCCCCTAAGGGACCTCTATTTACTCTACAACCCTTTTCCATGGTTGTCCCTACTTCTACATGTATTCTAATGCCTATTTGGTGGGTCCCAAGCATGTTTCATGTATTGGGGGATCCGAAGAGTATACCTAGGCCTAAGCCAAGCCCCAAACACAAGAGGAGAGAAGAGAGATAGATAGAGGAGAGGCGCCTGGCGGCGACACCAGGGAGCACGTCGTGCTTCCTAGGTAAGTCCTAACTAGGTGTATTTTACTAAAAGAGGGATATTTGTATGATGAGAGTGGAAGAGAGGTAAGGAGTGAACATGAGTGTAAATAATGATTGTGTTTCATAGTCCCTTTTTTGCTATGGACTAAGCTGGAAGACTACAATACTCTGAGCCCATTACTTTGCTGTTGCTGAGGAGGGTGCCAAATCTAACTGGTAGCAGAGAAAACCTGCTCTGCCTAAATCCAGTATCCCTTGGATTTAATTTCGATTCAATTCCATGGCAGACACCACCCCGTTGGTTGCTCTCATCATGGGGTGTGGAATCTCAGAATCCGGGAAACCATGTTGCAGCATCGCCGGGTTGTTACCATGTAGAGGTCCCCCTTCCCCCGAGTCATGGCCACGTATAGCAGATTGGAATCGTCCGTGGCATTGGGGTTCTGTCCATACCTCGCGTAGTCTACCAGTAGGACCGGTCCCTCGAACGTGCAGCCCTTTGACCCGTGTGCGGATGTGAGGGCGATCGTCGACGGGGAGGAGGAGGAGGAGGATGGCGATGACGACGAGCACAGGGATTCGTTGTCGTCCTCTTCGTCACTGCTGTTGCTGTTGTCGACATCATTCGTGCCCATGCTGGCACTACTCCCCCTGCCGAGACAGGTGATCAACCAGAGGAGGTACTCGGCCGGGTCGCGCTGATGCAGCTGCTGGGCTATGACCCGTAGGATGTACTCGGGCTTTCGCTTCATGACAGTGTGGCAGGTGCGGAACACGACGGCGTCACTCGCCTCCTGCAGGATCTCGATAATCTCCGACGGGTCGTCGGTCTTGAAACACTCGGCGAGGCACGACTGTAGGGTCTCCTGGATATGGGGCGAGTTCCAGGAGATGGGCATCCCGTCGGTGATCCACCGGTGCCCGTGCAACTCGTGCAGGAAGGCCAGGATCTCCTTGTTCGTGCGGAACATGATGACCGCGGAGGAGGACCGGCCCGCGGCAGCGGTGGCGACGGCGGACCGGTCCCTCGCAAACCGGTAGAGGTGCCTGTAGGTAGAGGTGCAGATGTACGCGACGTCCCCGGTCTGTGCGTCGCTGCGGGGGGGTCATGGGCTGCAAAAGTAGTAGGCTCCCCTGCTATGCCCGTGTAGGTGAGGGCAGAAGCAAACGTGCCCTCCAACAAAGCGACCCAGCGTTCTATAGGCTGCCAGCACTAGACAGAGTGATTCTCAGAGTCACTCCCACTGGACAGTTGCTGCTGGCCATAAAGGTGACTTTCACCGTTCATCGTCTTGGTAGTTCGCCTCTTTGAGTTGTTAGACTTGTTGGGTTCAGCTGCTAGCGTTGGGAAATGGGTCTTCAAGTGGTAAAGAGGAGGAGCCCTTGGTGGGACCTCCTGTGCAAGTACTCGACACACTGTGATGCAGCAACCCAAATACAGCTGGATAGCAAGTTGGATCCACCGAACTTGACCAGTCGCCTCGGGCTGGACCATTAGCCACAGTTTTCGACAGGCCCCAACGACCATGGAGGAAGCCACCCTCATCATAAGACCGCAAGTGCTTGGCGTCAGCGCCCAGGCCAGCGCTGTGCTCACCATAGTCACCTGGGACCAACACGGTAAGGTAGGGTAGAGCACTGGGTAAAGGACCCAAGAACAACCTGCAGTCAGAACACCCATATCATTTTCTGGGTGTCAGTGGCAAAGTAGTTCATCCAAATTACGGTCACAGCTTTGGTCATAGGCTGTAAGGAGCCGGAACTGGAACTATAGGTGGTCGGACTGACTCTCATGGACGTTTCAGCGCCATTTGCCGAATACGGCTCGCATTCTCGAATCTCTCGTTGAAGTCGTGCAAGAAAGGAGGCAGTTGCTGTAGGCGTAGTCACCTCACTCGTATAGGCTGTCATCAGCAAATTGGAAACCATCATCTGGCTAGAAAAACAAAGTGAGCAGGTAATGGGAGATGTTCTCCTCTTCAACATCCATGAAAATGCCCTAGCAGGGGCATAGACAGAGTAAATCCAGCAACACAGCTCTCATCTATCTCAATCCTGTTACACCGAGAGGGCACCTCGAAGTACTTGTGCAAGACGTCAGCAATCTTCTCCCCAAATGTAAATTTGATAATCTCATCAATGGTCGGCACATCTTCAGACATGGTACTCGTTCCCATGAGACTGTCATGGTCCGTGCAAGGAATGACGTAAGTAACATTCTGCAAAATCAGGAGTAGCGCGGCCTGCATCTTCTTTTATGTACCGGCTTGGCCAGGGTGCTCCGCACTGGCTGTCGGCTGTAGGATGAGTTCCTCCACGCAGTCAGGAAATGGACGGTTGTACTTGCACATTGGTCCAGGGCGAGTCAACATCCTGAGCGTCGCTGAAATAAACGTTCATCTTCACAACGTAATAGTGGCCGGGACTTTCTGGCTGCATAAAGAAAGATGTCCTTGAATTATGCCTTACGTCTTTTGATGTATTCCTGCAGGTTTTGTAGTTGAAAACCCCAAACCAAAGCAGCAAGTAGAGCAAGGACTGAATGTGGATCGAATCAATGATTGGTTTTGGAATCCAGTGTAACACAGAAGGGCTGCAGATAGACAAAGCAGGTATATGCACATAGATTCAATCACAAATGGATAATACAAAAGGTTTTATATGAAAATTGGTCAGACTCTAGCCTCAGAGGTTGCAATAGGCACTTCATGTGCACTCTTTTGGGTGAAATGGTGCTGGTTAGGACTGAGGGGCATAGATGTCAGGACCACACAGAAAATGACTTGGCCAAGCAACTGAATTCAGAAACAGTTACAAAGTAGGACCACAATAAGTGGTAGAAACAATTGAGTATAGGGGTCTTGGGGTGGGAGACCACTTAGGCTTAACCTCCAAGGCCAACAAGCATGAAATGCCTGATTTATTTTGGTATGTCCTCCATGAAGGAAGGTACCTCCGCTCAGTTGAGTGGTAGGGGTGAACTTCATGGAGGGGGCTAGGGTCACAACCCTAGTTACTTTGAGAAAGTGTACTTTAGGCCTAAAAACAGAGATAAAAACACTTAAGTTTGTCTTAGCATCAACAAAGGGTTTTAAGGGGGGCTTAGCCTGGATCAAGCCCTCCAAGAAAGACATGGCAGTGACTTTTTCTTACTCCCCCCTGGAGTACTAGTTAGCTAAGCTAGTAGGACCAAGGAAAAAGGCTCAAATATTACCAAATTTACCTCAAAAGAATGCATTACACTTACCAAAAACATCCTCATCACTTCAAAGAAGCCTATCACACTGTAGGGACCCTTGAAAAACAGTGTAATGTACCGTGAATGATGTCCCTTCGAAGGGGCATTCCTCAAAAGTCGCCGGCGTGCGGCGAAAACTTTTCGAAAAAGTTTGGGGGCAGTGGGAATTGAACCCAGGACTCCCTCCCTAGAGCACATGTGCTTGCCCACTAGGGTACAGTCGAACGCTCTAATGCGGACGGCTATCGCTGTATAAACAGCGTTTTAGTATACGTCCTGACCAAAGGCCAGGGCGGAGCAATACTCCTAATGGAGGGCACAAACCCCCAGGAGCTGGAAAAAATAGAAAATGTAACCAGCAAGGAGTGATTCCTGCGGTTTAGCGGAAGGGGTTGCGGTTTAGCAAGTGAAATCGTTGAAAATCGACGAAACCACGCGGGAAATCGTCATTTTTACACATAACTTAAAGTCGCAGACAAGCGCAAAGGAAGCGGACGCCAAGAAAAGGGTTGCGCAAGCGTAAACGGCTTTTGGAAAAGAAGGTATGAGCCGCAGTTTTTAAAGTTTTAAAGAAAATGTTTGCACAGTTGCATCAAAATTTTTATAAACTTCAGAGTCAAGCATTCAAAATCAGCCCACACCACAGACCAGTTCAACAACCCGTCTCTCAGGTATGTCTGTGTCCCTTCACACTCACGCATCCCGTTCGTGTTGGTTGTTTCGTCAAAACGTTAGGGTTGTCAACGCTGTGCTCATTGGGGGGTCGGGTGTTCTCCTCTCGTGCTCTGCACAGGTAAAAGCAGGAGTGAAAGGTATGTGATGCGAATGGAGCGCGCAGCGCGCACGTACGGTTAGAATATGCGCTGTGCTCGCGATGCATGTGCCTAATCGAGGCATCCACACGCTGTGACGCTTTACCTGTATCCGAAATTCACCCTTGTTTTCTTCTTCACAGGTAAGACAAAAAGCGTTTGTTCGTGTGCGGCCATGGCGTTAAAGTTGAGTTGCTTAAAACGCTTAGGTTTGTTTCGTGTTCGTTCCAATTCGGCATTCACACGATGCATGGTGAGTAAGGTAGGTTAGCCCAGGAGGAGCTCACCTCCTGGTAGAGTCAGTGGTTCAGCCTCGCTTCCCTGCGTGCACATGATGCATTAAAGGGTAGGCCACGCGAATTGCGCACGGTAAACCTTGTTTAGGTTACTCAGAGGCTCCTCGGTACGTTCTTTAAGAGAACCCGAGGAGTTTCTTAAAGCTTGCTTGCTTGACAGGGGTAGCTGATCCGTCAGCGTGTTTGCGAACAGTGTATTATAGGTCACACTGAGAAGGGTATAATACCTGGAGTGTGGCTTGGTTCCTCAGTCGCAAACGCCCCTTCATCTGCCTCTTTTGTACAGGTGGGAGAGGTTAAGGGTGATTGGTGCACGCAGCAGCTGCCTTCGGCGGCTACCATTTTTCTGCCCCAGCAAAACAGGGGCGCTGATCACAAATCAAATCACTGTGCCTCAGCCAGTACTGGCGAGGGCAGTTCGACCTCAACGACATCTGCGCTGTGCACGCAACGAGAGCACCCCTTCCCTCCAAGCCCTAGCAGGGGAAATGCGTTGTGGCGTCCCCTGTTAGGCCACAGCTGCTTAGGAGCGCTGTGTTCTCTTGTCCTTTTCACAGGAGGGCCACTAGGGCCTGAGTCTTCCTGGACAGCAGCCCCAAGTAGCGTGTGTAGGGGTTAGGGTCAGCAGGCCTGGCAGGAGTGGAGTGCAAGTGATGAGTCCTCACCCTGCCTTCGAAGGCCGGTGCTGGCGTTAGTGAGTGTAGTGTAGTGGCGTCTCCTGTCCCGCGTGCTTTTCCTCGTGGGCAGGGGAGTGCGTTAGCTTTTGGCCTGTAGCAAAAATGGGCGTTTTGTATGCCCTTAGCACACTTGGCCACCCCTCCCCTCTTAGTAGGTAGGGCTATTGCCGTCTTACCCCAAGGATAGGCGCCAGCACAGAAATTGGGCGCCATAGGAGTGGTAATAGTACCTGATTAGGACCTTCGGTCCGACGTCAGCGAAGCCCGGTCTCCGGGAGCCACGCTGGGGAGAGAAGTGAGACACATACAGACATACGTAGCACACTTAGGGGTATGGTAAACCCTGTAAGGAAGGGTAGAACCCCATGGGTCTGGACCAGTCAGGGGTCCTAACTGTGGGCTCGCTTGTCCCCAAGGAGGGAAGACACACCTTGCCTCATAACACCTTGCTTGTCATCCCCCCCTGGTGTAGTAAGCCACCGTTCTTCGTTGGCTCACCAAGGTCATTACATTAGGGCAGTACCCATGCAACACATGGTCAACAAGGCAAACACTCGCTGGGTGGCTGCAATCTTGATAAGCGGCCACCTGGCTCACGCTGGAAACCATAGGCATGGGTCTGCAGGGCACAGACAAGGTCATTGCAGTGCTCACTGCACCTGTCAGTAGACTGACACAGGGAAATTAGCTTCGCTTCTTACGCTGGGACATAGTCTCAGCACGGGTTAGGAGCTGACCCTCGTTGTTCTCAACGAGGTAAGTGCGGAAGATGGGGTTGATACTCCCATCTGGTTGTATGAAGGCTGACATAGGTTCCCAGGTCGCCTCGGACAACCCGTAGCCATCCCACAGGGTTAGGAATTTCCAGCCCTGTTTATACTCGTGGCGAGCAATACCTGCAACCATGTAGTAACCATCGACTGCCATCTCATCGGCAGTCATCTCTTCGAGTTCGTCTGCCTCCTCTGGACTGGCAGCGTTCTCTAGGTCTATACGTTCGACCTCGCTGTCGCTGAGGCGCCACTCATCCCAAGACAAGTCGTCAGGGGAGTGATAGTGCCTCAACTGCTTAGGTGCACATAGCAGTTCACCACCTAGACGTGGGCTGCACCTGACATGGATCCTGGATCCATCTATCCTGATGATACGATAGGGTCCAAAGTAAGGGTCCTGTGGGCAGTTACGTGGCCAGGAGGGTAAGCGTGAATGGTGTACCAAAACAAGGTCACCAACCTTGAAGCTGGCAGGTCGCCGTAGGCGGTTCCGTCGGCTCTGTTCACGGTCACGAATGTGCCTCAGGTTAGTACCAGCCTGGTTAGCCAGCGACTGCTTGTGTTCCAGCCAATCTCCCACAGGGCTCTTGAAGTCCTCAGGGAAGGGGGCTTTGAAGAACCAAGCAGGTCGTCCTCCATGGAACAGTTCGTGGGGGGTGAAACCCGTAGAAGAGCTCCGCTGTGAGTTCATGGACAGAACTGCCCAGGGCACTAGGCGTACCCAGTCCTTGGTGCGCTCCTGTTTCATCAGGATTCTTAAGTTTTGCTCCACCACACGGTTCTGTCTCTCACAGAGAGGGTTAGACGTGTGAGTATAGGGTACACCTGTGGTTACCTCCACGTTGAGGGCATTTAGCACTCGTTTGTACCACCCAGTGTCACTGCGGATGCGTACATCTTCATCAGAGTGCACCTGCTTAGGTGCTCCATAGGGTTCGAACCATTGTTCGACCAACATTTTTACAGTCTGCTCACCTGTGATTTTCTTGTTGCAAGGGAACACACGGGTGAAGCGAGATAGACCACAGGTGACCACGAGGCAACTATCATAGCCGCCAAAGCGTGGTAGGCCGTGGATGTAGTCCACATAGAGAAGAGAGTTAGCACAATAGGGTATGGGTAAGCTGGAGATCAGGCCCCTATCCCTACTGTCGCTCTGCTTGCTGGCATGACAGCCACAAGCATCCACAATGGTCTGCATACGCGACCTCAGTTCAGTCAGGGTTAGACTAGAGTAGAAACACTCACGGAAGAAGTCCACTAAGCGATTAGCGCCAGTGCGACCAGAACTGAGATGGGACCACTGTAGGCACCCATCCAGTCGTGCCTCAGGCACAACAATTCGGTCCTCGTAGAAGAGGTACTGATTGTTTTTATACCACTGGTGCCCGTCAATGACACGGGGTTCGAGACCAGTGCTGAGGGTTTGGAGAATTTCTTCATACTCTGACTGATAGTCGGTTAGACTCCAACCCTCCAGGATTCCAGCAGTGCGCATGGACAGGTCAAGCTGGACATCCATACGCTGGAAAGCCTCTTTGGCGAGCGCCTCAGAGCTCTCACCAATAAGTGCATCGAAGTTGTTGCGCGATATATAGTCCGACAGTTCATTCTTAATCCCGGGGATATGATGCACTGTCAGCCTGAACTGGCTCAGGTAAGTCCACCACCGTTTTAGCTTCGCTTTTTCTGGTGGTGGGCCCTTCTGAAAAGACTTCACGGGCTCCTGGTCACACAGCCAGACAATAGGGTTAGAACCCAGGAGTCGGGATTGTGACGATAGCACCAACATACCGGCCAGGAGTTCCTGGTCATAGGTGCTGTAGTTGGAACGCGCTTGATTCCATTTCCAATTCCAGTGTCCCAGTGGCACCAGTCGCCACTCACTGGTAGGATAGTCATGTTTCAACGAACCATCACGGTTCAGTCCAGTAGTACGATAATGGCAGTGGGTTAGTTCAGCGGGGTGAAGCTCCTGCCATTGGTAGATCGTACCTCCCCCCCCTACATCACTGGCATCAGTGATCAGGACTATCTCGCCCTCAGGGCGGGGCACTCCCAGGCAGTTGGAGGAGGCAATCTTCTTCTTCAACTCCTGGAAACACTCTTCCTCTCTGGAGGTCCACCTCCAGGGAGTAGTTTTCTTGATTAGGTCAGTGAGGGGTGCAGAGGAGTAAGTAAAATTGTGGATGTGACGCCGATAGAAATTACAGGCGCCCACAAAACTCCTCACATCGTGTAGACCCTTCTTAGGGTCATCGCGAATCTGCATGTCCTGTAGGGGCTGCATCTTAGACGCGGCTGGTTTCCACCAGCCATACCCCACGTCGAAACCCAAATACTCCATCTCCTCTTTCATAAACTCACATTTTTCGAGTTTGATTCGGAGATGGTTTTCTTGACAGACAGTGAAGAATTCACGGAGGAGAAGGACATGGTCCTCTTTGGTATTAGTCCCCAAACTCACGTCGTCGATGTGAGCCTCCATTTCTGCACCCCGAGAAATCAACTCTTGTACTAGAGGCCTGCGCCTCAGTATGTACAAAATTTTGTTCATAAGCTCCTGGAAGAGCGCTGGGGCGTTAGCCACCCCGAAAGGCATAACCTTCCACTTGAAGACACGACCCTTAGGGGTTATAAAGGCAAGCAGCTCTTGAGCTGCGGCGGTTAGGTCAACCTGCCAGAAACCAGAGCGTTTGTCCATTTTGGTCTTATACCTGCATTTGGCAATACGCTCCAGGGTGTTTTCCATGTTAGGAATACTCTCTGAGTGGTTCTGGGTTTTCTTGTTGACTTCACCATAGTCTACAACAAGACGCAGAGCAGTCGACCCTGGTTTAGCAACAAGGAAACAGGGGCTGCAGTGATGGGGATAGTCCCCATGTTTATACTCTTCAACGAGGCCAGCATCAATGCATTCTTGGATCTGGCGCTCGATTTCCTCCACCTGTTCCTGTGGAGCGGGATAGGGACGACGCCTCACTCGCGTCTTTTCAAATTCTGGTTTCAATTTCAGGTCCATCTGGACCAGTTTTTTACAAGATAGGGGAGGCGGAAAGGCGCCGAACACCTCCTCATAGGTTATAAGCAGTTTCTTCAGGCGGGGGTCAACGTTAAGACTCTCGACTTTCTGAAGGAAATCCTCCTCAGCATGGAGGTTGCTTTTTCCATGTTCTTTCTTTTTATGCCGATCAGGAGTTTCGGCAGGTACAGTACCATCGTCCCACTCAGGGGGACATTGCTGCCCATAGTGTAGAGAATACACTAGAGGTATCTCAGGATCAGGCAGCGTATAGGACTCATCGTCCTCCTCAGACCAGATGGAGTATTTCCAGGTCTGTCTGAGGTATTGCAGCCGCTCTTGGCGCTCAATACCTTCGGCCTTCAGGTACAACAGCTGTCGGAGTTCTTGAGTGTCATGCTGAGACAATGGCATGTTATTAGCAGCAGGCCGTGCCAGAGCATCAGTACTCCGGGCCACGGGTTCACCTGTGTGCACAGGCTGCATGTGTAGAACTGGTTTCCCAACAGAGGAAGCGGGTTCAGAGGTTGACTCTAGATCTACCTCCTCTAGCAACAGCTGGGCCAGGAAAGCACTATGTTTTAGGTCAACACAGCTGGGATCAACAGAGGGAATAGTGCTGGCGATCTCAGACAGTTGGTCGTCAGCATCCTCTTTTACAGCTGCAGATAGTCATCAGGAGACTCACACCCTGTAAGTGTGGCAGATAGGTGCTCAGGAGATCGATTTTTGAGATCATAAAGGGTCAGGCCACGATTTTCGGCCATGACCTCTTTTAGTAGCACCTGGTCCAGGTCACACAGGGGTACAGGATTGAGAGATCCATCGATGATGGACAGGAAACTGGCCCACTCAGGGGCCTGCATAGCTGTGTCTGAGTCCTCAGGCACATAGATGGGGCCGTCGGGGAGTTGCACTCTTCCCACGGTCATGCGGTCAAGCATACGGCGCCAGTAAGCATGTTCACCAGAGCAACCCCAGTCAGGGGTGCACATAACAACCCTTCCTCCCTCATAAGCGATCTTGGTTAGAACCTTCGCGAGCAGGGAGATGAAAGTGCTGCCCTGGGTCGTTGATGGTGCCGGAGGGCTCAGGGCCGGGAACACCAGGGGGGCAGGCACGCGAGGAGTCGACCTGAACGTTGCTGTTGGGGGCAGAACCAGATACACGGACACCAACGGAGGCGAGAGCGGCAACAACAGAAGCAAGATCCATGCTGATTGTTATCCGGCAGAAAATCCCAGTCTATGAAGAAAATTGATGCGGATTATCCTAAGTACATCTGAGTGTCCATATCTGTCTGAAAAGATTTATATAAATCCGATTGTGAAAAAATATTTGGCTGATTTGGCTTCGGGCGCGCATCAGCGGCAATTGGCGATTCCAGGTAAATGATCGGAACGCGACGGATTTACGATGAATGGACCGCGGAATCAGATCCGGCACATCAGAAATATATAGGTCTGATCCTGAGACTGAGCTGTGGGGCGGCGATTCCGCCGAAGCAGAGAAAATGACCAAAATGTAGCCAATCTGGGGCAGATCTGCTAAAATCTGAGCAGATGGGGGTTAGCCGCACTTACACTCCCCCTCCAAAAACACACTGGGGTGTGTCACTACGTCAACGAAGAACGTAGTGCGGGTAAGTCCCAGAAAAAAATAGAAATGTAGCCTCGATGGGGCGAAATCTGCTTGATCTGACCTGATTTGGGCTGAATTGGCACTGAATCAGGATGGATGAACCTGAAATGAGACAGAATGAGGAGTGACGAACAGTCCTCCGTGCAGTAAAACATTAGGTCCAGGGCTAAAAAGCATGCAAACGTATCGAGAATCGATACCAAACCATGCCCTGGTTGAGAATGAGGTAGATTATTGGTGGATTGAGTAGGAGAATCAAGAAATGGAGTGACATCTCGGCGCTCTGGCACAGTTTAGCTGTCGCGGGCACGCTACGGTGTCCTCCACGTACTCTACATCGTGTTACTCCCGCTTTTCTCGTTCTGAAAAGTGCAGCATGTGCTTCAGATTTGGCGCATCTGGTGGATGATCACAAGATTCAGCAAGATTGAGAATCAATTTCAGCAGAGATGAAGGAGATGAAACAACCACAGAGAGGGAAAACAAATACAAATGTAGTCTGCAGGCCCTAAGTGATCAGAAAAACATCAGCGTCAACAAGGTTAGGCAAAGCCGTAAACAGATCTTCGAGGAATGAGAGGAGATGACAGGGAAATCAACCTAAATTGTCCTAAAATGAGGACATTCCCTAAGATGAAGGTGAAATGAAGCGGAATGTCTAGAACTAAAACTACTAACACTTTCGTTTAGACTAGAGTTAATATATATTGTCGTTTATTCAGCTGAGTTATGCTTTCCGGCACGTTGGTTCGCGAGCATCCAACAGATTCATTGAAAATGTGGATCATGTGATGATGCATCATGATGGGACATGATAGCCCTGGATCCTTGGCATGTAACGCGCCGAAGGTTCGCTGAAGGCGCTTTACTGACAGTATATAACTGAGAGACACCGAATAGTTCTTTATTTACAGTGGCGACGGTGTCAATCGACTTGGACAAGGCCCATCTTTCGATTGAGTCCCACAAGACACTTGGATTCACCATTTTCGACAGTTTCAGGTCGGATTGAGCTCACATTGGCGTGTGCCAAAAATACACTGAAGCTTACGGACTTCAGAGGTTGCTTTTAGAAGTCCCTAGAGCCTCTGTCTGAAGGTTGTCTGAACAATTGACGTCGGGGTTTCGTGCAACAATGGCAGAATGAAAGACAAACCTGAGAAATTCAAGGCAAATTTGAGGATCCTGGATCTGAATCTGGACTTTGGCTTCAGCATCACGGCAAATGAAGGTAAGATCTGAGTTCCTCGCGTCGCAACTGGTGCGGCGAGAACTACAGGGGGTGCCTGTAGGGGTGAATGTCGCTGGCCAGCGTTTTTACTATGTACATTTGCTTCCATCTGCACGAGTAGCCAAATTCCAAAAATGCACAGACCAACAGAGACAAGATTACCCCGAATCTGCCTGAATTAAGCCTGAGTTTGGTTTTTTCTGAACACGGCAGCACACTCCGTGGCTTTCGGCAGCGTATATACGCCTTGTCTGCCGAACGGAGACCAAAGAAAAGTTGATTGACGTCAAATTATCAAACATTCGCAGTTCTCCACATCATGATGTAATCAGGAAGAATGAACAGTGGATTGAGCAGAATGTGGTTTATACAAGTCGTCAGAACACTCACATTGGAATAAGTGGTCCACGGGGCGAGGCTGGAGCTTTTGTAGGAGTTGGACATGCAAGGGTTTCGAACCTACACCCTTGAGCCCTAGCGACGAGTGCCATGACGCCCTGGACTAGACGACTGTTACCCAGATTATGGCGTCGGCGACTCAAGTCACGACGGATCTCCCTCAATTCGGCCAAGCACGAATACATGTGACCACCAACCTGTCTGGTGGGGCCCTCGTACGGCCTGGGCGCTGCAAATCAGCGGCCGAACTCGAAGCTTGGTCCTCATTTGGCTCCTGGGCTGGCCTGACCGCAGGAGGGGGGATCGACGGATCAGCCCTGGAATGTGGCTGCTGAGGGCTGTAAAAGGCTGGATCTCGATTCACCACAGGTCTTTTTCCGTCGCTCTGCACCTGTCTGTCTGGTTTCGACAAACAGTCTGTCAGGAGTACGCCAATTTCGGGGTGCTTCTTGAGGAAGTCGATGAACCCCTTGGTGTACCCATGGACAAAAGAATGGGCTGGTTCCCAGTTGTTGTGACTGGAATCAAAGCCCCTCCACTCACATAGAAATTCCCATTCGCCCTTTTCGTCACGTCTTGCTTCTAAAATCCTCTTGAGTTCGTACTTCCCCCCTTCGATGACCCGATCGGACAAAAATTTCGAAGTCCAAAAAAGGGGTTTAACCCGATCCTTGGGGGAGGGGATCTCTCTCTTGAGGCGTCCGCCCGAAACTTCAATTTCCCTGCTGACATCCACACGAATCCTCCACCTGTTCTCACCTAGACGCGCTGTAACAGCGAATGGCCCCTCCCACAAGGGAAGAAGCTTATCATCTCCGTCCAGGGTGATTTCGGATTTTCGAAGCCAAACTCGATCATCGACTTCAAAATTGTGGGGGTTTTTTCGGCCTTGATTCTGGACCCAAAGCCAGTCAGCTTGATGCTTATCGATTAATTTCGAGACAGTTTTTTCTGCTCGTTGGATTTCGTCCAAAAACAACGAAGCATCTTTACAAGGGCGAAGATTATTCAACGGCATGTTCCACCAACACTTCTTTCGTCCAAAGACAATTTCATTTGGAGAAAGGCCATGGTACAAAGGCGTGTTGTGGTAACGGCGAAGCAATGCGAAGAGAACTTCAAGCCAATGGAAGTCTTTCTCACTGGCGAGCTCCTTACGAAGCATATTTATAATTGAGCGGCCGGCTCTTTCGCCAGGCAGCGCTCGATGTGAGTGGATTTCACATCTGAGGTGGTGGACTCCAAGGCGAGCACATAATTCTCTCCACCATTCGGAGGTGTACTCTTTGCCTGAGTCCGTAACCACCTCGGATGGGACGTCCCAACCTCCCATCCAGGTCTGCGCGCACCATTTGGCGGCCGCCTTGCCAGTCATTGACTCGATGTTGCAAGGCAACACCTGAATGTAGCCAGAATGACGGCATTGTATAAGGAGCACTCCATTGACCTTTTTGTTGGTCCAATGGCACTCTTCGTCGTCGAGTTCACCAAGATAGAAAAAATCACTGGTGACTCTGTTAAAGAGGCGCTCCGGAATAGGATGTGGCCTCAGATGGCCGTGCTTCTTCGCGCTGGGTGGCGTCGCGACAGCACATTGGGCACATCCGGCGGCTACTTTCATACAATGAGTATATAGCCTTGAGCCGAACAACCTATGTTTAATCATCGACCATAATCTACGGCCATGTGCGTGGGGGGACTCCCATTTGTGCCACCAGTTTAACACTCGGGGGGCCAGGGCGTCTGGTACGCACAATTTACCCTCCATCCACAGCTTCCCCCCATCCAATGAATATTCAGAAAAAATTCCATCCTTGTGAGCATCTTTGGATTTGAGATTCTCAAAGACCTCTTTAAACATGGAATCACGAACATAATCGTTCGTCCAGTCACGGATGATAAGGGAATCTTTCGGCAGGGGTGGAGTTTTGGCCGGATCTCGACGCTTAATGCCCTGGAACAACCGAAATCCACTTACACGTCGGGTATAGTCAAACCGTTTCACACTCCCTGAGGAGGGATCGGTGACTTTCTCCACGACTTTCAGTGATTTGGTGACAATCTCATGGGCATGCGCCGGATCTGAGAAGGCCGTGATGTCGTGACACGGTAATGCATGCTGTTTAACAGCGCATTGCATGCATTCACGTCGAATGAGCTTTTTTTCTTCCTGATCCCACTCGATTACGACGTGGCGGTCCTGCTCCGTACCATGGATGTTGGTACTTTGCAGCCCCTCTGAAGCGGGGTAAGCCCATCGGCTCAGAGCATCCGCTACCGTGTTGTGTTTTCCAGGCAAATACGACACATGGAGGTCAAACAGACTGAGAAATTCGTGCCATCTGGCCCGTCGACCAGCTGGGCTCGCGACAGTATCAATGTGTTCGGTGGCCCAATACTCCAGAGATCGATGATCCGTCAGGACCTCGACTCGATTGGTGCCAACCCACGATTGGTACTTTTTCAGCGCACAGATTATGGCATATGTTTCTTGCTCACGCGGCGACCATTGCATTTGGCGTGGGGCTAGCTTCCGAGACCAAAATGCAAGAGGGTAATGATCGCCGGTGGCTTCATCAACCTGTTCAAGAACAGCTCCGATCGCGTACCTAGAAGCGTCGGTTCTTATGTAGAAGGGTTGGTCGAATTTCGGCACATGCAACGTGGCGACTTCGCAGAGGGCCGCACTCAAGTGATGGAAGGCCTCCTCGCACTCGTCAGTCCACTTGACACGAACCTTTGAACCTGCCTTGTCCGCATCTCTCCCTACCTTCAATAGTTCAGTGAGGGGGGCAGCAAATTTGGCATAATTCGGCACAAAAGTGTGGTAAAAATTGCAACAACCCAGGAATCCTCTCAATTCCGTGATCGTCTCAGGGCGCTTCCATTTCTGAATAGCGACGAGCTTCCCTGGACTGGGTCGTCGGGTGCCATTCTCAAGGAGAGAACCACAAAATTCGACTGATTTTAAAAATAGTTTTCCCTTCTTTGGCCCACAAATCAGCTGATTGGCATCAAGAATGTCCAAAACCTGGTTCAGCTGCTTTTCATGTAGGGCCACCAGCTCGGCTTCGGTCAGTCCCTCCCCTTCTGTCGCGATGATTATGTCATCTATGTACACACTCACGAAGGCACGAAGCTCAGGATGAGCTGTAAAAAGTACATCCTCCATCATTCTTTGAAAAAAGGAAGGGGCGTTCTTCAGGCCCATGGGCATGACCGTACACTGGACTGGGCCACATGGTGTGCACATACAGGTGAGAGGTCGGCTGTCCTTCCTCAACGGCATTTGGTGAAAGCCGTGACGGAGATCCAGCACAGAAAACAAACGACCTCTTGCCCTCTTGGCGATTTCCTCCTCAATGAGGGGCAGGGGGTGCGAATCCGCCTTGGTTTCGGCGTTGAGGTTGCGAAAATCAACCACCATTCGCCAACCATCAATAGTGTTCCGGTCTGCAGGCGGCGGCTTCGGGACTGTGAAGGGTGCACAGCACCATTCGCTGGTCATACAACCCTCAAGCCAACCAAATTCCCTGAGATTTCTCTCGATTATTTTTCTGAGCATCTCATGTTTCTGTCCATGGTTCTCATAAGGACGCTGTTTCTTCGCCTTGTACCCTTCACGAAGCTCGATGAAGGCTTCACCGAACTGCCCACGGACAGGGGGATCTTTGATCAACTTCCCT
This sequence comes from Eutreptiella sp. 'Long Island Sound 2002', assembly GCA_964036045.1. Classification (NCBI taxonomy): domain Eukaryota; phylum Euglenozoa; class Euglenophyceae; order Eutreptiales; family Eutreptiaceae; genus Eutreptiella; species Eutreptiella sp. 'Long Island Sound 2002'. Next base: position 36,131,340 of record OZ038390.1, read on the forward strand.
GAAAGAGTTGTGTCCTTCCGTTCCTCAAAAATCTTGTCTCTTTTCTTGGAACACAACTCAGTGTCCACCTGATCGCCAGGAATTACTGTCGAAAAAACTTTGGCGATTTCTTCGGCCTTGGCAGGAAGAATGTCCTTACGGATGTCCCTAAAAAGGTCCGTATCAACTGCCTCTTGAAGATAGGTGGGTCGAGTGTCGACATTCCAGAGATTCTCTTCGTGATCCAGCTCCTCGAAAGGATCTATGAAAGCTTCCACACGGGGTTTTTCATAAAAAACTCTGAATTTGCGGCGCGATTTAAAATTTTTCTTCGCCCGTGCACTGAAGATTCTTTTCGATGTCGATCGTAATGGGGAAGAGGGAGACGAGGCGGATCCATTTGACGTTGGATCACCTTGGGCATCTGACGGACAAAAATCAGGAAAAATAGATTCATCATCAGTACCACGCTCAACCTCAGATTCAGACCCAACACAGGAATCAGTACCAGAATCAGCAGAATCAGAGTCAGAAAGCTTTCCATCCACCAGGAATGGAAGCGAACTCCAGGGCCGCTGTGGCAGGGGACCTGTGTCGTCCCTGGCATACAGCTTAATCTTCCTGGGAAGTTCGATGTAATCTACACAAATGTGTTGCAATTCCTGAAACCAAGGCTTGTTGTCCCACAAGGGCACAACTAAAATCGCCTGGGTTTTATCTTGCTTGATTTTGTGGATGACCTGCTGGATTAAGTGAAACGGAGGATTAATCCATAACTTCTTGTCCCATTTATGGGTCCAAGCGTCGCGAAAGTGCTTGTCAAAGCGCTTGTTCTCGCGGTTAGCAAAGGCATTATACTGTGGCCAAAAGGAATGGTGTTCATAAAAATATTCACAAATTGTATCGCGCCATTTGTCGACAACTCTGTAGGATGAAGAGTGCCAGCGCGAAGGGCGTCGTGGCTGGGTGTCCCTACGAAGACATTCTAACTCTCGGGAGTAATCGGCACTCCCATTCACCTCTGCAATGGTGACATCTTCGCCAAACTTTGGTGTAACCTTTTGCTTCAAAAATTCTTCTGCACTTTTAAACCCTGCGTGCAAAAAACGAAATTCAGGACGCTCCAAGGGACCTGACTCCAGCAAAAAACAACGCCGATGACCTACGGGCGCCACCCTGTTCTTGCGAAGCCAAGGATGGCCCAAGTAAAGGTCATACTTTATGTCGGCACGATAGAAGTAGTCGTCCTTAAGGACAACTTCCTCCACATTACCTTCTTCCCAAAGGTCTTGAGCGACCAAATGAGTTGATATATAACAACCGCGTCGCCCACCTGCGAGAGAATGTCCAGAAACTCCCTCGAGGGTAACAGGAAGAGGCGAATCAAACACGCAGTTGTCAGGCAAAAAGGAATTGGATTGGAGATTTACCTCCGATCCATTGTCACACAAACAAGTGGCGAGGTGGAAATTGCCCTTGCGATCAGAGACCCACATCTTTGTGACAAACTGACGGGCCCTGTGCTTGGACTGTACACCAACCTCGTCCACTACAACAGAAGGATCCGCTGCCGGATCCAGGGGAGAGGAGACAAGCGACCCTACATCAAGTAGTGGTCGAGATGGAATCTGGGGATCATGCCTGAAATCGCCTGGGGAGGGGAGATTTTCGTGGCTCCCCTAGGCGTTCTGACCTCCAGTGGCTGCGTTAACATTGTGGACACACCCTGATTCGTCGACCCACTCGTCTTGGAGCGGATCATCTGCTGGATTCAAGGCATTTTGCACATAATCTCGATCCGCATCGGACACCTGATCTGCACCTGAGACCTGATCCACACGATGGTTGCCCTTTCCACGTCCACGGCCACGGCCGCCGGATGATGGACCTCCACCGTCGCCACGCCCTCTGCCCTTACCAGAGAAAGGGGTTCCCGAAGGATTTCCCTTACCTTTACCCTGGAATCCTGGAGCATTTCCCTTGTTTGTACCGGATTGAGGGGTTTGGCCTGGATTTCGATTTCCGCCTCCGGCGTTGCTATTGGGATTTTTCTGGCCGTTCGGCTGCCCACCGGAGCCGGATGGAGTCCGATTTCCTGTGCCTTGGGACCCGCCAGGGCCTCCAGGATTTTTGTTTCCACCGGAGGGGGTCGGATTCCCTTTTCCAGCCTTCCCACCGTGCACCTGTCTGTCATTCCTGTCTGAATTCTGCGAATTACTGATATTTTCACCAATCACCTTGTGATCGTAAGGAGACCATCGGTGATTATCAGTAGAATGCGTCTTAGCTCGGTTCGTAGAACCTAAAAGAAGGCAGATGCTACAGTGCTGCTGAACATTCCGGGTGTCATTCACCTTTTTGTTGCCCTTTTGGGCCCCATTTTGGGTGTTTTGCTGGGTATTCTTGTTTCCCCCAAGACCCTCATGGAAATTCTGATTGGCGGCGTCGGCGAGCCGCTCAACCTCCTCCCAGAGTTCCTTCGGGGTGAACGAAAACACCCAGTTCTTGGCCTTCAGGCGATGGTCATGGAAGCTTACTCCCCTGTTGAGGACTTGGACAAACAAGTCCCGATCCTCGTGTTCATTAAACTTGATTTTCCACGTCTCCTCAGTGAATTTCACCTTGGAGAAGGACGTGGGGGAGCACTTTTGAAGTGCCTCCCTGACGGAGAACCTGTTGGCAGAGGCATCGAAGCCTTCCACCTCCGCCCACCAGGTCTTGACCTTTTCTTCGGACTATTTGTTCCGAAGGGTGGCGGCAGTTTCTGAGGGGATCTTGTCAAAAATCAGATTTTTCAGCTCGGCACTAGAAAATTTTTCGCCTGAATGTTCAGCTTCTTCCACTAAATTCGGGAGGCGCTGTTTTTTGTCTTGCACTTCGTGCAAAATTAATCGTGAGAATGAAGGAAAATTCTTCAACATTTGGTGGTAGTGGTCCTCTGGCAGCCGGGATCCACGTACCTCCAACTGTTCCCACACCTCATCAAAGGTAAGGGGGGAACTTGTATCCTCACGATCACTCCAAGTCCTGACCCAAGTGTTGGCCGGCGCTCCCTCAAGGCAATCCAAGAGGGCCATCAGGAACTGATCATCTTGGAGTTTTTGAGTCTTAACCCACAGTTTAAATTCCCGTTGGAACTGAGGCCAACGTCGGGGGTTCCCATTATACTTCGGTTGCTTGGCAACCTGACGAAGTCGCAATGAAGTAGGATTAAGAAGCGAATCCAGCCCAACACCGGCCGTAATGGCAGACACCTTGGCGGCATCATTCGCCACACCAGCTCCGGCGAGGGTCTGGGCGAGCAACAGCTGGGCTAAGGTATTGGAATCAGCAGCAGGAGGGGCAGTACGGGAGGCAGTTCGCTTGGCATTCTGAGCCTCAGTCCTAGCCTTCGCCGTCCTACTCTCAGAACGAGAGATTTTAACCCTTTCCTTTAGCTTGGTCCTGCTGATCCTTGCATCGGTGGTCCTGGAGTCCACCGAAGGAGCAATTGAAAAAATTTCTGTCGCCTCCTCCGACGGCTCTGTTGCTTGTTCCACCGATGAGGCGCCCTCAGACCGCATGTGCGTCTTGAAAAGATTTTTTATTCCCAGCGTTTCAATGATGAGGTGCATTAAATCCTTGAGCGTTTGGAGCTCAGCATCTCGCTGGAATCTGCAGGAGCAGTCGGCAGGACAGTACATGCCGTGTCCTGAAGGGCCTGAGCAGGCTGTCGGACCGCTGATCTCGGTGGTCCGCAGCCAGGAGTCCACTTGGGGAGCTCCTTCAGCCCTGATTTCCAGGCTTGCCTGCCTGGCCGCCTCTAAAATTCCCTCCTCAACCGCGGCGGCTAGATCGTCGCGGATGGAAACAGGGGGATGAGGGGCGGAGGGCCCGGGAACAGGTGCCGTGCCCTTCTCCTTCGGGAAGGGGCTTGCCTCCCAGATCTGCAAAAAAATGGCAAAAGTGTCATCTTCTTGAGAACGCCACCACATCCTGGTATTAATTTCGTCCTGAAGGAGGAAAAAATATTCCGTTAAAAAATCAGAGGCGATTCTTTCTTGTTCGATCAGCTTAGACGAGGCTAAGAGACAAAGGGCCTCAAGGGCCTCAAGGTTACGGGTCACTTCTAGGGACAAATGGTCGTCCCATTGTGCCCAAGAGGCTGGTCGATTATAGCTAGGTACCTCACCTGGACCGCCCATCTCAATGTCGTCAAGATCGGCGTCCGTGGTCTCAAATGTTGGACATTGGTAAGGAATATTGGTACCTGCCAGCTCCGTAAGGTCTACCGGAGCGTTGCCATCGTCGTAGGCCGGCTGATTCCAGCTGCTCGATGGCCAGTTTCGACTGGGATTATGGTAATCTGGGTCTCCACAGCTGCTGATGTGTGCCCTTCTTGGGCAGCTTGGGCTTGCGCAAGGCATTCCTCTCAAGGCCTCGTTCGCGCAGCACCATGGCAGCGTAATTGTTACTTCTCCAGAAGCGGCGGGGTCTACGGGGCCGTACTGGGGAGCGAGCTGTGGAGCAGAGACCACTGAAGCAACATTCAGGTAGCCTCTGCTACCATGAAAGTGCTGCCCTGGGTCGTTGATGGTGCCGGAGGGCTCAGGGCCGGCAAGACCAGGGGGGCAGGCACGCGAGGAGTCGACCTGAACGTTGCTGTTGGGGGCAGAACCAGATACACGGACACCAACGGAGGCGAGAGCGGCAACAACAGAAGCAAGATCCATGCTGATTGGTATCCGGCAGAAAATCCCAGTCTATGAAGAAAATTGATGCGGATTATCCTGAGTACATCTGAGTGTCCATATCTGTCTGAAAAGATTTATATAAATCCGATTGTGAAAAAATATTTGGCTGATTTGGCTTCGGGCGCGCATCAGCGGCAATTGGCGATTCCAGGTAAATGATCGGAACGCGACGGATTTACGACGAATGGACCGCGGAATCAGATCCGGCACATCAGAAATATATAGGTCTGATCCTGAGACTGAGCTGCGGGGCGGCGATTCCGCCGAAGCAGAGAAAATGACCAAAATGTAGCCAATCCGGGGCAGATCTGCTAAAATCTGAGCAGATGGGGGTTAGCCGCACTTACAGGAGAAGGGAGGGTTAGCATACGCTAGGCCCATTGCTTTCCAGAAGAAACGGAAAGCATTGTTCATTTGTTTCGAGCAGTACAACTGCATGATGTGCTGTTGTTGGCTCGCAAACAATTCCACGTGGATCTCATCCAGGTTTACCTGAAGGGCCGCCAGTCCATTTTCGAGAACATGACGGGCCAGTTGGTAGTTTTCAGTACGATAGTTCGTCTTGGCTGCGTAGCGCAGCCCAGACTCTTTTCGTCCTGACAGCTCCAAAGGAACGGAGAATAGCCCACTGCCAAAGTCGCAGTGCAAAGAGTAAGGACGCTGTAAGGACAGCATTTTAACCTGGGGGTTTCTTCTTAGAAAGTCAGTGCCAATGACGATGTCAAAGGCGTCAGTGTCCAACACTCTGCAGTGTTGGGTCACGGTTTCGTCGCCCAGACATATGGTCACATCGACCCCCCCCAAGGAATGGATGGTACCCCCATCCCCTACTCTTATGGCCACGGTCTTAGTTTTCCTGAAAGTTTTAAGCAGGCGCCGGGCCACTATGGAAAGTGTTGCACCGGTATCAAGCACTGCTCGAAAAACCTGATCCCCGATTTTCACGAGGATCCAGAAAACCAAGTCCTCCTCTTCAGAGCCGCCCCCCTATTCCCCATCAGGGAATTTCACATCCACTCCTGCAGCCATGAGGGACTTGGCCATCCAGGCCAAGCGCCTCTTCTTAGAATTATTCCCCTCAGGGGTAGCGTTATCCCCTTGGGGGCGCTTCTGGGGGAAACCTGCGGCAGGAGCGGGTGTGGCAGCAGGAGTAGGTGTAGCAACGGGCGCTGATGAGCGCCTCTGGGGGTTAGGGGGTCCAGTTTTGCCACCCCCCTTGCCACCTCCTTTACCTTTATCCCCATTCGGGGGATTTCTGGCGGGCGTCCTCTGGCGCTCCGCCTCCTGACGCTTGAGTTTGTCACTCTCGCGTTTCTTGATGTGGCATTCGTCCTCATAGTGACGACGTTTGCCACAGTAACCACAGGTGATGGTACACCTGAAGTGGTCCTGATGGGTCACAGTTTTCCCATCTTTAGTATGCTGCTGACGTTTCATCTGCAGCATACAGCCACTGCGGAGATCGCAGTCAGAGGCGTGACAAGGTCCCCCCTTGTCATTGACAGGTCGGCAGTAAAACAGCGGGGGTGTGCCTGCATCAGTTGGAACCTCGTTCATGGCACGTAGGTTGCCCCTCCCTTTACCACCTCCCTGGTTAGTGTTAGTGGGATTTCTATGCCCCTTCCCTTCGCCACGTTCTGGGGTAGGGGTACCACCTCGTCCCAAATGCTTCTTGAGGAACTTCTCCATGTGGGAGTCGTTCTCTCTCTCAAGAGCGAGCTCAATCAAGAGATCCACCAGTGTATCGTACGAGTGGGTCCTGCTCTTCCTCTCAGAGGTGGAGCGGCAATCATCCCACGTACGCTGGGGGATCTTACTCATGAGCCACAGGTGGGGCTCAGTGGCTCCGTAGGAGCCTACATTCATCCTCGAAAATAAGTACTCCAGGTCGCACACATACTCAGAAATTCGCGCAGCGGATGGAAACTCCGGGAGCATAGGTAGCTCCTCGACCTGTGTGCGTCCGCTGAGGTCAGTCTCATAGACTGGAAATGTTTTCTCTAACCTCAGGAGTACCTCTGCCCAGGTAGAACAGGTTTTCACAATCTGTTTGACCTGTTTTTGCAAAAATTTCTTTTTGCATGAGCGTTTTAGCAGTGAACATTTGGTGGCTACATCCACATGGGATTGGCCAGTCAACAAAAGGAACTCTGCAAATTCTTCTGCCCATTCAGGCAGATTTTTGGGGTCGAACTCCGGCAGTTCCAGCTGGATGTTCGCCTGGGCAATTGGTCTGCCCGTTTTCCCACCCCCCGGAGTTAGGCCTGATGGCGACACGCCGGCAAGAGGGGCCAGGGCTGACAGCCCTCTTCTCTCACTCTCTGTGACAGGCACGTCCTGTAGATCCGCCATAGGCACAGTCCTGGCACGGGGGTGAAAGGGGCTGGGGCAGGTGACCTTAGGCAACAGCCTTGAGACCCTCGATCTCTTGAGATCTTCGGCCAGGGTACTCAGCCCTGGAGAGAGAGAGAGCAACTCAGGCTTGGGTAAGGGTTCTGCAATACCCAGTTTAGCCTTAATGGCCTCTGATAAGGCCGTCACATCTGGATCTTCTGATCCAGACAGGAATTTGGCCAGCAGCTCGGCCGTTTGATCCAGGGCACCGTAGGTTGGCCTTGTATGATGTTCTTCAACTCGTGTTGGGCCCACTTCGGGAGCCCTTGGGGTTGGATACTCAGGTCTTAGTCGTCTTGGCAGGGATGCAGTGGACGGTGGACCAGAGTGTGCGTAGGACCCTAGATCTGTACGGGGTCTGGATCCATGTACAGCCAGTGGCTCCTCTCCATCTTCCCCACGGATGGATTTATAGTACTCCTCATGCATGATGTACTCATCCATCTTCTGCTTCAGCTTCTCATACTCCTCAGGTCCTTCAATGGCAGTTGAGGATGAAGCTGGACAATTGGATCTTGATACTGAAGCAGCCACACGTCTGTGGAGGTGACTGAAGCTGTCTCCACCGTGTGCTGATAAGGCCTCGGTGGTAAGGCCTTTATTCTCTTCCGCCCTTCTGCGTTCTGGATCTCCTTGGGACCCAGATGCGCCACTGAGGTGATGTGGAGCTCGGTGTGGTGGTTCACTCATTGGGTGGACCACGCTGCCCATTTGTACTTGGACAGTTCGGATAGGCCAGGTCCTGACGCTTGGCGTGGACGCTTTTGTTCTGCACTTCTTCTCAGGGTCGGTTCAAAAGGTCACAAGGGACTGTCTCTGCTACCGGAAAGATGTCCTTGAATTATGCCCTAGGTCTTTTGATGTATTCCTGCAGGTTTTGTAGTTGAAAACCCCAAACCAAAGCAGCAAGTAGAGCAAGGACTGAATGTGGATCGAATCAATGATTGGTTTTGGAATCCAGTGTAACACAGAAGGGCTGCAGATAGACAAAGCAGGTATATGCACATAGATTCAATCACAAATGGATAATACAAAAGGTTTTATATGAAAATTGGTCAGACTCTAGCCTCAGAGGTTGCAATAGGCACTTCATGTGCACTCTTTTGGGTGAAATGGTGCTGGTTAGGACTGAGAGGCATAGATGTCAGGACCACACAGAAAATGACTTGGCCAAGCAACTGAATTCAGAAACAGTTACAAAGTAGGACCACAATAAGTGGTAGAAACAATTGAGTATAGGGGTCTTGGGGTGGGAGACCACTTAGGCTTAACCTCCAAGGCCAACAAGCATGAAATGCCTGATTTATTTTGGTATGTCCTCCATGAAGGAAGGTACCTCCGCTCAGTTGAGTGGTAGGGGTGAACTTCATGGGGGGGGCTAGGGTCACAACCCTAGTTACTTTGAGAAAGTGTACTTTAGGCCACAAAAGAGAGATAAAAACACTTAAGTTTGTCTTAGCATCAACAAAGGGTTTTAAGGGGGGCTTAGCCTGGATCAAGCCCTCCAAGAAAGACATGGCAGTGACTTTTTCTTACTCATAAACACGTAGTATGCAGCCGACCTGGCCGGTAAGGCTGATCTGCATATGGTGAGAAGCAGGTAGAACGAGGTCCTTCACCCCAACTGCAAGGCAGTGCACGTTCAGTCCGTATCCCTGGCGTGGGTAACTTCGGGCAGTGGCCTTGTACTCGCTGAGCCTCTGCTTGAGGCGTTCACAGGGCATCTCCTAGCGGAATTCACACTGACCAAATGCACCAGGGGAGGATGGAGCGTAAAGGCCGTCATATGACACTTGGTATCAACAAAGAATCAAACCGCCCAACTGATCGGTGACTCCAACACCTTTCCTCAGCAATCGTCGTCAGCTTTCGGCAGCTTGACCTCCAACGGCCTGTAGTTCCCGAGCAGTGCTTATGTGCTCTGCCTGCCCTGGGACAGTAGTTCCTTCATCATGTATGGCGTGGAACACATAACTGAAGCAGGGTGCATGACAACACAACGCGTGAAACCTTACTGCCCCTCCTGGGATCTGGCATAGGCATATTCCAAAGGGTGCAATGCTGCTGCATCCACATAAGGCAGCGGCGCTCCAATTTCTGGTTCCTGCGCTTCTGCTGCGTTGGGCAGTGGTGGCATGGGGGCCAGTTGGAGGCCAGTGGCAAAGACTCCTTCAACAACTCCCACGTACACCTCTTGCGAAATCTGTGGTTTGTCAAAGGGTTCCTACCATAGATTCCCCAGGGGTACACCCGCTTGGGTTGTGCGTTCACAATAATTGCCTGAGCCATTTTGGAAACCTGGCTCCTTTCTTGATGACACATGCAGCAGACGACAGAAGCTCCCGCAAAGCCAAAATGCACCCAGAGATGGTCCATACAATCCTGGTCCCCGTGGACCTGCTTTTGCGGCAGTGGGCAACTGCCCATCTGTCGTTGCGTGAAATCCGCTCGTCAGGGGGGTTTCTTGCGTATTTCTCTCGCAGTTTCGTGCATTTGCCGCCTCTGGGGCTGTAACCAGGAACGTAACAGTGTCCACGTCCTTGTAAGAGGGGTTTACCGCCTTGACGCCCTCCACTGTTGCGACCACGATGATTGAGTTGTCCACTTCCCGCTTCATGACCAGAACCACCAGAAATTTCCTTGGGGCATATTTCTGGAATGCAAGGGTGCATGCCGCTTCATTTTTCAAGAACCATTCATTCGAGTAGCTCAAACTTCTCGGCAAAGGCCTCTTGCTCACACCGGGTCGGTGTACAGTGTTGCCATTCAGGCACATTTTGAAAGTCGAGTGGAAAATTCCTGCAGCTGTGACACAGACAGCCGTACAGCAGCCCGTCTGACGTAGAGCAGAACAGCTTGCAGAACTCGAGTTGTTGACATACTGTTGGACGGCTTCCTGCCTGGACATGGGGGTACAGTACTCCCCATTCGCATGAACACCATGACCTAATCGGCACGACCCAGGACCACACGTTGGACGCAGAGGTCTGTACGCTCCTGAGAGAAAGTGGACTCTTTGGAGGTCAAGTGTGCCAACAGCTGCTTGGCTATAGGCACGTCGCTGGTCACCAACTGGTTATCTGCCCATTTGGTCTGGGACACCAGAGCACAGTCGTTGAGCATCACAAGATCCAACTTAGCATGAATTCCTGCAAGCAGTTCGTCAAAGGCCGTCAGCAAGATGGGCCGCAAACAGGGCAAAGACACTGCACGTCATATTCTTACCCGGCACCATGAACTCCGGCAAGCAATTGGGTAGAAAGAAGTAGAATTTAACACCAGGAAATGTCCGTCCCCAAGTGACACGTTATTCTCAGCGAAGAACTCTCGCACGACTGAGCATAAAGGCGTGCCGTGCCTGCAACGACAAAACCATTTCAGTTCATAAACTTTAGCCTAGCGGCAACTTCACTGCAGTCAACCATGCCCATCTCTGTACGCCCTGTGATCTGCAAATCCATGAACTTGAAACAAGCCTGACAGCGAACAAGGAAAAAGGCACAGCTCCAACCCGAACATGATATTGCGGCTCGTGATAAAATTCTCCAAGCGCTTCATTAAACCAGTGTCCTGCCTCCACGGGACTTACTGAGTACACAGGAACACAGTTGCCTCACCCATGATCTCCAGTGCACTGTATCGCATGGGGCAGGGGCCAAGGCACTTGCTGCCGGCCATCCTCTGCCCTAGGGCTTCACCGCTTGAAGTCACGGACGCGGTGTAGCAGGCTGTCCCCATAGAAGGTACTCTCCCAGGCTAGATCTTGCTGGGCCACGCTACAGACCATCCCTGGGGTCAGTAGGTCTACGGTACCTTGGGCGTATCCAGCGCTCACCTGTACGGCAGTATACCTCTGGACCGCCATCTGCTTCTGCTCTGCCTGACGCGCTGGTACCACACCAGTGTCCATACCCAGGCTTGTATCAAAATCCAGCGAAGCAAAGCCTTGGCGTTAGGACATCATTCCAAAGGGCAATCCGCCAGGGGATTGTAGGGGTGCTTGCCCTTGGTGGTCGGGCTTCTGCGTACAAGTCAAAGCCATCCTTGGACCGTCCTTCCGAGTGGGCGGAGGTGCGGGTCCGGGTGTGGATCTACAAGTCCAATTCTCCACAACAATATCCCGTACTTCCTCACTCGTACTTGTCCAATGTCCGTACTTGTATCAACCAGCTCATAAGCGCCAAATCACATAAAGCACGGGTAACCTCTCGGAGCAGCTTCAACGCCAGCGTACAAAATTGATCATGTACTTAGCTGTACGCGGTACCAAAGGGGTGTAGGCAATTCAAGGAGGACACTCTCACAAAAGGGAGGTTCATAGCATTCACTTAGGCTCTTCTCACCAAAGGACCCTTGCTTCTCATGAACGGAGAATTGTTTTTTTTTTCACGAGGGGGTATCGGTTGCGATCGAAGGCATTCCCAACAATGAACGTTGATAGCAATCAACGGTGTCTCATCCCGTGACAAGGTTCTTTTATAGCGCAAGTGGGCTTTTCTCAAGAAAGCACGATTCGATATCAACTCACGAAGGTGTTTACAAACGAAGGGAATTCAATAGCAGTCCTCGAACGCTTTGTGCACGAAAGGAATTTGAGAGCGATCCACGAAAGTTTTTTCAAACGAAGAGAATTTGATACCAATCCACCAAAGCTTTTTCTAACGAAGGGCATTTGATCCCTATCCACGAAAGCATTTCCAACAAAGGGAATTCGATAGCGATCCCCGAGAGCTTCACCAACGAAGCAAATTTGATAACAATTCATGAAAGCTTTACCAACGAAGGGAATTTGATAGCGATCCACGAGAGCATTTCCAACGAAGGGAATTTGATAGCGATCCACGAGAGCTTTACCAACGAAGCAAATTTAATAGCAATCCACGAAAGCTTTACCAACGAAGGGAATTGGATAGCGATCCACGAAAGCATTTCCAACGAAGGAAATTTGATAGCGATCCACGACAGCTTTACCAACGAAGCAAATTTGATAGCAATCCACGAAAGCTTTACCAACGAAGGGAATTTGATAGCGATCCACGAAAGCATTTCCAACGAAGGGAATTTGATAGCGATCCACTAAAGCTCTTGCCAACGAAGGTAGCTCCATACCACTCGACGAAGGTTCATCCCGACGATGTCATTCATAGGCATCGCTCACGAAGAGATCGAAGATAAAATGTTGACGGCGCCCCACGTAGTCGTTTCTCACGAAGGGAAATATTGATGGTGATCCATGGACGCTTCTTCTTCCGCAAAGAAGCCTTGATTGCGATCCATGGGGCCCGACGGTAGTAGGACCATATGCGAAGGTAACCATCAACACAAATAAAACCATTGGGTAGTCTCGGTGCATGGGGATTTGAAACTAGGTAGGGCTAACTAGCGACTAGTAGCTATTACTAAACTATGATACGCAAGTGGTCGGCGGTCTTAATGTGGGCACATAAAGGTTGCACACGGCCGTAATATACAATATGCTATGGGCTCATACATATTCATGATCAAAAAGGACGAAATCTTGTTGTGAAAATTTGTTTTTCCTCTCCAACCTTGAGGAGTGTCCGTGGTGCTACTTTGGTGTAAAATGTTAGTGCGTTTGCACTTCATTTTAGGAGCCGGCGTAGGAAAGGCATACCTCACTCTTTGAAAACAAAGAGCTTTGGTATGCGTGCGCTCTGCTACCACAAAGAAAAACACCATGTGGCTCCGTTTTCAGGGTGTTGTTTCATTATAAAAATTGCAAAAAGATTCATAAAAACTTTCAAGTCTAAAGGCTTTAGCTAAACAAAGACGCGAAGCATAGTGTCAATGGATCACATAAATGCCAAACCAATATCGTGTGTGACTCGTAGTCCATTGTTCACCATCGTAGCTTGCACAAGATACTATGTACATCTCACGTGGCACAAGCTTCTTACTACTCGTCTCCCACAAGGTTCACATCGTACCTTCAACACGCAAACTACTCCTAGTCCTAATCCCCATGCACCTTAACACCTCATGGCTGCAAAGAGAAAGGTAGGATGTGGTGTGATAAGCTACACTCATGTATGCAAATGTGATATGCACTGAGATACGTGAAAGAAAGCATAATCACGGGGAAAGACGGCGAGTATGTACAGACACATGCGAGACGTCCCTTTAATCTGGCGACAGTAACAATGACAATCCTTCTCTTTACATCAGCTCAGGGACAAATCCGTCAGAACTATTTAAGGGGAAACGACAACTTGTCTCTTCATCAAATCTTTTAATGAAAAATGACGACACACGTCAATTCTCCCAGATCGCGGTCTTCAGCCCGGCGATCTGCAGTACGCACTCCTCCTCACAGAGTTATGGATAAACTACAATCGGTAATCAATCGGCATCTGAAGTAGGCGCACCCTTAAGGAAAATCTGTTTTTTCTTACTTAGGACTTGAGTCCGAATGTAAGGCATACTCTGGTCCAAGCCGGACATGTGTCCCATTCGCCCCTACCATGAGTGTGCGTATTTTCGGCTATTTTTGGCCATTTTCCATATTCTTGGCCCGACGTGCACTACACCCACCCCCCCGGTGTGTGTTACCGTGCACGCCGGACGCATTGACGAATGCACCGTATATGGTATGTTGCTTTGCATATTGGTCCCCATGGCTCCCATGTCACGTGGGCGGAACGAGGCGCCCACTCACAAGAAGGTAGCCCAAGGTGAGTGTGGGCAATTTTGCCGTTTTGGCGCTTGTGGACTCAACTTAGGCAACCACCATACTCTTGCCCATGTGGATGTCTAGGAACTAAGTACGTGTGGGCCCCCATTGGAGTCAAATTGATCCCAAACCAAATGTTGAGTCCCGTCTCCAAGCCATCCTAGAGGAACACCCTTGGGGATACTTTCCTTTTTGGCACTTTTGTGGGCATGCCAAATCACCCCTTTTGGGACCCCAGTTTCAGCCCCCCCATGTGGTCTATTGGCGGCCCTATTTCTCCAGGTGCACGAGTAGCCCGAACCTAATACCAAGTTTCACACTCAGATATGAGTTTGAGGTCCCGCCTCCTATCCCATGAGCCATGGGATCAACCTTGGCTACCCCGGCCACGCATGGGAATCACCCCAATTTTGCCTATTTTTGCCATTTGTGCACCCAGATTGGGGTGTCACTACCCCTTGAATCGGTTTGAGGGTCGGAGTGGGAATGGGCTCAAGGCCTCAAGTAACGTTCCCTCATCCCACTAGCACAATCGTCACCTCATCTGCCATGTGTGCTTGGTGACCTACTCTGATTCCTTTGTCACATAGGGTCCCCCACATTTGTTGCTTTTCTTATCTTGATTGCAGATGCTTCCTTCCCAATTATTGCCTTGTACATCCCCCACTGAGTACCTCCCACGCACCCAAGTGACCCTCATCGACTTATTGCAGCTTGCTGGTGTGACTATCCAAGGGTGTGCAGGATTTTAGTTCTATTTTCAGGACAGGGTTGTCCTTTTTTGCTGCAGGGAGGAAAGCCTAGGGAAGACATGTTTTCCAAATGACGCCTGTCCATGGTTCATTGTTAGTCGTCGGTGACCAATGGTTGACAACAGGATGACTTGATTGCTGGGGAAAGAACGGGTCCCAAGCCGTCACTCTACCGCTGAAATTGAAGACAAAGATGGTCACAGTTTCAACACTGCAGCTTCATCAACAGCATTTGGACGTTCAAGGGCAGAAAGCACGTGCAAGACATCGTCCACGAGATAACTGAGAAGATCGGTGAAGGTTTGGAAGAGGAAGGTATTTCAGCGGGAGGGCAAACCTGTGCACCCTTCCATGCGTTTTGATCTTTTTTGTGTAGTTTTGGATCATTGAGTTCTTGTCGTAGTCTGTGGGTAGTTGCGTGGACTTCAAGTTGTGCAAGATCCATTGCAGAAGTTGTGCACTGTGCACAACAAGTGCAAAGATGCTTGGCGACACAGCGGTGAGGCGCTGCCAACTCTCCTCCCCTTTTGGCTGCAGAAAATTGATACAAAGCCCAAGATCATCAGAAATCATGTGTGGATTCTCGGCAATTGTCTGATTGGTATGTCTCTACTGGACACTGCGTAATTGCTGCCGTAAAAATCTGCACTACGTGCCCTAACTGACAAAAGTGCTCGCTGACAGAAAGCATTGCACCAAGCGTTGCAGAGGACACTCCGTCATAATGCAGGCCACTCCTGCAGTTAATCCTCAATTCAATTCCCAAACGAAGGAGAATATGACCCTTGTGAAAACCAACTTCGGCTCCCAGTGCAAGATCGGTGACAAGAGGTTGGATGCCGTCTGCAAAGGTGACTGCCCAACCGTGGCGACTGAGCGTGATGCTGCTCTTGTACTGAATGGTTCCGCGTGTGTAAAACTTCACCTACGGCGATTGGAGCCGTAGGTAAAGTCTTACAATCACCCCTTTTGGGACCCCACTTTCAGCCCCCCCATGTGGTCTATTGGCGGCCCTATTTCTCCGGGCCCATAAGGAGCCCGGACCTAATACCAAGTTTCACACTTAGATATGAGTCTCAGGTCCCGCCTCCTATCCCATGAGCCCTTACCTCAGCCTTGGCTGCCCAAGCCACCAATGGGAATCACCCCAATTTTGCCTGTTTTTGCCATTTCTGCACCTAGATTTGGGTGTTAGCACCCCTTGAATCAGTTTGAGGGTCGGAGTGGGAATAGGTTCGGGTACTCAAGCAACCTTCCCTCTTCCCAAAATCCCAATCCTGACCCCACCTACCATGTGTGCTGAGTGACCTACTGTGATTCCTTTGTCACATAGGGTCCCCTATATATGTTGTTTTTCTTATGTTCATTGCTTCCTTCCCCATTATTGCCTTGTCCATCCGCCACTGAGTACCTCCCACACACCCAAGTGATCCTCATCGACTTATTGCAGCTTGCTGGTGTAACTGTCCAACGGTGTGCAGGATTTTCACGACATGGTTGTCCTTTTTTAATGCAGGGAGGAAAACTTAGAGAAGACCAAGCAAAAAGGCAACAACATGCCAAAATCAAGCCAAGTAACCGGGGACGTGGCCGATCAGAGACGGGTTGAGCCAAACCTGCGTCACCGACCCCTGAAAGAAGGCAGCCCCACGTGTTCACGGGACGAAGACGTTTAGTTGTTTTCTTCTGTGTTTCACAACAAGGCGGGAGGTCGCCGAAGCAACCGCGTTACAGGTATCGCAAAGTTGGAGGAGGCGAACGAGGCAGGGGGCGTTCAAAAGATTGCACTCTAGTCCTCACTCAGGGAGATTCAGCCAAGGTTCTGTATGCTGGCGCGTGGTTTGGCGCCAACGGACGTGTCCAAGTAGGTGCATTTTTTTTTGGCAGATATCTAGTGCCCTTTGCTGCGACGTTCTTTCTCACGCTTCGGACAGTGGCCATTTCCGGGTTCTCGGTGGTATCTCCATGTAGCGTGGTGACCATCGCCGTGTTGAAAAGGAATTATGGATTCTAATTATTTATGTTACATGATGGCTGAACATTGTATTGTATCGTTAAATCACATTAGTACATGCTTGCTGCATGGTTTTTTGGTTAAGGCATTGAAGGAAAAGGTTGATCAGAGAAGATAGCACAAGATATTTAAGACTAAAAATGCCAAATCAAAGCAAAAACACACTTTTCATTGCGGTTTCAAAATAGAGGCAATGATGTTGTTTGCAAAACAAAAGTACACCCAAGTTGCGGGGCTATAAGAGCTTCAAATTCACATTTTTGAATCAAAGTATCTTCTTAATGGACGTTGGTCACAAAGAAAAATTTGAAGCAAAGGAAACAAATGTCTAGTAGACTTTCTAAGGCGCAATGCAATTTTTGGGTTGTTGGTAATGTTGCAAGAATGATGCGGAGCAGATGTTGAAATGATGCGAAATAGCAAGCAGAAAGTGAAAAGCACCTAGGTTTATTTTAGCTCCCCGAAAGACACGGACGGTGCTCCTCTTGAGCAAAATTGCTCTTTAGGAGCAATGGGGGTTCTTCTCAAGATCAATCATTCAAACAAAGGAACTGGATCCGTTAAAAAAATTTTGAAGCAAATCTCTAGTTCAACCTCCAAAGCTAACAAAAATGCAACTTTGATTTGCCTTGTTGGCAATCTTGCATGCATGATGGACACCGTGTACGAAAAACGTACACATAAGTAATCACAAAGTGTGAATAACTCTTTTTGTTTTTGGTCCTGAGGGCCGCTTTTCTTCGGAAGCACAATTGTTCCTAAGGATCAGAGGTGGTGTTCCTCAGGATCAATCATGCACACATTAGTAAAGCCTCCAAGATTCCGAAAATGCGACTTTATCCAAGTTGTTGGTAGTTTTGCAGCCACAATGGGCACCCTTTGTAGAAAATATGCAAAGTACTAAGCAAAAAGTGTAAAAATAAACATTTTCTGTTTTGGCTCCTCAGGAGTAGGGTCGGTGCTCCTCAGGAGCTTTGGCTCCTAAGGAGCCGGGGTCGGTGCTCCTCAGGAGCCTCCTCAGGGTCGGAGCTCCTCAAGAGCCTGGGTTGGTGCAGCACCCCAAGGTCGGAGCTCCTCAGGAGGCAAGGTCGGTGCTCCTCAAGAGCAGGAGCCAGGGGCGGCTCCTGCCAAGAGCGGCCCCACCTCCACCACCCTACAGCATCTCCCACCACCCTACACAACGGCAGTTTCAGGGCTTTTGGGGGGGGGGGGGGGCATGGCTCGGGCTATATGGGCTTGGCAGCCACTACGTAGGTACCCATGGGTGCTCAAGTGCCCGTATTGTCACTAAATCATCACCCAAACCCATCGCGGAGGTGACACAAGTGTTTCCGAAAAAGGAAAAATTCAGAAATCTTGCATGTGTCACTAAATAGCCTTATCCAGCATGAAAACGGCTAAATCCTCACTAGCAAGGGCCCATAGGGAGGGGTGACCGGGGGTACCTGGACTTCGGACCCGGGACCCCCGCCATGGGTTAAAGGGTCCATGTACAAGAAAGAAATCCACACACAACACCCAGAGTACGCAAAGAAGTTTTGATTGCCTCCAAACACCCCCCCACCGCCCCCGACCCCCCAAAAAGGGGTACCCGGGTACGGGGGGCTAAAGAGGTCAAAAACAAAAAATTCATTGGGTGATCAATTTTTCTCCTCAAATGATGTCTTTTCAAAGGGTTGGACGTACGGTACCATACCTTGGGGTACCGTACGCGAATGACCCCCAGAAAGGGGGGTATATGGCGTACGCACCTTCGCTTGATAAAACAACCCTCTTCGAGGTGATTTTGGGCGTGAAAATTTGGTGAATGGGGGGATTGGGGGGCACACCGCATGCTGTCTTGTAGGGTGTTTTCGGTCCCGTTTCCCCCAATGGACAAGCGGAGTGCGGTAAGTACTGTGTTCCCATACACTGAACAGCTCGGGGTCTTACTCAATCCCAAAACTCGGATATTGAATGAAAACAAACTATGTTTCATGCTGAAAATACTAGATTCTTGTCTAAATGTGCTCTTTTTGCCTTGTGGCCGTATACTTCCGCAGTGGTGGGTGGTTTGCACGGTTGTCACAGGAAAATGCCTGTGCAGTGAGCGGGCTGCGCAGAAACACCCCCTTAGTGCTCCTGTTGTTGTTGTTGTTGTTGTTGTTGTTGCTTGGCGGTGGCAACCTGGCACAGCCACGCCACAATCAAAAACCAGGGGGGAACCAAGGGCCCCGGCAGCCGCATCAAGCACTCACAAAGAGGAGCATATACGGTCTAGTTGAACCCGTTTTACCGCAAAGGTAGGCCCGCTTGCTCTGCAGTCACTGAAAGCGCTACTGCCAAATTGCCTGCATAACAATGTGATGCTGCAGAGGTTGGCTGCTACGCTGTGATGTAAGTTCCAAGGGGGAATCCTTGCACTGCGCGCGCACTGCACGCTACTTTTAGACTATGTTCCCCCCGAAGAGCCCCTGGGCGCGCCCCTTGGAAATGCCCTTAGAATTAGGTGACCCAAACTGTCACAGCTCAAGAAAATTGCAAACTACCTTCCCTTCACATAACGCACATCAGGAAAAAGCCATGAACAGCGTATTGTTTACCCCCCTCAACATCCTCTAATGTTGAGGGGGAGTCGGCCGGGGGTACCTCCTTTCGTATGTGCATCGAAACCTTTGGCGACATAATACGACGACCGTTGTGGCGACAGCCCCGCGGAGGCAATTTCCGCTACGAGATTATTCGGTGTTGAATTACTCACCCTCTGGCAGGTCTTTCGCTTCACCATCCACATCAACCCTCGTAACTTGATGCGACCGGCCGGACGAAAATTTGATGGCGAATTCGAATGCGACTTGGCTTGGAATCACAGGCATAGCACAATTCAAAGAGATGGGTAGTATCTTGCACAAAGACATGGTCCAAATAGCCCTTGCAAATAGAAATAAAGTGTGAAAAAGGGTGGAAATGGGTGAAATTCCAAAAATGCTATATCCCCAATGTGGAAAAAGCATCAAAACCTACGCAATAGGGTAACGATGATGCCCCTATGATCTAAAAGCATGGGTCCCCGGTACGGCCAGACGCCCAAATATTTGCACTGCGCTTAAGGCTCCCCCCCAAAACCCACGGTCAGATGTGGCTTGTTTCTGTACCTCCTATGAGTTGCAACCTAAGCGACTTAGGTTTGGTTTTATGCAGCATGCCCCATAGGGAAGGGTTGGTTCTGGCTTCATTGTGTGGTTTTGCTTAGGTACAGTGAAACTGGGGCTAAAATTGGGATATTTGGTACAAAAGTAGGGCACCGTGCGCACGCCAGAGACACACTCCATCTTCGTCCAACACAAATCATCTGCTCAATTGGGTATTTGACCGTATACCCCTATGCACAATGCCCCGGCAATGTTCTTTGGTTGCAAAAGTGTCCACAGTGTTGCCCAACGACCACCTGCTGGTCAAGTGGGAAAATTCTGCTAGTTGGTGCACTGGCGGGGCGTGTGGTGTGTATCCCCCCCCCCCGGTTTTTTAAAAAAAAACCCATTTGTACCAAATTTTTGCCGAAAAACCCCACTGCATTTTTCACGAAAAAAAACGGAACCCTCATGGGCGCCCAAACCGGTGCTACACGCGCCAAGAGACTATCAAAATCTGGCCAACACCTGCAGCCAATGTGCTGCAAACGAGGGTACACGGCGGTCTTGCAAAAAAACTACCGGACGTATCCACATGCAAGTAGCTACAAACAATGAAAGAAATGAACGGGGCATAGCCTTGAAGAAGGCCAAACAAATATCCTCTCAGTACGAGCCCCCAGCCAAGCCCTGGGTAGCCTTTACCGCGGGCATGGCCACACTTCGGGATGCACCGAGTTCACAACACGAGCCAGAGTTGTCGCAGCCTCCCTGCCCACAACTACCGCCTTTACCCATGACCGCCAAGGTCACCGATTTTCCTCCAACAATTGGGCCATCTCCCACCAAATAAAGCGTGACACATACCGATCCACCAAATGCCAGGAGTGCAGTCGCCACCGCAGGTTACAAGCACACATGCCAAATCGCAGGGGTGGGGGAAAGCTGCAGTGTCAGTCTTATGCCCTCCTGCACCATGTGCCTCCCGCACTGGATTCAAATATGCTAACTTTGGCAGCCTTTCTCGCGTTTGCGGGCCGCCAGCGCACCAAATCATTGTTGAATGACACGCCCATCTCTACTCAGCTCCTTCATGTGCTTAAAACCCAGTAGCTCTTTTGGCATGGGGCCAAAGAGTTCCATGTGGGGTTTTCCTTGTCTGTCTGAGCGGGCCGTCTTGCCTGCCAAGACACCACATTGTCCCGTTGGGCTCTGGCATGGATAGCACCTGGTATAGTGGTGGTTGGGGGCAGTTCGGCCTGAAAAGATGCCCAGTGCACGGCAGTAAGACACAAATTGCTTTGCCCAGGGCAGCGTACCGCTACGGCTGAAGAGCCATGCACCAAGCGCTGTAGGGCGACTGTGCAAACAATGTGTAACATGCGCCCGGCTTGCCAAGGACCAGCGCAGGAACTTGAAGGATTCAAAGGCATGACTGTTGGGCCAGTGAACAAACATTGGGACTGATGCAGCATGTGGCTGCAGCTCAATCATGGGGCTATTCGATACAACACGGAGGAGAGGCTGACCAGGTACTGGCAAAAGCAGAGAGCACTTTCTACTCAACAACAATAGCGGGGGCAGAGGCATGCTGGTGCATGACTGCAGGTCATAGTCATGGAGCATGGGCCGAAAATCAGTGGACCAACTGTGCTCTCAACAAAGGCATCGTGGGAAGTGGGGGCGGTTCTCACAGGTTGCAGATGGTGAGGACGAGGCACAACCCCTGCAGACTTCCCTCTGGAACGTCCCAGTCTGGTTTGAGCTGAGCTCAGCAGAGACGTACCAATATATAGCACCTTTGCCACCACCTGATCCTGACCTATACTGCAATACAGCATCATCCGTGTTGCATGATAAAACACGAAAAAAAATGAGGGCGAGGCCAGAAACACGACTGCAAGCAACTGGCGTCATGTTACCCCCCCCCCCCCCTCGTCCCAACACGCGCTGGTGGCTCCGCTGCCGGGACTAAGTGTCGTCTCAGCCCTGCCTGCTGTGTAAAGAACAGAGAGAGTGGGGAAGTGTAGAGATAAGCCCCAGCATGCCTCATTTATGGCTAACCGGCGCCAATGGGAGGGTGAGAGCTGACCCAGACAGCCCAGGCAACATTCGATAGCCACCTCGTGTGGTGAACTCAAGGCAACATTCGGCACTGGTCTGGCTTGCACTGCCGTGCAGCAAGGCAAAACAATGCACAGAGAGAGTTGTGGTGATGACCATATTCCGGGGGTATATCTTCTTCTTTTTTTTTGAACTCGTGACCGAAGTTCCACCAAGTGTCCATTGAGAGTACACATAGCAGGTCATGGGTCAGTGACAGGGCCAACTTTGGGTATGGGTTTGGTATGACCTACCCTCACCAAGACGGCTGCGGCGGGGTGGCGGGAGGAACGAGTCCTGCGCCTTGCCCCACCCATGTCGCCCCGCTTGCACGGGTATGCGCGTCCTCCCGGACCTCTCGGGGGTGTTACAATCCAGTCAAGACAATGACGTCGCCCGTGTCCTCCAGCGGGATTTCCATATCCTGGAGATCACTAGGAACCTCCAGCGCCTCTGGAGGTTCCGGGGGTTCCAGGGGTATATCTCTCAGGGACGGCGGGTTTCATGCCAACTTTGTGGGTTTTTGCTGGTCACCGTTATTCTTGCCTTATTTGTGCCCACTGGGTGTTCTGGAGGTAGGGGTATGTGGGGTATATTCAGAAAGACCTTGAAAAGGGCTATTTGGAACACCCGGGTCTGCATGCTGTACTGACGACATGTTTGAGATTTTCGTCTGTTTTGGACGGTGCCTGTGTTGCTTGCTGCCTCTGTTTGTCAACAGGCAGCTACCATGTCTACATACAAATTCACTCCACGGGCTCGTCACTGAAGGTCCACCAAGTGTTTGGTGTCGGCCATGTGGGACTATCTCCGGCCCGGAGGGGAGGGGGGGGAGGGTTCGGTCTTTGGGTTGGCGGAGCCGGGCTTTCCGGGGTTCATGATGCTGCACCAAAGTCTATGAATTTACGGTCTCCTTACACTCCATCCTACGTCCTCGTCAAAATTGTTGTCTGTGTGACAAAGGGGGGAGCCTCACAGGGAAAACCTGCACCGTGCGTGCATTGCACGCGCGCTGCGTAGGATTTTTGAACAACCCCTGGGCAAATGATCTTTGCTTGGAGCTCTAATTAATCGCCTGTTTACCACTATCGCTTCCGACCGTAATTAGGGGACCACTCCTTTTCCCGTATCCACTCTTAGCCTTTGGTATTTTGTCATATCTTCATGCATCTCTTCTCACCTAACAACGGCCAGTCACCCCCCCCCCCCCGCCCTTGTGCCCCCCCCTTATGGTCGCAACGGCGCCCCTTAGAGCCCATGGGGAGGGTCCGTTTTCCAAACTTACAGTCCAGTCTTTGGTGTGACCGCTTGACCCTCCTGGGGACGTGTCTTCTATCGCTCCTGATGAGGTAAGGGCTCTCTTGCAGTCACAGCCTGAGTCACAGCATGAGGCCATAAAGACACTGCAATTGCCTGATTGGGGGTAGAGGACATTTGTGGAAACTTGTTTTTGGTTTCAGTGAACATAGGGGGAATGTTTGCCTGGCGCGCGCCCGGCGCGCTACTTTTCTATCAACTATCCCGACTTCAGCCCCAGATTTACCCTCTCATGGAGAAGCCCCCCAAGTAGACCACATTGCACTGCACACCTTCCCTACAAAGCACGTTGCAAAATAAAGCAATATTTGTGAATTCAGCAACTCCACCTGTCATTTGTATTGTACTTAGCAAAAAACATTGGTCCCACAAATGTGGGTGTCAATACATTCAGTACAATAGTGCTCCTTACACTCATCACAAACTGTGACGGTGGAGCGCATTTGGCAACACAACACACACACTTCTGCCTCATCCTCTGCCTGTTCTTGCGTGGCGGCCGAGTTGCTTTGGTTAGTCCAAACATGAGGCGGGACATGCTCCCATGGTCCGCAACAAAGCGTGGATTGTGAGTCCCTGACCCCAACTCGAGGGGCCACGCAACAAAGCGTGGATTCAGAGATTGTCCCAGTTTCCTCAATAGCACCGGAAGGTTGGGGCCCAAAAAGAGGGCGGAAATGCTATGTCACCCTTGCATTCTCGGGGTTCCCCAACGAAGGGGACAAAATCAGAAGTCAAAACCTACGCTAGGGGTCACCATGATGCTCCTAGTATCTCAAAGTATGGGTCTCTAGTACAGCCAGACGCCCAAATAGCTGCATTGTGCTAAGTGCGCCCCCTTAGTGCACCCCCTAAAAGGCCACTGGTGGGGCACGGGTCCAAAAAGATGCCCGGCACGCGCCCGGCGCGCTAACGTTCCCCCATAGTCTGACAGCTGCGAAGGTGAGTTCTCAGCAGGGGTATGTTAGTCAGTACAGCTGCATGCGGCTGTGAATATGTACGGCTGTGAATGAACAGGCCGTACTACTGCATGGAGCAAGCGCTGCGACTGGGAATTATGTCTTAGGGCACACCGGGAAAAAGCCCTCCAATCCATGCCAAGACCCACCATGTCTCTCAACATCTGCAGTGACCGGCACTTACCGGGCTATGCATTGTGCACTGCTGTGCATTCGGGGCTGTGGCCACAGACTCATCGGTTGCTGTGACCAGTATTGAACACACCTTCAAAAGGACTAATTGCGGTGTGCTTGGGCGTCAAGAAAGCCCTGGCCGACCAGCAACTGCTATCTGCCCATCGCTGCTAGTTGCCATACACCACCACTGAATGTCCACCAACTGCCATCCATGAACTGCCAACCACCATCCAATGCCGCCCCAGGCAGCCCGTACTGGACGGCCTGTATTTAAGAAAAAAAAGGAACCTGACTCATCCATCATCAATGACTGCCGTGACAACGGTTCAGCGGCCGTCGAGCTCTGGCAACCATTCAGCCTGCAGCAAGGCTCTACGCTTTGAGTGCCTGAGATGGTCCAACAACACGCAAAAAAATGAGGAAAGAGTTGGTTGACATTAGGAAAACCCATCTGGGTATCCTGTGAGCATCAGTAATGGCCAGTGCTGCGTTGGAGCAAAAGGTAAGGGGGGCCAGGGGTTGGACCCTTGGGGGGGGGGGGGGGGGGCGGGGGCTCCTCAACCTACCGAAGCTGCCGAAAAAGTTTTTGGTGCCCCTTTGATTCTTGGAGGGTTTTGACATGTGCAGAAATATCCAGCATTGGTCTGGCACTGTCAGACATTACTCAGCATTGTTGACACCCCCAGCACCCCCCTGCCTTCTCAGGGTCCCCATGGTGGGAAGAGTTCAATATGGCAACATCACCCCTGCCTTCTCGGGGTCCCCATGGTGAGGAGAGTTCAATATGGCTACATCACCCCTGCCTTCTCGGGGTCCCCATGGTGGGGAGAGTTCAATATGGCTACATAACTGCTGCCTTCTCGGGGTCCCCATGGTGGGGAGAGTTCAATATGCGGGATGGAAAATGTGTAAAAATGGTTGAAAATGGGCAAAAATGGGTGACTATTCAAATGTGCCACATCCGAAATGCATAGGAAGTTAAAAAAAACCCCGGTATGGAACCAAAAACTTGTCAAAAGGGGCCTAAAGTAGGGTCCCAGTATTCGCCGACATCCAAAACTTTACACTGCGTGCGCACTGCGTGCACGGCATTCCTTGAAAAACAGAGTGCTGCAGCAAGGCAGAGATCTCAGGATACAATTGCCAGTCAAGGACTGCCCATGGATGGCGATTGGTCCATTGAAGCGCAGGGATGGGGGGTGGGCTTCAAGGCAGGAGGCCTCCGGGGGGGAAGACATGGGGCTTCAACATTATCACTGCATATCAGGTGCTGATCCCATCAAAATGCGTGCAGGCGGAGAAGTCCCCTGGTCCGTGCGTTTCGCACTTTTCCGATGCTTCCCCATGATTTGCGGGCCACCAAGGCTGAGAACGAGGCTTCGGAGGCTTTGCAAGGCCCGAATAGTCACCCATTCAGGGGAGATGGGTGAAGTGCACCAAACAAAAGGCGGAACTATAGCATCTCCAAGAGCCTGCAGGGTCTGCATGAGGGGTTTGCAAGGGTCATACAGAGCCACTTACAGACTCCCCATCCGCTTTTGCTCTCTTTTCAGGTCACAGTGCGAGAGGAGGCCTGGGGCAACACCGAGAAGGTGGCCGCGGCTTATAGTGGGCCCTGGCCGGGTGGCGGCAGGGGAAAGGTGCAGTAGGGGGAGAGGGAAAAGAAGTAGACCAATGGCCGCAGGCCCGGACGATAGGACAGCAGAGGGGGTCGCAGCACCCGGGACCGGCCCTCGACGCTGATGTGAGGCTGAACCCCCCCTCCTCCCGACCCGAGAGACGAGTGCATGGGACCAGCCCACCGGGCTGCAGAGACCGGCTGGCCCTCGGACGGTCAGCGCCCGGCGTATCAGATACCGAGGCCTTGTACCAACCCCCCCCCCCCCCCGTATGGTGACATGTGAGCTGTCATGTGTGGTGTTGGTTGGCGAAAGTCAGCACAACAGGCAGCACATGCAGTTCACAAGAGGGAAAGAAAAGCGTGTCAAGAGCCGAAAAAACGGCCCTAAGCGCCGTTCGCAAAAAGGTCTGTGAGACGTAGTGAAATGGGTCCTTTTTGCGTGGGAAGGGGGGCAGCAGCATCAAAGTCCGTGCGGACCACCACTTAATGCACCCCAAAATATGTTGGCCGAACATCCCAACCAGGCCACGGCTTACCGTTACCGGAGGGGGGCGGGGCAGAATGAGAGCCTGGGCTCCTCCGCCTGACCCACCCACCCACCCACATCAGAAATTTTTTCCTCAGGAAAACAAAATCTACCAAAGGGGCCCGAAATTGGAGGTCAAGTTTAGGTACACAATCATCTGATCACCCCCCACCTCCCAGCCTGGGGTCTTCGTGATGACCGCATACGGGGCACTGATCAGGCTGTCGGGGGAGGACGCCATGGGCAGAAGTTAGAAGTTGCATTCTGCATTCCCACCCAAGGCAGGTGGATGCCCGCGGCAGTGCAGATGCCTGCTTGTCATAGCAGAACGTCCAAGGGCGAGAGGCCAATAGGCGCCGCCACAGGCTAACAGAGCCAACCGCCAAGGCCTTGTGCCACCCCCCCCCCCCCCGGGTATAGGTCACGGTCGCCACTAAGCCGTGGCCTGATCCAAACATACACTCCCACCACACACAAACCCGCACACACAGAGCACCCCCCCTCGCCGTGGAACCTGGTGTGCATTGCACAAGAGACAGACTGGACAGGACATGGATCCCCTGGACTATCCTGAAGCCTTCATCCTGCACCCCAAACCACACAGATCAGCAGCATCTGCATCCGCATTCCTACCAACACGCTCCTCTGCCTTCAGGTCTGCTGCGATCCTCCTTCCGCTTTTCCTTCCTGCGCCCTTGGCCACGAGGCCACATGTGTTGTAACACGCATGATCTTCGAGCCTCTAATCAGCGAAGGAGCTCATGCGCTGGGCACGCAGGTGCTGATGGGGAAGGGCTTAACCGTCAACCTCGAGGCAACAGCTGCATGGTGTGCCACGTCGTGTGGGACTTCCCTTGCACCGCAGCACAGGCTTTGGCGACCCCTACTCTGACTCCCATTGCCCCTCAGAAAATTTTTTTTGGGCGGGATTCAGACTAAGATGAGCTGGCGTAGCCCGCTCACTTCACAGAACTCGAGATAGCCTCTCAGAATCAAGGTTCAGAGCTGTCCAGTGCTACGACAATCCCACAATGTGGTAGCGGATCTGACACATCGCGAGGATCAGCTGAGTCTGAAACCAGGTTATGCAGTGGGAGACTGCCACGCCCGTAGGCTTCCGAGTGTGACTCCCATTGCCACTCAGATAATGATGTATCTCTGGGCTTGGATGACTGGGGGATACCGTTTGGTTGCAAAGTGCGGGTGACCGGATGCCGCTAGCGTAACAAAATATGCAACACACTCAACTCTTGCCTTGTCCCTACTCCTTAGACTTCCCTCGTGCCTTTTTCGCAAAAGCCTTCAGCTGCTCAAAAAAGGTAAAGACAAGCACCGTGTAGGGGCCCATGCGAGCGTAGTTGGCCCCACAACCCTTGAACAGCGCAACGGGGCCCTCCGACTTGACAACTTTGAGCATGCAGTCCACGGGCCCAGAATACAGTTGTCCCACACCGTCTTTGTACGGCTGATTCATGAGCCTGGCGGCCACAAAGTCAAACGGCTGCATTGCCCCGACAGCAAACCCTGCAGCGATGAGGCTTGCGCTCAGATGTGCAACAACACCGTCAGCCCAGCCACGGGACACAATGGCATGCTTTGTTGTGTCGTAGGTTGACAACTGCACAGACCCATAGGCCATGACACGCGGCACAAAAGCACTCATGCCATGCCAGTAGCCACGGAGACCTTCCTCCACATATACAAGTCGCAAGGCCTGCCATGCACTTGTTGGGGGCGGCCCGTGCAGGTCGGACGCCACCGCTTGCATGCGTGTCTTTAGCGCAAAGAATGGGGTACCAACGGCCCCACCACAGGCTGCAGCAAATAGTGAGAGCCCGAAGTTGGAGGCCAGGCCACGGCCCCCAGCACCCAGACCCAATAAATCTTGTAGAACGAAGTAGACGCCGAAGCGAGTTGAGGTCACGGCGTACTGCAGGAAGACAGCAGCCATGTAGCCTTTGTACAGTCCTGCACGGCCTTCTGACCGTGCAATGTGCATCAGTGCCTGCACCACACCTGTGTACACCCGCTTTGATTTGCCCCTGGCTTCAAGCTCTCCCTGAAATTGCAAGCGCGTCTTGATAACGTCCACGGGGTTCATGATGGTAATGGCCCCAACTGCTGCAAACCCCGCACACAAAAAATTATCCATGATAACCGAAAAAAAAATAGACACTAGGAAAGCAGCACAGCAGATCTTTGTGGAAAAGGCTATGGCTAGAAGGGATGTAGCGTAAAAACCAAAAAGCGGACTTGATTGAAACTAGATCGTCTAGTTTGGTGGCAGACTAGATCAAAACTAGAACGAAACGCACGATACAAGATACTTAAGCAATGTAAAGGTTGAGGCCACAATTTTCACACCGGCACAATTTGTGTAAACAGCAAAAAAATGAGCCAATTTTCCTTAACAAAAACAGTGCAAAGATGCAGAAAATGAATGGTCTGGCACTTTCGGGTAACAACCCCCAAGCCCCCCCTTCTTGCTGCCACAAAAAACTGCACTATCACTGCCCTGACACTGCCCCTACCCTCTCACTGCCCTAGCATGGCCCCTACCCTATCACCGCCCTGCCACACCCCCTACCCTATCACTGCTCTAGCAGTGCCCCTACCCTATCACTGCCTTGGCAAGGTCCCTACCCGATCACCGATTGAGGTACCACCCGTCCTTCGTTTTCATGTGTAAGGGGATGCCGGCAGGAACTGGGTGCATCTGCACCCCTCTTTCTCTTGGCCTCTCCCCCCCCCCTTCTTCCCCGCTTGTCTTTACATATGGAAGTCCGCTTGGGGGGATCCAAACGAGTATTCCTGGGGTATTCCTGGGGTATTCCTGGGTTTTCTCGGTGCAGTTCACATTACTCAAAGATGTCATCCTGTAACCCGCCCCCCATGTAATACCTTTTTGAAAAGTCCTTTCAAAAAGGGCTTTCTTGTGAGCTTGTTGGTAGGGTCTAACCCATCGATATGTCAAATATTTTAGGAAACACCTTGAGGGGTTTCCACATTTTCTGCTGCAGTACTACGTCCAACTGTACTGTTTTTTGTGCATGGCTTGCCCTTGGCCTTGCATTGTGGCATTTTTGTTTTTGCTCACCTCAGGTGGGAACTGGTTATGATATTCCCTATCAGGGGTGGGACTCCCCATTTACTACAGTAGTGCAGCGTGAAGAGCCCTTGTTTTGTGAATCCCCACTGTTGCATTCATAGATGGGTAGCCAAAGAGGGTGTCCAGGTCAGCAGGATAAACCATGTAAGAAGCACAGCTTTGGCATTGTGTGGCACAACATTTGTCCTGTTGCGCACCTTCAGTTTGCCACTACTTGTGTGTGGTGGTTGGGGGGGGGGGGGGGCATGAAGAGCTATTGTGAGAAATTGGGTGCCCAACATGTGAACCCCCCCTTCTACACTCCCTTGTCCTCACTCACTACTGGCCGCTGTGCCTGCGCTATGCCCGCGCTGTGCAGAAACGCCCCTTGGAGCCTCTTTCTCTGCCATTCTTGTGAACCTTGTTTCGTTTTTGACTTGCTCTCCGACAGCTACCACACTAACCACACCAGAGTCACTCATCTCCACCAAGCCCAAGGACAGCCAGATGGACCCCGGATTATCTATCGATGACGGTTCATCTGTGGGGGGCTCACGATCCTCCGTTGTACCCATGACGTGGGTATCAAGCGCCATAGGCGCACACTCCAGGGGTGGGCCATGAGCAACGGATACTGGTGGTGTTGCCTGACCCCACCACCATGTGCAGGCCGGGAGGGCGCCAACGTCCTTAACCCCTCTTGTTGGGAGTGGGGGCGGGGGGGCCTCGCAGCATGGGGGGGGTGGTCAGAGGCGAGGGAGCGAAGGAGGGCAAGACCTATGCTACCTCTTACCGCCAGAGTTGCCCCGCGCTCCTTCGGGACCTCTAACCCTGTCTGTACCTGCAGAGCGAAAGGCGATTTTTGCTATTGAAAAACTGGTGGTACCCCTGCTGGCATAACCTGCTCATGTGGTCTTTCCCATGGATGTCGCAGTTTCTTCGGTCAACATGATTTACTGGACTGCGGTTTGTATGACGTCATGGACTGTCAGACAGCCCGTTTTTTCACTACCGCCCAGCCAAGGGAGCTTCTCTCTCCCCAACCCAAAAACTTTTCTCTATCATCAGCATTTAATTATGTTCACACATTTCCATCGAGAGGTCATGTGTCCGCCCCAATGCCCTCCCATGTTCCCCAAGCGGAAGGGGGCTGCGCTACCGACCCTGGCCCCGGGCCACCCCCGCCAGGGGAGGAGGGGAAAGCGGGGGTAGGACATGCCTCAGGTGCATCCCATAGGCAGCAAACTGCCCACGTATCACGCTCTCAGCAGCCAAGGGACCCAAGCAACGCCCGGCGGCAAGCATCCAACGCCCAGCCCTGACCTCTCCCTGAATTGCCTGCCCGACCGCAGGGATCTAGTCGTCCACCAATCGCAAGCCCTCCAGTGGGAGGACTGGACAGCAGCGTACACCAACGGTTCAGCCACGCCAGGGTCGGGGTAGTTGCACGCTGGGTGCAGAGTGTCGTTTGCAGCAACGCAAAAGTTTTGGGCACCGGCTCCGGGGACATTAAAGTTTCGGTTGCAGACAACTTCACGGTGCGTTGCATGTGCCCCAACAGTGCGCGCACAGGGCAAAGGGTGGGAGTGGTGTTGGACTCAGAGTATATTAACACGCCTTCATTTGAAAAAAATCAGGGAGGCGAGGCACAAGCAGGCATGGGTTTGTCGAGTTTGCCATGGACCACAACCAATGCACAAAGCAACAAGTGCCATGACACACCTCACACACCTCACATTTACAGCTATCTACTCCTGTCACAAACCATATTTACATCCACCCCAGCACACCATTGGAAAGCCCTGTGCCATAGACCATCAATTGGGACACCAACATTTTACGTTACCCACGGCCAGTTTTGTTTTGCCATGCCTGGGCACACAGCAGCAAGAACCAGTCCCATACCCTGCACCTGGTGTCTCATATTGGTGCCTCTGTCCAAATGATGCATGCTTATGGTCGATCGGTCCCTCGTGTGGCTGTGCACCCGTCAGTGTTGTGGGACCTCCCGTGTTTATTGAATGAATCCTACGCTTGGCATTCAAGTCACCTTTTGAGCCTGACCGTCCCATCACTTGTCAGCACGCATTGGCCAGTCGCGCAAGCCCATCGCTCGGCACAACGACCCACTCCGGCTTCGATGCAACGCAGATGTGCACAGCCCTCGACAGCTGCTGCAGCAACACCTCGTTTGACGGCAGCTGCAGGGCCCCCGCCGCAAGCCACGTGCCACCCGGCTGCGCATCGTACACAATGCTGAGGGTGCTGCCGCAGCGCGCGCACGTGTGCCGGCGCGCGAAGCTGCTGGTGCGCATCAGCAGGAGATCGCCTGCGCCTGCGCTCCCCCACATCAGGTCAGCGTCCGATATCGGGGCCCACGTGGCACACGGTGCACCGCTGGTCCGCCGGCACATCGAGCAGTAGCAGTGCTGCAGTTCAGAGGGCACGACGCGGGTCGCGATGGTCACGGCCCCGCACCCGCACCGCCCTGTGAGCGCCACTTGGCTCCGCTGGGGGCGCCGGGATGGCACGGCCCCCAACTGAAACCAGGCGGCAGGCGGGGGGCCATCGATGAGGACCTCACCGCCGGCCAGGCCCTCAAGGGCGCCCGCCGCCACATGCAGGGCGCCCTGCATCTCCAGGGCCGAGAGGCACTTGCACTGGGCACACACTAAGACGCGCTGTCCCGCCTCGGGGACGTCACGGACCCACTGCGACGGTCCGGTCACCGTCACGGCGTCCGGGGCCCCGGCGGCGAGGAACAGCGGCTGCGCGGCGGCACTCACGAACTGGCACGCCGGGAGGTGCCGCAGGCGGAAGGGGGGGTGTGATTGGAAGGCCAGCTGCAGCGCCCCGCAGAGGCAACGCAGAGTGAGGGGCTGGGGCATGCCACTTCCGGCGCCAGGAGCAAGGGCAGCGAATCAAATGACAGCGCTGATGACAGCACCCACACTCAGACCAACACCGCATTGGGCATAGAGCCTGCCCACTGGCAAAAGTGCACGGGGATTTCCGGGGAATAATCGCCCGAGCTCTTTGTAGCCAGTGGCATATCCACATGGATCACTTATTGCTTTCTATACCTGAATTGACACGCATTTTCTGTCGCAAAATCAGAAACCATGTGCGTTTTCTCCCCCTCCCCTCTTTTTCTTCTTCATCTTCACCCCCACAGCTTGCCCAGTTCCAGCAGTGTGTAAAAAGGAGGAAGCTTCAAGTGTAGGTATGGTAGTTGCTGAAGAGGCCTCACCTCGTGTTGCTGTTATGCCCAGAAACAGCTCTTCGCAGGCATGACTCAGCCCCTCTTTCCAACTACAACCAGCTCGCACCTAAACCCCCCCCCCCGCCCTTGTTTAGAGGTTGAAGACTCCAATGCTTGAGATCCATTGGAAAAGCCCATCTAGAGTGCTGTCTTGACACTGTGGAGGCTGTTTGTACAGAGGGGCAGTTTCCAGTAATTTTTCGTGGCACAAACCCTGGCACTTTGTACGGTAAGCTTGCCCACTGAGCGTAGTACAAACAGCAAAGTGGTGAATCGGCCTCACACCGTCTCATCGATGGCATCGATGGGGGGGGTTCTCCATGTACGGCACGCTTGCTCACTAAGCGTGGGAAAACAACAACATGGTGAATAGGCCTCGGTGTGCAATGCTTCCAATTCACTCATGTCCCCAGGTTCCGGTTTCTCCAGCATGTGCACATGTCCTCAGTCAGCACCTCTAGAGGTTTGATGGCACCCTCAGGGCCTGTAGGCGATAGTTGCAGACATCTCACCCCTGATCACGGGGAGATAACACCAGACAAGCAGACGAATCCCTATCCCCCCGTGGGTGGAGGGGCGGGCAGACAAACAAAGGCAGGCTCTACCACAGTCCCTGGCCGCGGTCGTAGGGAGGGGTTTGGTTTGGTTTGGGTCAAGGCCTGTGCCGGACGCCCTGGCCCATGGTCAGCACTCGCCTTTGTGCCGACACGACTGGGCTAGGCGAATCGCGGTTGTCCGGTCCCAAGGCCTGCCGGACTGTTGACCGCCCCCGTACCCCGTGGTGGCACACACGGGAGGGAGATGCCGCCGTGCCTGTGTGTGTGGCGCGCGCGGGGCAGGAGGGCGGGGCGTGCATGCTGGTGGCGCTCGCAGGGCATGACGGGTCACACGGCTGCGCCGCGCCTGGCCCTGCCCGCAGGCGCCGGTGCCGCTCCAGTGTTTCTGGTTTCCCCCGCTGCGGCTTGGTCCGTCCGTGTCGCCGCTTGTAGTGGCGTCCCGGCTGTTCGTGTGGTCGTCGGGTGTGAACCAGGGTCCGCCACCACCGGGCCCTGGCTGCTTGTGGTGGAGGCGCGTCGGGGGGGGGGGGGGCGTGTGGGGGGTTGTGTGATGCCTGGTGCTCCAGGCCCCGGCAGGGAGGAGCCTGACGCTGAGCCCGCCGGGGGAGTGTTCGGACTGGACACGCCGCCTCCCGGTCATTGACATGCTGCCAGCGGCCCCACGACTGCATGAGGCACGGGGGCGCGCTCCCTGGGCGCTCGACTGGGGGGGTCCACACCTCCTGACTGCTCTAGGCACTGGTGGTGTTGTCGTGCACTGGACCATCCGCCCACGGCGCTGAGGGACGGCAGGAGGAGGGGCTCCAGGGCGCGCTGAGCGCTGCCCTGCCCTGGAGCCTACCCGGGCTCGGGGCCTGGGTGGCGGTGCTACTGCCCGCGTAAACGGGGGGGCCCAGAGGGCACACCACCCGAGTGACCGCTCCGTTTGGAAGGGGGAGGGGGGGGCAGGGGTCGGCAGGTGGCTGTCTGGCCTCCAGGGGTCGCCCACAACTGAACTGGAGTGCACGGGGCTGTGCTGGCCTAGGCGTCTGTGATGAAGTTGGAGGGGCACGCGCACACCTGGAGGTTCCCTAGGCAGGCCGCTCAAGGGATACCCACAGCAGTCAATCTGCGAGCCCTTCACAGCCTCCACTTTTTAGGCCCTGAGGGCGCCGACTCCGTGCACCTCTCCCGTCGGGGGGCAGGCTGGGGGGGGGGGGGGGGGGGTAGTGGTGGTTGGGTCTACCTGCTCACTTGTTTGGGAGAGGAGGACCACCTGCTGGGTTACCATGCGGGTCCCAGATCCCAACATACCCATCGTTCGGCGTCCGCTCCCTGTCCGTGAGGGGAGGGACCTTGATCACCATGTGACGGCCTGCAGTGAGGGTGCGGGGGTGCGAGGGCATGCTGGGGGGGGGGGCTGTGCTGGGCCTGCTTTCGGCCCCATTTCTGTTGGGGGGGGGGGGGGGGGGCAGCAAAAGGCCTGCTCCCCTGTTTCCTGGTCCCCAAGGGGGACCAGCCCACGGCCTGCACCCTCGCTTTGTGGTGGCTGAAATTTGGGCCGACAAGGTCGTAGGGAGGGGGGGGTGGGACACTCCTGCATGGCCTCCGGAACCCCCGGGACGACCCAACGCAAGCTCGATGGAGCAACACAACCAGTCACAGGCACCCACCATGCAGTCCTCCCCAGACCCCAAGGGTTTGCCAAGGGGGGAAGGAACACACTGCACCAATTCGGGACAAATCATGTAACTCAGACTGGGTGCACTACCCTCTAGGCAGGGCAAAACAAAATTGCTGCCACCAAGCGGAGTAGAGCAAAGAAACAACATACAACAGACGGCACACTTGATCTCGTGAAAAAGGCGCCCAAGCGAAGCGCAGAACAAAAGAAGGGCCAAAATAGACCCCTATCCCCACACAAACTGTCAATCCAGAGCGCCGGACAAAGCCGATCCCCCGTCCACACCAGCGCCCATGTCCCCGGGGCCCGAAAAAGAAGAGAGCCGCCGGCGCCGTTGCCTCCACGCCGGGCATCGAACTGACGCCCTCCGGGACGAAGCCCCCGTGCACTTCCAGTATGCTACGCTACCAATGTGGTAGAATAACCGGTACCCAGACCACCACCTGACAAAGGAAAATCCCACCACCGGCGTGCTTGGCGTGCTCCGTCGGTACACGATGAGCATGAGCTCTTCATGAGCTGGCCAGCGCCGTCGCCTCCACAGTTCGCGACGGCCCGCGATGATGGAGCGCACTGCGGGGCCGGGCCCCCGTGCACTTTCAGGTATGCTCGCACCCTGCTGTCACGCGTGATACGGCAGACAGCCCGGTGAAGTAAAAATACCCCCTAGAAGATACCTAAGTATTCAACGACCATACCACAAGAACCACACATGGGGGGCTGCCTGAAGCCAGGCCGCCCCGGGTCTCGAACCACCGCCCCCCGCAGCAAGGGTCAAGGGCATTACGGATAAGCTATGCCGACGAGGTTAGGTATCCCCCCCCCCCACCAGCATAGGTTCCCCTCAGCCCGCGCGAAAGACAACGCAAAGCGCCCCTAGCGGGGCTCGAACCCCCCCCCCCACGGGGAACCGAAGTGCTCTGCGCGTACCACTACACTAAGCAGGACTCCATGCCCTTGCCCAGGCATAACACCCCACGGTACTGCACCATATCATGGCTGCGCAACAACTGCTCATAAACGAGCCAGGCCATGCGCTCAGCCTTAAACCTATCGCCCCCAAAGTCACCCTGCAAACGAGACATGGGATCCGTGGGCTGTAAATCGGAAGGCACCCAGAGAACCCTCACCACTAAGCCGGAACAGATCAGGCGCCTGGCCAGTCCCCTCAAAACCGACTGCCGAGCACTCAGGACACTCTTGGCACGCACCTTCAGGAGCTGGGCAATAGCCACCTCCGAGTCACTCACGAGAGTGACTGTGGTATAACCCAGGCGCGCCGCCAGTCGTACTCCCCAGACAAGGGACTGCAACTCTACAAGCTGCTGGCTCTGGGCACGCAACCGACGAGCCACCACTGAACGCACGCCCAAGAACTCCGAAAACCCCCCATTCTCCACGAGGGACCGTCGTGGGCCCCATCGACAAAAAGCACCAGCCCAGGCCCTTCCCACCATCCCCAACAGGACCAGGTTAGATCTGTGCAGTCCCAGCTCAAGGCACAGGGTCTGGACGCGTGCCACTGGCGCACGCCACGGCTCAGCAGCCACAGTCTGTAGAACAACAAGGGACTCTAGGACTGCCACAAGAGTATGCCCAACCCGTTCCTCGTTAATCCAACAATAGGCCCCTGTAGGAAAAGGGCACACCACGCCTCGTGGCCGCACCTGCCAGTGAAGGAGCCCCAAAAAAGACTGCATAAGCCTCTTTTGCGACCGCCATACGGCCATCCGTAGCCAGGCTACCAACATTTGTAGGTGGGCAACCTCATGCGACCACACCATCCTCTCCAACAGATCCCACCATTTACCCAGGAAAACCAACTGTGTGGCAGGCTCAAGGACGCTCTTGGGGCTCACAATGAAGCCCTCCTGCCCCAGGGCATCAACGGTGTTCCCTGTATTATTCCTCAGGTACCCCTTGTCATGATGAATCAGAAGGAAGTCATCGAAGTAATGTACCAACAAAATATCGGGCGGCAGTACCTGCTCGAGGATCCGTGCCAGTGTCTGCTGGCAAATAAAGGGACTATACTTCCATCCGGACGGTAATCTACCCAAACCCACCACCCGCCCACTAGGACCGGAACACAGGCAAAAAACAGTGCGCGCCGATTCAGGGAGCACAAAATTCCAAAAGGCATTCTTTAAATCAATGTGCGTGCCATACAACGGCACCCCCGGGTAGAACGTGACAAGCAGTTTACTTAACTGCTCCCATGACCGAAGCGAGAATCTCGGGGGGGGGGGGGGTACACCCGTCCAAACCGTTTTGTGTAACACAACTAAGTATTAAAGAAACCTTCTCGGAGGTTTTCGGGATGATGAAGGGCCAGCACGTTGGGGGCAGGTCCTCATACAAGTCATAAAGGAGCCATTGTCGCTTAAGCACGCCAACAAACTTAGAAACCTCACTGGAAACCCGGGGAGGGGCTCCTGGTCTGTCATTACCCCGTGCATCGACCTAGCGGGCTTCCACATCAAAGTCTCTTAACCCCTGACCATAGGACTCAAGCGGCACCGTCTGATCCCAAATATCTTGGGGTATGACGTGGCTACCTACTGGACCCAACCCGTTAAGCAGGATGTCGGGGTTCACCTTACCTGCCCGTGGGGTGGGGGATGTGGTAACATGCAACAGGCCTCTCCAGTCGTCATGCTTTAGGCCTTGCACTGCCTTGATGAGCGTCGAGGCCGCCGTAGGCAGGCGGAAATCCTTAGCCGCATCGAAGACATGGTCCACGAACAAGGTAAGCCGTTTAACAGGACCCAAGGGGTATAGCGTAGTTCCATTGAAAGCCAACCTAGGTGGGGGGTGCAGGCCCTAAGGAACTCAAGGAATAGGGGGTCATTGCCTTCAAGCCCCACATGACCCGGGACGTATATCCATTTTAGGGCTCCCCCTGGTCTCTTGATTTCAGAGATCGGCTCTTCCCACATGGGGATGTTATTGATCAGGCCCCTTTTCCAATCCAAGCCATTTCATTCCAGAGGTGTACTTGTCCTTGGGCACCAAAGATTAGGTACTCTGAGTTGGACATTATTGCAAGTTTGTCCCCCGGTACATGTTTGAGTACTTGTAGTCCCCCCATATCTCCACCGCATTGTTCATTTGTCGTAGCCCTGACGGCAGCGGTTCTGAGATACTGACTGCCCCAGATTGGGTATCCTCTTGGGAATAAAGACCTATATATACCCCGCACCCTTTGTTTGCTCCCTTCCTCAGCAGTTTAGACGATCCGTCAACTCAAAGAATCCCTTGGCCACGTTATGTGGGTGGCAAGGGAGCACATTGGGCACAACGGTGGCACTCTAAGGAAGGTGGGGCAGCGACATTACAAAAAATTTTATCTATCGGGGTCAGTATTCTGCTGAAATGGACCTCAACGTCAGGGTGTGGGGGGCAAGCCAAGTGGCGTGACTGGATTGAACGATTGCATCCAGGATAGCTTGCAGCACCCGGGAGGGTTATGGCAAGCTCCGCGCCCCATGGGGAGGCATGGAGGGCCAGGGGCAACAGTGGAGATACACAAAGGGGGAAGGCAAAGCGAAAGCACAAACAGTCTCCAATATCAGGAATCACCATCAAAAAAGGCAAAGAAACAGTCGGCGGTGGAACTTGCAAGCCAAGAGGTAGAAGCAGCGGCACAGTATGGATGGAGACTGGTGTATGTTGCGAATGGAACTCATGACCCGGCCTTGAAATCTCTTTCGCTGATAGGGGTCCTGTACTGCCATCGTCCGGATCGTCCACCGAACCCAAGGAGCCTTTGTCCTCGGGATGTGACCCCCGGAATGCTTCCCTCATCCATCCATCCATCCATCCATCCAAGGGGCATCCATCCATCGAAGGGGGGGGGCGAACCCCCCCCCTTTTGGTGACCCAAACCTAGGGGTTCGGCGGGTCGGGCGGTCAGCCACCGTGCTCCCCGGGGGGGTTGGTGGGTGCCCCAACATACATACCTCAAAATGATCCCCGTGACGCGTTGACCTTTTTTTTGAACATACACAAGTGGGGTAAAAAATTTCAAAAAAATTTGCCCATCAACTCAGGCTCCCATCAACCAAGGCCCAAACCGGAGGTCGGGTCGGGGTCAAAATCCTTTTTTGTGTTTTTGATCCGTTTTTGATCGCTCCACAAAATTCTGAGTATCTTGAGTATAGACACATAGGGTCAAACAAAAACATTTCCCCCTGCCGTACGCCTCAAACAAAATCTCCGGCGCCTCCGGCACCCACAAAAACCATTGTTCCGAACAACCATTTCCGGGTCTGTAGAAGCCCCCGGCCCCCGCCCCTGGGGTGGGTCCTGTCCGGGAGCAGCCCCCGTGTGCAAAGCATGAAACACAACAAACAAAGCACAAGACACAACAAAGCAGCAATTATGGCCTTGGTGGAAAGTTTACGCTCACGTGAATTCAATTCTTGGTTGGCACAAAGCTATAAAGCTGTGAGGCCGCCAGCATACCAATCTCTTCAGCCACCCTCATCAGATTTTGGGACCTCAACCCCTCAGGCACATGTGGTCGGGGCCATAAGGCAGATATCTAGACCTCAAAGAAACAACTTCAGCATTTGAAGGGTGATGCATGTGACCTGATCATTTGTACCCCATTTTCCCACTCCATGAACCCTCATGCAATGACCCCGGTGCAACTTCTGCTCACCACCTTGCTACGTGTTACTTAAAACCTTCCACTGGACTGGATTGAGTGACATGCTTACAGAAAGTCCACCGCGTTGGGGCTAGTCCGATTCTGATACTAGGGATAACGCCGTGCACCGTGCAGGTTTTTTGTGAATATATTTTCTCGGCCCTATTGTTTTGCTTTGTTAGTGGTACCATGAAGTGCCTTTTCATGGACGTTTGAGGGCGCAACGCATGGTTTTCCACAAATCGGCAGTCAGGTGTTTCTTATGTAGCAAATATCCAAGCAGAAAATACAATCAAAGCGAAGATGCATGAGGGTCAGAGAGTACGGTTTTAAATTTTCCCAACACAATCTGACCAGTGTGGGGCATGTTGACCTGATCCATCCGAGCCATAAAGCGGGTTGCATGCTGCTCTAGTATTCAGCACAGAGTTCCCTGGGAAGCCTGAAAGTTGCACTGAAAGTTTCAGTGGTGCCAGTTGAGGGGTGGAGAGTCTCAGAGTAGGCAAAGAAAGCAGGAGAGTTCGCATGTGGTATGCTGGGTTTAATTTGAGTGCAAACCGAGGCCCAAAGATGAAGGGTGCATGTTCCCATGGTCGATATGGGGGTAACTAACGTGCCTCCGAATGCAAAATGGCATAAATTGCAAGAAATCCGCACAGATGGATGCCAATTGTTCCCACCAGGCCCATACGCCACAGTAGCAGCTCAATCCCCGCTCTCTTCCCATGCACACCAACCATGCACATCATTGTATGGGTGTTGATGGAAGGCTGAGATAATGTTCTTTCTCGACAGGAATGATATGCACAATGATATGCAACTGGCCGTTACCTCCGCCCCCCCTCCCCCCTTGACGCCGCTCCTTCAGGGACTGTACCGTGCCCAGTACATCAAAGTTGGTAGACGTCGTATGAAGGAGACATGAAAATCAATGGCCAAGAATACACTTCTTCAACACTGCATGCATAATGAAAACGAAAGGCGAATTTTTTTTTATTCTGGCTGTTCAATTCCATGCACCGCAATGCTCTGGTTCGAACCATACTGGGTGATTTGGCTTGTTT
The DNA here is from genome assembly GCA_964036045.1 of Eutreptiella sp. 'Long Island Sound 2002'. NCBI lineage: Eukaryota > Euglenozoa > Euglenophyceae > Eutreptiales > Eutreptiaceae > Eutreptiella > Eutreptiella sp. 'Long Island Sound 2002'. Next base: position 36,172,004 of record OZ038390.1, read on the forward strand.
GACAGGAGGCTTTCACAACTACCCATTTCTGGTGTGTCACAAGCGACATACAACGGAACAGATTGTTGGTGGTAATGAAAGTGAAGGCCACGCCCCGGAGAAACAACATGGGGTGGGGCATGCGTTTCACATGTTGCCAATGTAGAACGTCCGGGTTATAGATGCAGCTACGCCTGCCGCTGTACATGCAAGTGACATGGAATTGTATCTGTTCCCATTGATGCCATACAGGTCATACGCCCTCTTTGCCCCTTGTGCCAGCGTGCAATCGGTACTCTTGGATGCGCTTGGCAAACGGGAATTTCAGAGGGAGCACGGGAAAAGGTTACCGCGGGGATTGTGTGCGCAGGGGTCATTGAAGCTTCCCAGCGCCGGGTGTCCTGGAAACCCGGCTCCCGTGACAGACTTAAAAAAAGGCTGTCCGCGGATCATCAATGAATCGGAAAATCTAGCCACGAGGCATATTCGACTCAAAATGATCAGCGCTTCACAGGGGTCATTTTGAGTCACATAAGTTGGGCTTCCAGGGCCTGCTTTGGGGCTCCTGTCAGGGGAGCTGGCCAGTATGCTGCAGATGCAACCCTGCAGCAGCTGCCTCGAGGGCGTGATGATGGGGGGCTGCTGGGGGGTTAGAAGGTTCCAGACACGTATCGTGCCGGGGCCAAGCTGCACGTTCCACTGCCAACGCCCACACAAGAAATGCGACATGTACGACCGGCTCTGATGACCCTCCGTAGACGCATGATCCGCCGTCGGCGATGCATCATTTGTCGCACGACACCGGCTCGGCCACAGCTGATGCATTCCCGGAGCTTTACTTTGCTGGGCTGAAGCATTACACATGCACCCTCGCTGGGTGTTGCGTTCGCCGCTCAAACGAGACCCGCTTTGACTGCCACTTCTGCACGGTGCTTTGCAAGTGTCGGTCCATAGTCAGTCCTCATGGGGCCAGTGGTATCCTTACACAAGACATCTGGCAGGATCATCTGCGGGGGCACTGCGCATCTGCTTGGGGCCGTCTGCAGTTGCGTTTGGTACTCTGCTGGTGGCTTCTGCGCCCGTTGGGCATCCACTGCGACCATTTAGGACACTTGTTTGCCTGATGCTGTTCGGCTCCGCCTTGTGCTCAAGTGTATGAGCTGGAAGAATGAACCAGGAGAGCCAATCATCCGTTAGAAGTCGAGACTTGGGCCTGAGGCCACGCCTTGCGGTTTGAGCCCGAGAGCACTCTGCAGCACTTTGAACTTGGCTTCAAGCGCCTGCAGGTCCTGCACCACCGTTTCCGAATGAAGATCAAAAGTGGCGAGCATTGGCTGCAATGCCACGACCGCATTCGCAGCGCGAGCTGGCAAAGTCCCCGACGGCATGATCTTGGCACAAACCTCAACCCAACCTTGAATCACGCCCAATCTCTTGCCCATCTCAAGGCCTTGACGCACTCCCTGGGGATACCCATGGGCCTGTCCGTCCACTTGTACCTTGTCAAGGGCCTGTTGTCGGCCCTCTTGCACAAAGCGTGCTTCCAAATGCAGCAGGTCGTCCATTTACAGTCACAGCTTTGCAAAAAGCAAAGCGACGCCGTGTGACAAGGACAGCAGCAGCACACACACACGTACCAAAACACATAATCAACATTTGAGGGCAACAGAAGTCACAATGCACCCTCCTCCCACACACATATGTTACACAGAACTGTACAACACATCCGCCTTCCACCACCTTTGTCCTCCTCCCCCGTTCTTCCTCCTCTCCCACCAATGGTTCATGCAGGGTCCCAGGTAGTCGAAGAGACCGCGGGTACAGCCAGATCAGGATCATGCTGGTGATCCGCGGCATGATGTTAGTGCCCCAATTTGTTTCTGAACATACTTTAGCCGACACAAAATTCTGGCCCTCCCTGGTGTCCTGGTCTTTCCTTTTCTTCCCCACACATGCTTTCTGTACAAACCTCATTAGATTCGGGTCACCGAGATGGTGTTAACCATCGAGATTTTATAACCCTCTTTAGGGTGGACCCGCCACATTCAGCAAGCACTGCCAGTAGCAGTAGCAGTGCGCAGCAAGCAGGAAGCAAGCGCGAAATGGGCAAAAATTAGAATTCAGAATTTTCGTTTTTCGGATTCGGCTGCAATTTTGGTGGATGATAGCTATAGGTGCGATGTACACTCACACAAAGTTTGAGAAAGACACTCAACGGCGGGAACGGGCGTCGCAAGTGGCGGACCTAGTTGTCAAAACCTTAAAAAAACAGAGCCATAAAACAGCTTTTTTGGGGCAGTTTGGGTGCCTAGCATGTCCTTGGAGGGGGCCATTTGAATTGGAACCATTCTGGATGTTTCACTCCCCAAGGACACCCAGCTGCCATTGGTAGACGCTCTTTGGTGGGGTGCAGCAACTCACCTGACGTGTGCGTGGTGCAATCCACAAACTGCACATGAGGTTATGGTGCTTTGTCTGGTACACAAGAAGTGAATGCCGATATTGAGTTTCCCATAATGTTTCCCTCTTCCCAATAACCCTCGTGTGAAACTTGAATCGTATTGGTGTCGTTTCTCCTTCTTTTTGTTCTTTGCTGCAGCTATACTCCGCGGCCAAAAGGAATCAATAGACCAAGACAGCAAGTGTGGGACATGGATGCCCACAACACAAGTGCCGACTGTGCATGCATCGCCTCCTCATGCTGAAAGTTCAAATCGTGTGGCGAGGTGGGCTGCAAACACTGTTGCCAAGGACTTATTAGCAGCAAACCATGCACAATGAAAGGATAAAGGATTGAAGCTGTACATGCTGGGAGCCTCCTTTGTGGCATTGTTTAGTTGGTTGAGGCACGGCACATAGGCTCAAGCCAAATTTTAAAGTTTATTCATTTACCTTTCAGGGGAGGAGAGACGGGGCTTGTTGGGCCTTTGCATGTGGATTTGGGACTATGAAGTCCCAGGGTTTGGAACAAGTTTTACCAATCAATTGTGGCAAGCGGCATGGGCTCCCATGCCAGTCTTCGGCAATTGTCGCGCGCCGCAACGATGAGTCATGCAATCAGTCATGAGTTATGGGAGCTGGGGGCCGTTTTTCAACGACTTTTCGTCAATAAAAGTTTGGGCCGACCTGGTGATATATGCGCTTACTTCATAGGCTGCATGCGGAGCTGAGTCGTAGCAGCAGAGTTGAGATGAGCGGCCGTTGAATTGCAGGAAATCTTTATGAAACCAGGGAGGTGAACATATTTTCAAGAGGCATATAATTTTGTGGTGCCTTTGTCAAGCATACCCGAAAACCAGTTTGCAGGCAGCAGGGAGATAGCATGTTGCACCTCTTGCACTCTACCTATGGTGGGTGTAGATTTTAGGAGTGTTTGGTACTCAGCTTCAATACCGTCCAATATGGGCACAATAAAACTTGTGTGCTGTGCCAGGTCAGTTCCCGCTAATCCAAACCAATGGTGCATTGAGGCACAGTTACAAACGTCATCGCGGTCTACCCGCAGCACCTCCTCAATCAGTGTATCCGTAGAAATGGGGGGTCTGTACATCTGGCAGAATTGTCCAAACTTTGGCGCGGAATCCCGAACGCATTGCACTGCTGAACTGAGAAAATGGCGGTAAATTCGGGAATCGCCCCGTGTGTTTGGAAGAGCTGTTGCAAGCACAGTTAGACCTTCTGCTTCACATTGGCCGAGGCGAGTGGTATGCAGATGAGTATGGACCTGGATAGGATTCCAGTATCACAGCGGATCTGGGGGGAATCCTTGCACTGCGCCGCACTGCGCGCTACTTTTAGACTATGTTCCCCCCGAAGAGCCCCCAGGCACACCCATTGGAAACGCCCTTAGAATTAGGCGACCCAAACTGGACTGGAGGGGACCTTGTGGGGGACCTGCCCGGTTCTTGTAGCAGTGGTGAAGGACCAGGGGCCTTTGGGGGGGAACTTGACTGTGTGTTGGGCGGTGGAGATGGAGGGCAGTGAGGTGGCGAATCTGAACTTGGGATGGCAAAGGAGATGGACTCCATCTTGCATTGCCAATTCACCATTCTCACCCCATCTTGGTGGTATTCCAAGTGGAGGAGTCCGTCTTCAACCGTCCCAACCTCCGTGGCATGAGGTTGCACGCCATTGGAGCGGGTATATATAGAACACCCTATCCCCAATACTGAGATCTATGGAGAAAGTGGGCCTGAGAAATGAGGAGGGAAGGATGATGTCCTGTAGCACCCTGAAAGTGTATCACCATATCAATCAACCGAGAAAAAGAGTAGGTGTGGTGGAAATGGGTAAAAAACGTGTGCAAAAAGGTAGAAATGGGTGAAACAGGGTGAACATCCAAAAATACCATGTCCCCAATGCATCAAAATCTACTACCAACTAACAATGATGCCCAAAGCACAACAAAGTATGGGTTTCTACTACGGCCAGACGCCCAAATAGTTGCACTGCGCGCGCACTGCACGCGCACTGCGCTTAAGGCGCCCCCCTGGTCCTTCGCTGTGGCATATACCCGAGATGCCAGTGTACTATTGCACAGCCGTTGCGCATCCACCAGGAGTTGCAGTTTTTCGTGCAGCTTCAGCACACTGTGCATGGTGTGGACATTTTTTTTTGACGAAGCTGCAATAGTTCTGCAATAGTTCTGCAGCAGTACGAGACAATCTCGGGATCAAAGTACACTCTCAGAACATACCATAGCTTCTTCTGTTGTCAAGGATAGGGGTCAAGGATGACAAAGAAGGAGCAACTTATATTCCTACCTTGAGTATACCTGTAGAGCGACCTGGGGTCGCCACGACTTCGTTGGGCCCTCGTCATCTCACCTATGACAAGTTTTCTTTGCTCCGGGGATGTGCATGGGTGAGTCTGGTGATGCTCTGATTCGCCCCGTTATCCTCCTAGTGGTACACGTCCGTTTGGCCTGTGGCGGTGGCACTGTGCATGATGTGGACATATTCCTTAGCGTGCGCAATAACAATCTGAATCACAGACTTTTCTTGGTCGCGCTTGTGGCACTTTGCAAAGCTTTTTACACGCGCTTACCGGTCTCATTTGGGTTCACGTAGGTTAGGGACCTGTCTAGAAGGTTCGATAGGCCAAACCTATGCATCCAGTAGATTTCCCTGGCATCCGCAGCAAAACTGCTCACTTTTTCCGGGAATGTCATTTGGATGCCTCCGAAACCGTACTTCAGGATCGACTCATACAGTGGCACTCGGGACCGCCGGTTGCCTTTCAGTAGTTGGAAGTCTCTGGTGGCGCGCATATGTTCCTGCAGTCTGTCAAACGTCCCTTTCACAAATTTTTGCACCACACTGTCTAATGCACACGCGTCCATCCAATGGGCACCAAAGGATGTAAACCCATGTGCCCTGCTTACTGATGGGTTCCATGGTTTTTCGCCATGCTTAGATTTTTCTTGCTACTGTGGATCGGCAACAGCCTAACACTCGGTTGACACGATCATGTGATATATCCCCACCATCCCATGAAAAATTGGAACGAATAACTTTTCGCCGTGAGTCCCAAGATGCTGACTTGGCAGAAGCGCACGCACAGTGAGGGGCCCAGCGCGACGTGCTGTTCCATACCCTCCTTGAGGCCAAAAAAAACATGCCACATGCACAATACAAGAACCATTTTCTGCTACACTGTTCCTGAAATACACAATACCCTCTCAAATGCTTTGCAAGCCTTTCAAAGTACGGGCACAGATTACTCAAGCACTGTGTAATTGTGGCCACTGCTTTTCCACGTATGCGCTGTGCCACCACCGATTGCCCCATTGTTGCTGTTACTTTGCAGTCAAATATGCCTACTTGCATCCCCACTACTTCGTCGCAGGCACCAAAAAGACTACAACCATTGGCTTCCGCCAATACCTACATCCCACTCAAACAACTCTGGAACCATCCCATTTTTGAAATCCACCCGTGCACCTTTTTCTTCAAGGCAGGCACTCTCCATTGCCCTGTCCCACCACCCCAACACCATCGCCACCGACACACACACAACAGGGGCTGGCTCCACCAGTAAACTTAGCACCAACGCAACAGCAAGCACTGTTGTGTGTGTGGCCAGCAGCTGTGGTGTGGCGCTGCACCACCAAGCACACACGAATGAAACTGCAAATACCGACAAAACTGAGAAATCAGCTTTTCGAAGGACAGCGAGGGTGTCGGAAGATATTTGGATGAGATTCGGATGAGGAATTCGGGTGAAGAGAGAACTATTCTAAAGAACTCTGAGTGCCTCGTTGATGCACAGGGGGCATCCTTGCACTGTGCGCGCACTGCGCCCTACTTTTAGACGATGTTCCCCCCGAAGAGCCCCCAGGCACACCCATTGGAAACACCCTTAGAATTAGGTGACCCAAACTGCCCCACAAATCCACACAATGTTGCCAAGGCTGTCAATGGCAACCGTAACTTTAAATAAGCACCCGGCGTATTTAGGATTAAATAGGACATCACAAAGGATGCCTCCTATGGAAGCAATGGGCATGCTATCCACGTAATGCATCACAAAATAAGGAAAGTGTGGGACGTGGTTCCACTCCGACAATCTTTCCGCTCATCGAATTTCAGCGACAACACCATTCAAGTAAAAAGGAACACGATGCACACTTGCCCACCAAGCCTCCTCAGAGCCCCCCGTTGCTCCAGAGAGGAGATGAGCACACCTATGAGGTGGAGTGTGCTTAAGGAAGAAAAAGAAGCGGAAGAAATGTTCGCGTGGAAGTATCTCATCATGCCCATACTTACGCTCCCTCCTAGAAAAGAGTGGATGTGGTGGAGATGAGCAAAAAGGTGTGAAAAAGGGTGAAAATGGGTGAAAATGGGTGAAAATCCAAAAATGCCATATCCCCAGTGTGGAAAAAGCATCAAAACATACGCCACGGGGCAACAATGATGCCCCTAGTATCTCAAAGCATGGGTCTCCAGTACGGCCAGACGCCCAAATAGTTGCACTGCGCGCGCACCGCGCTTAAGGCGCCCCCACAATTTCATCAATGTCATCATCACAATCATCATCCCCAACAATACTGCGATTCACCGCTGCAGTATCAGAAGGATCATACGTGAATGATCGGTATATTGCACCACGGTAACAACAAAAATGAGAAACAAGCGCTACTGTGCATCGTGTACCAAGTGTTGTGGATCGCCGCCCATGGGATGATTTGTTTGTTCAGGCCTGTGTACAAACCATTGGTATTTTACATTAAGGCATTTGGGGAAAGGTTCACTGACTCTACATCTGCAGCATTGCCCGTGATACTCTCTGCAAGCGGAAGAATCATTGCTACAGAACACCTGTCGGCCAAGAGGTTGTGGACAGTTCTGAAATCTGATGCAATCTATTGCGGTACGAACCGGAAAATCAGGAAATACAAGGGCAATCGCCGCACACAGGTAAACGGGCCACACAACCACTGGAGGGGGCAGGTTGGTTTATTGCAGTTCCACACCCCAACCCCTGTGGTGCGAGCAGGTAAGCCGGTGGTGGTGGGGTGGGGGGTGGGGGGGTGGGGGCTGGGGGGGGGAGGGGGCATCAAATCTTTTTGCCGGTTTTGGGAGTGTTTTGACTTTCCCGTTTCACTCTGATCGTTTTTGACATGCACAAGCGGGGCAAAATACCGTTGCTTACCTCTGGGCAGGCTAGAAGGCCGACCAGTCAGAATTTTCACACCAGTTGTCAACGTTGTATGGCATGATGCCTGGTGCGCGATCCCCCCATTGGTGTAGGTTGTCTGGAGGGGGTGTGTCCGGCCCTGCACATGGCCAAACCCCGTGCACACAACCGCTGTGATCAGTAAGTTTACATGGCATCACCAAGACGTGGCGCACATGCAAAGCAAAATAATGAAGGGTAATGTGACATGCACCTGAGAGGCAAAGAAACGATGAACCAATTCACAAAATTTTTTCAGAGCGCAACCGGTGATGAAATATGACATGCATTCAAGAAGCAAAGAAATAATACACCAATTCATCTTCAACAAAAAATTGTTCAAACCGCACCCGGTGACGGAGTATGACATGCAACCACAAAGCAAAGAAATGATCCACCGATCGTCTGTTAAAAAAATCGTTCAATGCGCACCCGGTGGCGTAGTGTGACATGCAACTAAGAAATAAAGAAATGATCCAACAATTGATCTTCAAAAAAAAGTGTTCAATGTTTACGCAAGGTAGGCAACATGGATCCATCGATTCATCTTCAAAAAAAATCGTTTAATGAAGAACACAATGTGCATTTCGTTTGTTGCCTTGTCATTACATGCCACATCACCTGGCGGGGTCAGAGCAATGTTCGTGGTTTTTGGCATGCGTGAAGAGCTAACAAAACGAAAAAAGAGAAGAAAATAGCGCATTTGAATTCAAAGCATAGCAAATAGAAGCAAAGTACTTGGGTGGGTGGGTGGGGGGGGGGGGGGGGGGGCATTGGAGGGTCGGTTCAGGGAGGGGCGACGGGGGGGTCTCGGATGGGCTTGGGGGGGGGGGGGGCTCCGGGAGGGTCGGTTGGGGGGGGGGTCCAAGTGGGGCGATTTCGGGTGGTGGGAGGGGGGGGGGGGGGCACAGGCTTCCCTTACCTCACCTTGCCCTCCCTCTAACCATACCATCACCATAAACCTAACCCTTACCTTTGCAGCCCGCTGCTTTGGCCATGCCAGCCATGTTGATTGGGCTGAACAAGATCCCCCGAATTTCGCTTTTGCCACATCATTGCTCTCCATTTTGGACCCCAACACTCACTCTGACCCTAGCCTAGGGTGAGGGCTAGGGCCAGGGTTAGGGCTAGGGTCACCGAGCTGGTGGAACCAGTCTTGGTTTTATAACCCTTTTTAGTGTCTAGGGTGGACCTACCAGGTTTAGCAGCAAGCAGCAGCAAGCAGCAGCAAGCAGCAAGCAAGCAGCAGCACGCGCGAAATGGGGAAAAATCAGAACTCCGTCGTGGTGCTTCAGATTCAGCTGAAATTTTGGTGGATGATACCTATGGGTGTGAAGTACAATCACACAAAGTTTGAGCAAGAAACTCAACGGTGGCGGCCGGGAACGGGATTCGCAAGTGGCGAACGTCGGTTTCAAAAACTGCAGTTTAGGGCCAAAAACAGCCATTTTTGGGCCAAAAAAGCCCGGGAACACATTCAAAACGGCCAAACGAAGGGAAACGGTGGGTACACTGCACATGTGGCTTGACTTCCCCATGTCAACGAGCTCTTTGCGGCCCTCTAACTCCATGATATGTCCCGGAAACGGCCCAAAAAGGCCCCCAGAAGGTCCAAATGCCGACAGCCACAAACCAAGAATAGGCCATATCTTTGGCTACATGGCTCAAAATGCGATTCCGAGGGCACCTACTCCACCCACAACCCCCCACTTTTTGTGGTTTCCACCCCTCAGAATTGCCTCAAAGGACGCCTAGACCCCAATACCTAGGCCCACTAGGCTGCGGCAAGCTGCAAGCTCAAGCCCAAACAGGTGGGTGCCCAAATGGGTCAACAGGGTCCAGTAGGGGCAAAAAGATGACTTTTCTCAAAAATGATCCTAGACCATGTGCGATGCTAAAACAAGTGTTTTTGGACCGTTTTGAGCTTGTGGTGGCCCATTTTGGTCCTCCGAACATCCCAAAATGCCTTGAAAATGGGCTGTTTTGGAACCAAAAATGGGTCAAAAATGGGTCAAAAACACATTTTTCCAAACCTCATCCAAGACCATTTGGGGTGCACAAACGGGTGAAATGAGCCCATTTTGAGCCCATTTTGGGGCATTTTGGCCCCTCAGAAGTCCAAAAAGTCTTGAAAGTGGGCCTCGTGGTGATGGGGTTCACTTGCAAGCTGATTTCACTTTGTCAAGAGCCATCAATGTGTGAATGATTCTTGATGTCCCTCACCAGTCAGAGCTGATGTTCCCTCCCCCACCAGCTCGGTCCCAATATTCAGTCTTGATTAGAGTTAGGGGTAGGGGTAGGGGCAGGGTTAGGTGTAGGGTTAGGAGTAGGCTGAGGGTTGCGGTGGGCGTTAGAGTCAAGGTTGGGGTTAAGGATAGTGTTGGGGTGCAAAGTGGACAAAATTTTCCTCAGGGCACCTTTGGTGTTCATGGAGCGTTGGGCGCCTTTGGTGCCCATGGACACCAGAGCGCGACACCTTTAGCAACTAACTATTGGCCGGAGGCCCCTAGGGGGTGGGTGGGTGGGGGGTGGGGGGGGCAAGGGTTAGTTGGCGTCCTAGGACCCGCGGAGCCCCCCCCCCCCCCCGTGCTGTCGCCCATGTGCTGAGGATTGATTCTGCATCATGAAAGATGTCTCCACTGGCGACCATTGTGACATGGAAGTAGGTAAGACACAACTGATGGCAGAGAGGGTACTTAAGGCCGCATGCAAAGGGTGACGTGAACGTGGCCCACTGATAGACCCCATGGAACAATCCTCCTCCCCGCTTCTTGCTCGGGTGCGACCGTGCAGCCTCTGTGGCCCAAGTATCTACGGTTTTGTAATGGCGCAGGTCGGAACAAGAGCTCTCTTAGGGAGGCATTCAAAGGGGCTGTGCCCCCAGTTTTGGGAACTGGGAGTCGGGTCGAGACAGCGGCAAAAACGTCGTGTTGGGAGGCATTTGAACTCCCCTGGGCGCCTTGTTCGAGGGCCTGCCAGGACACGCGAAGCAACGGACGGCGTCAGCATTCAACCCCCCATCACCTCCGGGTTGACACGATTGGCATCCGGACTGCACTCAGCAGTGGATGGGGAGGACTGATGTTGGCAACAGTGGAAGGAGCTGCGTTTGGGGAGCTTCTCAAGTCCCGTGGGCAAGGACTGCAACTGCCTCAGCTGCTGCTGCTCGCGCATCGGTCTGCTGCCTTTGCAACGTGCAACGTGTGGAGGCCCTCCAGCAGCACTACGATGGTGTGCACGTGCATTATCAGGGCCTCAAGCACAAGGCTAACCAACAGAATGAGGGACAGGGCAACGGCTGATGGCGCTTGGGACCGCGTGTGCTACGCTTGCGTAGGACATCACAGCTCCCATTGATGGAGGGGCGGCTCAAGATGCCCACACCGCCTGCCCTGCGGGCAGATTGTGGGAGAACCACTGCCGGAGAAAATCCGAGACCGGCAGTAGAATGGCATTTACCGGGAACGCTCGGATAAGCACTGCGGAGTATCCGCGGGTGAAAATCCGCAGGCCCCCCTCCCGGTACATGTCCATTGCACAGTCCCGGGCCCGGTGGTATGTGCGGTGGCCGATGGGCTGTGCCACCAGCCGTGACTGCAACACGTCGATGGGGTAGATGCTAGTCCATGTCATGACGCCTGTGATGCCTCCCGCAAGTGAACGATTCAAAGCCCCCAGGTGCCCGTCACGGTCGCTGAGCCTTTCTTTGACCACCGCATATGAACTGAAGAACACACCAAAGGCGACGCCGAGGCGGATCAGGTTTAGATTGTACGTCCGGAAAAAGCCGCGGACCCCTTCCAAGTTCCACAGGGTACTGACGGTCTCCTGGAAGCCGATCCTGTTGGCCTGCTGAATGGTGCGCACTACAAAAAACGGGTGCAGCGTTCCAGCGACCGTGAGGCCCGAGAAAGAGCCGCAAGCGAAGCGCTGCCAGTGGCACATCATCTGGCCATCCCTGACCCCGAACAACGGTTTGGCAAACTCGTAGGCTCCGAAGCGGAGGATGTTCATGGCGCCGTAGTGCGGCAGGTGCGGGACGATGCCATAATACGGGTTCTTGACCAGCGTCAGAATGTCACGCCAGCGGTACCCAGTCTTTTGGGCCTGCATGCGGACTTTGATGGTCTCCACCGGGTGGGCGACCATGATGGCCACAAACCCGGCGATGCAGCCTGAAAGGGCTGACACCGCCGTGTTCCGGTCTGGAAACAGACCCAGGTACGGCATCGAAAAAAAAGAGACACTCAGAAAGACACACACATACACACACACGAGTGAAGCGAGACGGACAGGCGTGGCATAACATGACAGGCGTAACATAGCACTGCACTGGTCGCTAGCGAATCGCGTCAGGCCGAGTAGATCAGTCGAAGAAGGTGTGGAAAAGCATGTCGGCGAGGCGCCGAAAACAATTAGACACTCAGAAACACACACACACACACACACACACACACACACACACACACACACAGACAGACGTGTTGGAAACCGCAAAAACAAGAACAAAAGGACAAGAAAAGCGTTTGGAGAAACAACTCAGGAGCTGCAGGGCAGCCCTAGACGTCTTTTGTTGTGCCGAAGAGTGAGTAGAGCATGCCGTACCAATGTGCTGGTGTGCGCAGAGTTCAGCCCATGCAACAACACACACATGCATGCACGCACACTGACGACTACACCGTCTCCCATGCCATGTGTTACAGGTGTTCCTATTTGCCTTTTTTGTAAGAGAATTATGGATCAGGGGCCTACAGCTGCCCCTACTTGCTCAAACACTCCTACACACACCCACGCAGCAACGCACAGATGCAGTTCCATTTGGTTTGAGTGGTTGTTGGCGTGACTGTTTGTGTGGGTGAAAGCGTGGGTGTTGAGGTTGCCCTTCTTGTTGGGGTCACAGTGGGCTGTTAAAACATTTCTGGACGGTGTGGCTGCACGAGGTTCTGTTCGTGTGGATGTGGAGTGGATGTCGGTGTAATTGTGGGTCGTAGGCTGAGTGAGGGCTTGGCATGCTGGCGGATGATGGGCTTGGGGTTCACATTGGAGCCCCTTCTTTGCACGGCTTCAACAAATACCCCAGACTCAGATACGCAACAAAAGCAGCCGCCGTTGAAGCAGGAGGAGGAGAAGGGCCACAACACTGCAGTCACTAACACGCTGTCGAAGCAGACAACAAGGCTGAACACGGCAGGGCAGTCCTGCGAGAATGTTCTTGTGTTCTTGTTTGTGCCATGTACTCCATCCTTTGGCGGCGGCACTTTGCGATTGTTTGGCTTGCAATACTTGGGGTTGCAGTGCCACCTCTAAATTCAATGGCGCTCACCTCGTTCCAAAACTGCCCCTTTCGGCCACTCCGATGCGCACCCTAACCCATAGATTTCACACTGCGGATCACCTGTCGCAACGTGATAAGCAGACTCCTCCGCCACTCCATGCAGCGCAGGTGCAACAATGCCACAACGGCAGCAGGAGCGCAAGCAGCAACGAGACGCAGATGGCTCATTCTTCTGTGCTGTCCTCTATCCGTCAGTTTTGGGCTCATTGCGGCGCACCTGCTTCAAGACCACTATGAATTTGCACCGGGTCCAGTGCTTTGCTGCAGAATGCCAGGGTGCCGCATCCCTCATCTCCAACCGCGATTGCATGACCATGAAATACTGTTCAACAATGGAACAACACCTTCGGAGGCTTTACGTCAACGACCGCCACCACAGAACACCTGACTGCGATAGTCTATGACCAGGATGGCAGGCCTCTGTATGTCAGCCCAGAATGGCGCAGAAGGCACTGTCTGTGAAGGAGCCGGGGCCGTGATTTGCAGTTGATCCGTGACTTGTGGCCAACCGCAAGTTACGGCCCCGGCTCCTTCACAGACGGAGCCTTCTGTGCGGAGCCTCGCGGATGCACTTTTGGGCTGATGTACAGAGGCCTGCCGTCCTGGTCATAGAACGTCACCGTCAGGTGTTCGGTGGTGGCGGTCATTGACGCAAAGCCCCCGAAGGTGTTGTTCATAGTGTCGGCAGCCTGGTACCATTTACAGGAGCCCTTGGGGACCGCGTGCAGGTTGCTGGGCTCGTAGCAGCAGTTGTCCCCCGTGCCGGTCACGATGTACGCAGGGCCGCGCCTCTCATCCAGGTACGCCTGGCAGTGGTCGTGCCCGGACATGTACCCCGTGATGTGGTACCGCTCCAGCAGCGGTTTCAGACGGTCGACGAGGGCGCGGGTGGGGCCGTGCTGACAGACGGACCACACGGGGTAGTGCCCCCCAACCAATAGGTAGTCTGCCGTGGAGGTGGCCAACTGCCGCTCCAGCCACTGCCACTGCTGTGTGGCCTGGTATGGGTCGGCGGGACCTGGGGACAGAGGGTGTGTGTGTGTGTGTGTGTGTGATCTGTACTATTTATGAGGTTGATGGCTTTTAATGTCCTGGCCGCTCTTGCGACGGGAGGGTTAGGGGTTAGCGGGTTAGAGCCTGCCTGAAGCCTGCCCTATCCCACCCCCGGCCCCCCGGTATGTCGCGGCGCGGCGGAAGGACGCCGTCCTGAGGCTATGTGCCCTCCTCGGAGGCCCTCCCGTGGCCCTGACCTGGGCCCTGTGTGCCGCCCCGGGGCGACGCCGCCGTCCGCTGCCCTGCTGGGCCTCCCCCCTCCCCCCTGATCATGGGGGCTGGCACGACCGCCGACCCTCCGGAGGGCAAGACGCCCGCTTGTTGCTGCAGCTGCAGCCCCCCCCTCTGGACCGGCAGACACCGTTGTCCCCCCCCCAACACCCTGGGATGCCCTTCGTGGTGGCGGCTGCAGCAATGCCGCACCCCCCTGTGCCCTTTGCATGACTTGCACGCTGGGGCCCTGTGCTCATCGCACAAGGTCTGCATGGGGCGCCGCGGCTGCCCCACTCTTTTGCCCCCCGCCCGCTGCGCCCTCTTCTGTGGGGGGGAGGGGGGAAGGGACTCTGCCTGCTGTCCTGTGACTGCCCCTGGGGGGGGTTCCTGCTCCGCCCGTGTAGCGGATGCCGCCGCCGCCGCCCCCCCGGAGCTGTCCCCTGGGGGATGGCAGTCAATCGACATCTCCTGTCCCCCCCCTGAGGGGTCCCCCTCCGCCGCCTCCGCCCCCGGCGCGCCGCCCCCCGAAAGGCTTGGGTGAGGTTCGACCGAAGCCCCCTGGTCCTGCCCCCCCCCTCGGGGGGGGTTCGCGGCCCCCGGGGGGGGGTCGGCGCCCTCCCCTTTGGCTGATGACCCCGCCCGAGCCGCCGTCAGCCGGCGTGAGATGTCCCCGAAAATGTCCGCCAGCCCCCGGGAGGGGAGGGAGGGGGGGTGGGGACGCGGCTGAACCCCCCCCACCCGTGCGTGTCCGCCCGGGCGTCCGGCTGGCACGCGTGGCGCTTGGACTCCGCGTGCCCCCCCGTGCCCGGTGGCTCCCGCTTTATGAGGTAGATCCATATGCAGCCATGAGATGGCAGGTGTATTCGGCTCAGTCTGCTGTCGCCTCTTTGCGCCTGTGATCCATCCCTTCTGCGGAATCAGAACCTCTGTGTGTGTACGGTTAGGTGTGTGTGTGTGTGTGTGTGTGTGTGTGTCTGTGTGTGTGTGTGCGCGCGCGCCAAGGTATCAATTCCACTCATGCTCAAACTGCGAGGTCCAACATCTCTACATCCTACTCCAGCTGCAAACCATGTGTTCTGAGTTCCTTGCCCTGAAGGTGGGCTGTCCCAAGGGGCCCCAAGGGGCAATCTCTCTATCGTATGTGCACCACGCCGCCAACACACCACGGCTCGTGCCCTGTGTGTGTGTGTGTGTGCGTGTGTGTAAACCTCGCCAAAAAACATTTTCCAACAAAGTTTGGTTCCAATACTACAAAAAAATTGTATTGAAAAAATTTACCGGAAAAATTTTAATTGGAAATTTGTTATTGGACAACTTTTTGTTGGAAAGAGAGAGTGTAGGCGTGGTGCATAGCTAAATGGTCACCGAGCCGGTTCATCGGACAAATCAACGCCAGGTCAAGATGGGTGCTGCCGTTATTTGGCTGAGCGGCAAGTGGCAGGCGACAGGAATGTGAGCAAGCAGGAATCACTTGCTGCGTATCGTGTGTTGCTTGTTGCTTGCTGCTGCCTGCTGCCTGCTGCCTGCTGCTGCATGCTGCTTGCTGCCTGGCCTGGAGCATGGTGCTAAGTGCTTGCCGCTGATCCCTTTAGGGATGCCGCTTGTTGCGGTTACTCTCCCCCACCACCATCACAATCGGGTCCAGCTCTGCCATCAATAACACCAGTTCCATCAACTGTGGGTGCCCAGCAGCACTCGCATCCATGCTACACCTAGTGCTCCCCCCCCCCCAAACATCATACTCACTGCACCTTTATGGCACCCCCCACCTCCAATATTCACCTGGGGTACACATTTTGGCACATCACTCTGAGGTGAGGGGGATACACACCAAAAGTGCGGGCAGATGCTGTATTTTGCCAAGGTAACAATTCCAATCATGCTCAAACTGCGAGGTTCAACAATCCTACAGACATAGCACTAGTGAGTTCATTGTCCAGCCCTGCAGGGGGGCTGCCCTGACGGGCTCGATGCTCCATATTGACAAGCGTCGCTAACGCACCGCGACTCCTGCCCTAAGCACCATACACCACGTAGCAGCAAGACACACATTGCATGCGTGTGTGCCCTACCTCTCACGCAGGTGCTGTATTTTGTGTGTGTGTGTGTGTGTGTGCTCTGTACTTTGATGAGGTAGATCCTTGTGCAGCACTGGGTTGGACGTCCCATTCAGCTCAGGTCTGCTGAGGCCTCTGTGTGACGTTGTTTCCCCCCCTTCTGCGGAATCAGAACCTCTGTGTTTGGTTGGTTATGTGACCGAAGTACTGGCTCTCCCATGCCTCGACAAAAAGAGTGGTCGGGCTACTGCATCCTCGGCTTCGTCACCTTCCAGTCCCTGTGGAACAGGTGCTGGGGGGGATGGGGGCGGTGGTGTTTTCGGCCTTCTGCGCTTGGGCGCCGGTGGCGTGGGCGGTTGGTGTGGGGACCTCAGCAGACCTGATGAGTGCCGTGCTGGCCTTTGCAGGCAAGGTTTTTTGTGGGGCAACAGAGATTGCATAGGGAGAGTACGTTTCCTGTGTGCCGGGACCGGGGTGCATACCTTGTGGTGCCCCCGGTCACAACAATGGCGCACCCCTCTCTGCTTGAGGGTACATCTCGGGCAGGGGGGTAAGTTATGCAAGGGGCATAGTTGCAACTGTGGCCTACGAGCCACGTGGCTTGCTGCGTGATGCCCGAGCTTGCAGCACTCTTCTGCCGATTTGCGCAGTCTCTTGCAGGTCATACATGCCAGCGCTGTGTGTGCCACGCATTCGGAATGGTCGACCCTCGGTGCCAAGTGTGGCGTGGTGTGTGTTGACACGTGTCTGCGCGTGCCTGTGTAGGGGCGTTGTGGCAAGCGCCCATCCCCAATAACTGGGAAGAAATCGGCCCCAAAAGACGAGTTCGATCCCCCCCCCTTGGCTGGCATTATCTGCTCTGATGGAGGTGCCAGTCCTGTCTGCAGATTGCCATGGAGAGCCCGGTGCAGCCTGTGTGATTCCACTTCTGCGGCTGACCTGCGCGGGCGATATGCGTATGGCCGTGGCGCATGCACTCTGTGCGCACCCACTTTGGAGGACCATAATTGTTCGCAGTAATCTGCCAATGTGTGTGTGTGTGTGTGTGTGTGTGACGCCAAATTCTTTCAAATCATGCTCAAACTGCGAGGTTCAACAATGATGCGACTAAACCATGAGTTCTGGTGTTCTGTCGCCCTGCCGCCGGGCCTCAGGAACTGGGTTGAGATGACACGTGTGTGTGCGTGTGTGTTTCTGTGTCACAGGAGCTAATGGAGCTACTGCAGCGTCTTATTCGGGTGCCCCAGCCCACGCCCGCCAGTGTTTCCTATGTCAAGGAGCAGAATGAATTCACTTAGATCTTCAATGGCCTGTTGCAGCGGTGCTGAGACTGTGGCCTGGATTTGGTCATGTGCCGTGTGCTTGCAGAGGCCTCGAGTCTGTACCCCCCGGGGTGGGTACAAATGTGGTCAAAACGCCTATTAAGCCCTGGGAGGGCATACATTTTGGGGAGAATAACTTCGTTTTTGGGGGGAGGGGATAAATTTTGGGGGCAGGGGTTCAGTCCCTGGTTCATTCAACGGGATTGTTCCATCGTCATCCGCGAGAGCACCGGTTGAAAACCTGGAGCACTCAGCCAGTTCCCAGCGGCATCGTTCTGAGATCCCTCCAGTACCACAGTGTCAATGAGGATGACCTGCACCGTCATACTGCTGTTGGGGATGGCCAGCGTCCACGTGTGATACAGATCCGGATACTTCCAGCGCACGGACTGCCCTGCGTAGGCCATCTGGGCTGTGACGTTGCCATAGTGGTCATGGTTCCCTGCAACAACATGCCACGGCGTTTGCAGGGCCGGCGCTGTGTAGATATCTTCGAAGGTGCGCTGGAAGCGAGCGTCATGGGCGTTGCTTCGAATGCCGTACACATAGAAATTGTCGCCCAGCGCCACCACGAATTGTGAGTCCAGGACTGCAGCCACATGCGCCATCCCTTGTGCTGTGGCCAGTTGGCCAGGCAAATAGTACGGGGGCTCGTCAGTGCCACCCCAGTCACCAATCACAAGGAACGACAGCCTCCCAGGGGTCACCCCTGGAACCACAGCACTGGGGCACCCCAGGGCCAGGCACCACAAGATGATGCAACGAAACATTACAGGCCTAACACAATGAGGGAGTACCTATGAAGAGGTCTGGTGGTGTGTGTTGGTGTGAGGGGCCCCTGGTGCCTGTGAGTGTGTTGGTGTGAGTGCTCTTCTTAGCTTATTATTACCCTGCTTCAGCAGACATGGCAGTATAATAGTATGACATCACTGCCGACCTATGGTCATTCAGCCGTCAGCCTGTGAATGGGGTATTTGCATGGTTGTCTGCAGCCGCCATGCTCAGGTTTTTATGTTGCATGAGTCCCAATCGTCTCATATCTGCCACATGAATCTTCTCGAGATTCCGTCTCATAGGCCAAGCCATGGGAACAGTGCTCGAAGTGGTTACAGCATTCCCTTCCCATATGTCTATGTGGTCATGTCCTTGTTGATATTCTTGAGGATTTTGGACTGTTGCAAAACTGCACAAACCTTCAAAGCACATTATGGATGGTACACTTGCTTGTCTTGGGATGGGTTGGATGTTCATCTTTGTGTGGACTCAAATGAATGATGGTGTGGCGTTGTCGCAAGAGGCTTTGGGGTATATGACGATGGCTGCATTGCAAGAAGTTCGATGCAAAAGGGACAAGAGAAGTATGTGCAAGTCAGTGACTGTTACTGGGAGAAAATGTTGTGGCTTCTGTGATTCGAAAAGTTTCCCTATGTTTTTGGAAACGCTTGGAGAAAACTTTGGACAAAGGTCACAAAAAACAATATTTTTTTCAACTTGCGACCGACGTAGATCAAGACAATATCTCCAATGGAAGACACTCAAGCAAAATACTTTACAAGTGGAGCATTGGTTTTGGAAGAAATTGTTTGTGGTCTTCGTCAACATCAATGCGTACAAAGAAAAATTCATGAACAGATATCAACTTAGCCTATGAGACGAAATCTAGAGAAGCTTCATGCGGCAGATATGAGGACATTGGGACCCATGCAACATAAAAACCCGAGCATATGCACATGGATATGTATAATCTCTCTCAAAACCCGCAAAACTCAAGAAACCACTGAAACTACAGATAAGAGTCTTTGACTATCTGGAGAATACCAAAGTACACTCCAAATGTCCAAACACAGTCTCAAAACTTCAATTCCCACGCCTCTTCCTTCTTGATCCAAAATTGGAGGGTGGACCACTTTGTTGCTCAGTTGCGCAATCAAACTAGGGTGCGATACACCACACATTGGCACACAAAAGCAGCCTTTTTCTTGCCCCTTCCTGTGTCTGAACAAAGAAGTACCACGGGATCAATTCAACGCATTGATCATCCCCTTGGAAGAAGATGGTGGTTTGTGCCACTCAATCATACCAGAACAAACCACTCTCTACTTGAGCTATCATTCCCCAAGATGAGCATTGTAGGTATGTATATAGGAACCCCTTGTGGTCACGTGCGTGCAGAAATTCATGGAATCTGGTTGCCACAGGCGAATTGACATTGCAAAACGCGGGTGTAAGGAGAATGGCGTCGATTCGTCTACCACCTGAGTGCGTGATCCACATCATCGTTCGTAATGGCCTTGTGTCTCTCGTCCCGTGTCCAGGCCTAGGCTAGGTCTCTGTAGCTGGGAACCCATGTTGCGGTCCTTGTGTTTTTGGCCTTGCACCTTGAACTTGAAGTCCATACCGAAGCATAATGGACCACCACCTTGTCTTTTTTTTTTCATACATGAATTCATGTTGATTCCCCGCAATTGTGCTGTTGACGGTAAAGCTTTGCAGCTCTGCCCTATATGATGGTTGGGGTTAGTTACGCTGGTGATGATCTGCAGGGGACAACGCATGATGGCCCCTCCCGCCTTCTGTATGCTCTGTCCTTCCCTAGTTAC
This sequence comes from Eutreptiella sp. 'Long Island Sound 2002', assembly GCA_964036045.1. Taxonomy (NCBI): domain Eukaryota; phylum Euglenozoa; class Euglenophyceae; order Eutreptiales; family Eutreptiaceae; genus Eutreptiella; species Eutreptiella sp. 'Long Island Sound 2002'. Next base: position 36,192,240 of record OZ038390.1, read on the forward strand.
CTAGGTACTTTACTTCGATCACCATGGAAGATGTTGCCGACTTGCTCCTTTCTGTTGGTGTAGCACTGGATCCTTGCGATGACCACAAGTGCAAAGCTGTGACGGATTCCAGGGCAGCACAGGCACCGTCCAAAACGGACGAAATTCTCAAACATGTCGCAGTACAGCATGCAGACCCAGGGTGTTCCAAAAAGCCCTTTTCAAGGGCTTTCTGAATATACCCCACATACCCCTACCTACGGGACACTGAGTGGGCACAAATGAGGCAACAAGCACTCCGACTCCCCAAAAACACAGAAAGTTGGCACAATTGGAAGGTCCCCGAGAGATTTAGTCTATTTCGAGGCGCCATACCGCGGGTCCAAATTCTAAAACTACAGACTCCGGTGCAAGAAAACCCTTGCCACTCATTAAAAAATGAGCAAACAAATCATCCATGGTTCCCAAGAACTGCCTTCTTTTGGGCTGCACCAAAGCGTTCCGTGAGGAGTTGCCAAAAGCGAGGCTGTTTCAAAAAGCGAAGGCACAGCTGAAAGAGGACGTACGGTCCCAAAAACACGAAACACACTGCTCAACATAATGATGTGATGAAAAGCGGCCATGTGTGGACAGCACAAGGAGCATGCCAACACCGGTATGCACTTCAGCACTTCTGCGACTTCCACAGGAAACGATTTATCATTCACAAAATCCTCTGGCGGGGTACAAAGGGACAGAGGCACAGCCCAACGTATACTTGTGCAAATCCTTAAAAACACCAAACAAAGTGCGCACAAAATTTCGCACAGAAATTGTGACGCAGAAGATATACCCTGCAAACTGTCCCCACCCCCCGGTGGCGAGTGTATTTGCGGCTCTAGCTGCTTCGGGACCGGAATGTAATCTCTTAGGGGTGCCATGGTATGGGGAATGGGCTTGCAGTTATGGTCACCCATACTACCCTGCCATTTCCTCCTCCTAACCGTACAACGTCCAAACATACCGTGCTCTGGATGCCCCATAGATTTGGAGCTCCTACCTTGAACGACGCGGTGATGTGCATGACGTTGTGGGCCTTGTAGATGTGTTTTCAATTGTGTTCTAAATCTTGAGCAACTGCAATTAACTCTAAACATTTTTCATTTATGGAACACGGTACCATGCCGTACAAACATTGCGTGATACAGCCAGCAGGGAACTAGTGCACTGTGGAGAAGCTGCACCCTTTCAAATGCAGTCAGTGCGAGCTGCCTATAATGGGTCAGATTTGTTTCGACTTTGGCATACACCTCCTCATGCGCCTTTCGCACCCATGAAGGATGCACCATGTTGTGCCCCAAGTGATTGAAGATCGGAGGGGGGGCACAACTATATCTAGCCCCCTCCACGAGATGACATGTTTGTGTTTATGATCCCGTGTTCCTCAACGCTTCTTGGGGGTGTGGGCATTGATAAATCTCTATTTTGAGTGGATTTGTTTGAAACCCAGGGCGAGAGAGTTTCTGGACCCTGCGCAAGATCTGTTTTTTTTTTTTCATAAACATGTGACGTTCAATTTCCAATCAGGCGAGCACACATACTCGTCCCACCCCTTTTGCAATGCCTCAAGGCCCATCAGCCCCCATACTGTGCCAAGGTCACCGGTCCTTGGGTCCAGAGAGGGTGTGGAGGGTTGCCGGGGGGCTTCAATTGGTCGGTAGGCTGAGCTGGATGTCCCCGCCATAGACACTTCCAGCCATTGTTCTTCAGCAAGTTCACAGCAGTGCGTCCGGGTTTTTGCTAGGCGACTGTCCCGGTGCTTCCGCCAGTGTTCGCTTGTCCCTACCTTCCATATGTACACTGTCGTACCCAAGTTTGCGGGGCTTTGACTCTACAGGGTCAGTGGCGTGCATGGTGGTCAGGGTCAGTCCCTGGGATACCTGCTTGACGCTGGCCCCATTCGGCCGGTACTCCTGGGATCTTGGTTCGGGCTCACTGTGCCCTGGTGGTGCTGGTTAGCGCACATTCAACACACAGCCATTCAGGGGGGGGGGGGGGGGTTGCTTGGGTGGGTTTGTTGCGCTGATGGTGCCCATGTGGGGCACTGGGTTTATGGAGTGGTGCAGTGAGAACACATGGTGCTGCAGGACAGCGTGGAGGCGTCGTCAGACATGCGTGACGCTGGCGATGTGTGCCTTGATGAGGTGTGGGAGGACTGCATGCTTTCGGTGTCTGCCTGGCTTGGTCCCTGCTCCCAGTCCATTTCAACCAGCTGCAGTTCTGCCAACAGATTTGCTGCTACACGTGGCGACATGGGTGATGGTGGTTGGGGGGTGTGAAATGTATTTCTGCGTTCCAGCGCCTCCCACGGTGTGTGCATGCAGTGCACTGTGCTCGGTGTGGCCAATGAGGTGTGAGGGAGGCGGGCTCGGAGGTTGGAGAGTGGCGTGTAGGCGACGGTGTGTGGTGTGAATCTCTTCGGGTATTTGGGGTTCCTGGCCGGGGTGCAATCTTCAATGGTTGCCGGGGGGGGGGGGGGGGCAAAAGGGAAACAGTGATGATTGTTCCATGCTTGTTGCACAATGTGTTTTGTTGAGTTGCTGTTGGTACTACTGTGTTGCTACTGCTGCTGCGGTTGCATCTGCTGAGCCGGAATTCCATCTGCAGACAGACTGATTTTTTATGCCATCAAACAGTGGAGAAAGGCGGGGGTCATTGATCCAAACTGAGTGCCCTCCACAGTGCTGTTTGTAACTCTCGTCTTTGTTTGAGACGAGCAGTTTCTTATTGACCCAGAGTGCAGCAGAGTCTAGCACGTAGTGGAATGTGCACGCATCCTATGCTGCTTGGGACACAAGAGCGCTGAAGGTTCCAACCAAAAGTGGGGGATTCAGCTGCAGTGGTTGCTCACAAGTTAAAAAACCATGAAGCACTCCATGGCCAGAAAACAACACTCGGGCCCCTAATAACGGCTGAACGGCACAACAGGCCCATTAAGCAATACAGCACAGGACAGGCTGAAAAGTTGAGGTAAAATGAGTAAGAAGTAAATTGAGAGTCTTCAAATGCAGACGAGTAAGCAGATGTCGGAATGGGGTATGCAGAATGTTGACTAATACTATGGTCTGACAGACATGGCTGGCCTAAAAATCCAGCACGTCGAAATAAGCAACGGTTTTTGAGGAAAGTGCGCATCCTGAAGCACACTGATTTTTGGAACGTGTCCAAGTGGCTAGCAGGTGCCCAGAAGTCTTCAGCCAGCCACCTGGACCATGAGCAGAAGCCTGTTTTGATTCGAGACGAGATCAAGTGGTTAGATTTTGGCAGCACACCTGACCCCCTGAACCTGCAACCCCATCCTGGCTTTGTTTGGCTGAAATCAGGGTGTAGTGGGGCCATTGCATGGCGCAAAGTCCAGTTGACCAAGCAGCGAAATGTGGACCTCACAACTGATGGTCTCTGGGCTATGCCTCTCAACACAGGGTGGGTACCAGGTAAGGAACACATGCTGCACAATTGGGAAACACTGATTCAGAATTCAGAATAATCAGTGATGACCTGCGCATTGCTCCGTCCTGTACCCGTTCCACATGTTGCGGAGATAGAGCCTGGGACCTCATTTTGAAGCCCTTTTCTTGCAGATGTCAAAATACATACACATACCCCCCCTACATGATGACTGTTTGCACATCGAAGCAAACCTTGCAAAACTTCCCAAAAAATGCCAAAACCTTCCCGAGGGTTGTGCACAACGGTATGTAGGAGGTATATAAGTACAAGCAACCCTGCAAAGCTCACAAGGTTTTGGGAGGCGCTCAACACAGAAATCAGAAAGTGTGGATCACACATGACCAAAAGAATCCATGCAATTTGGCAATGACATTGTCTGCAAAATGAACAGCAGCATTGCGGGGACTGGATTGAAACTGCTGCCATCAGACAGCACAGATGACAACAGAGGCTGCTACATATTTGCCTCGAAGGAGGCTCCTAAGCTTGAGAAGGGCTTTTCATAGGTCATTTCCTGAAATGCTGTGGGATGAAACTAACATTAGGGTGCGATGACTCAGGTGCAATGGAAGAAAACGCTTAGAAAGATTTTCTTCAAAGCAGTAGGGCGGGGTGTTGGGGCACTGGGGCACCTCTACACAGAGGTGAAAAATGTAAGTCGTGTACAAAAAAACCGTATAGTCATGTAATTTTTTTTTTGCTGTAAATGCGTGTAATTTTTTTTTTTTGCTGTAAGTCATGTGAATTATAAAAAAAAATTGAATTTTTTAATTTTTGCGGTAAGTCGTGTAATTTTTTTTTTTTGCTGTAAGTCGTGTAAATTATAAAAAAAATTGAAAAATTGAAAGAAATCCAACCTTTGTAATACATGCGCAATATGTACAGCTGCCGGTTCCGTACGGCACCCCATAGCGACCTTAACAATGGGACACCGAGTCCACAAAGCACATAGTACTCTGCGTGGCCACCAATTAGTTAGGACTCGGCCAATATAACATAGTTTCACATGTTGTCATTGGCACTAGACTCAAAATCAGGCCCAAGAGAAGAGTCCTGACAGGGCCATGGCCAACATCCAGTGTGCCTGCACTGGGAACAAAATCAGGCTCAAGAAAAAGAGTCCCGACAGGGCCATGGCCAACGCTACTGCCACCATTATAGGCCACCAAGGCACTGGCATGGGGCCAAGATTATAGCAATCTTATACGCTCCACCATTGGTCCTTGGGTTATCCACGTCCCACGATATGTGCACCAGAAAAACGAAAAAAATAGAAACGGATCGTAAGGTGCACTTACATGAGGGGAATTCATGATGGAAACATGACGGGGCAGCCCATTGTGCACATGCACATATTACACACTAGCAAAGAGGAAATGTCACACACAAAAGAGGGGGGACAGCCAAGCCGGAGGCTGAAGGTAACCCAGAGAATGTCCAAGTGGCATAGCAGCCGAAAATAGGAAATGCACTTTCATTGTCGGTCCCCCACATGCATTGCACCATATCATGGGTTTGTGGCTCTTCACCGTTGAATGACGAATAAGCTCCTTCGTCAGCTCAAGGGTAGAGAGTCCCAAATAGCCAAGCAATAGTACATTGCATGTGTATTCATAGGGTATCATCCGTGCCCACGGAACTCATTGTGGCCGATTTCTTCGTGTATGCCCCGGTGCCATTCGCAGAGCATTGCTTGAAGGACACTGTTGCATACACGAAGGGCAAAAACAAAAGGGGACAAAATTCAGAGCGAGGGGCAAAATCAGAAGTGGCCCACAAGTGGGCGAAATGGCTACCTCACCCCTGCCGTATCGGGGAGCCCCACCGCTGCAGAGCGGGGGGCAAAATCAGAAGTGGCCCACAAGTGGGCAAATTGGCTACCTCATCCCTGCCGTGTCGGGGAGCCCCACCGCTGCAGAGCGGGGGGCAAAATCAGAAGTGGCCCACAAGTGGGCAAATTGGCTACCTCACCCCTGCCGTATCGGGGAGCCCCACCGCTGCAGAGCGGGGGGCAAAATCAGAAGTGGCCCACAAGTGGGCAAATTGGCTACCTCACCCCTGCCGTATCGGGGAGCCCCACCGCTTCAGAGCGGGGGGCAGAATCAGAAGTGGCCCACAAGTGGGCAAATTGGCTACCTCACCCCTGCCGTATCGGGGAGCCCCACCGCTTCAGAGCGGGGGGCAAAATCAGAAGTGGCCCACAAGTGGGCAAGGCCGCCTTTTTTTTCTGGCGTAAATGCGTGTAACAAAAAACCGTCAGGTCGTGTAATCTTTTTTTTTTGCTGTAAGTCGTGTAATTTTTTTTTTCCGCTGTAAATGCGTGTAACAAAAAAACCGTCAGGTCGTGTAATTTTTTTTTTTTGCTGTAAGTCGTGTAATTTTTTTTTTTTCGCTGTAAATGCGCGTAACAAAAAAACCGTCAGGTCGTGTAATTTTTTTTTTTTGCTGTAAGTCGTGTAATTTTTTTTTTTCCGCTGTAAATGCGCGTAACAAAAAAACCGTCAGGTCGTGTAATTTTTTTTTTGTTGCTGTAAGTCGTGTAAGCCGGCTTACACGACTTACAGCGAAAAAAAAAAATTACACGACTATAAGGTTTTTTTGTTACGCGCATTTACAGCGAAAAAAAAAAATTACACGAATTACAACATACACTACACAGAGCCACCAGCAGAGTTCCAGAAGGATGCTTTTTTTTTTTGGCCTCATTGAATGGGGTGACGGGAAAGCTCAAAAAGTGTGGCGCTTGCAGGAAATCGTGTGCCCAGGCAGACTCTCCCTGGTATGAAGCACAGAAGCAGATGCCATGCCTGCATTCAAGCACATGTGTTTGAACTGTCCCTTTTTGTTCTGTTTTGGCTTCGCATTATGCTTTCATGCCAGTTTGCCATGGACCTGTGGATACTTGAAGTACATTGCTTCCGGTCTCCTACACTGTTGGCCCACGGTGCGCAGCTCATTTCGCCAATCAGTCGCATGCTTAGATTTGAGACATGGGTTGCAAGCTCTAGCTAGTTCTATCGAATCCTTTCGATAGAATTCGTTCAGCAGTATGGAACAGTATGGACTAGTACCTGTGTGCGCCATTGAGTGGACAATATGTCTGGATGAAAGCATTTTCTTTCAAAAAGAGAACGGAAACCCCTCGATATCCACCAGGATAGAAACGGCTTCAGAGACCAAACTTGGGTTGGCCAGCAATACTCAGTACGCCAAACCTGCGTCACCAATGCAGGCCCCCTTCCGGCCCTCCAAACGTCTCTCACTCTTTGTCTTTTGCGATTTGTTGCCCATAAAGCGCGGTGTGTGATGTTTTGTAGGTGTTTGGGGTGGGAAAAAGCACCTCTAGGACATTGGATTTTGTTACACTAAAAGAAAGGTCAGATTAAGCTGCCCAAAACAACGATATCAAACAGCAGATGGGCTGGGTACTAGCTAGGGGAAGCTAGGGAAGCAACAAAAATCCGAATGGCTTTCTATGCACGACGAAGCATCTAGGAGTACGATTTGGCTACAAGCATGCACAACTTATTACTCTGTGAGAAAAACAACAAGCGCTTGGCTGCAACATCCTAATTTGGGCCACCATTCATGGTGCATGACAGTTTGTCTGATGTGAAGAGCAAAGTCCAAGAAAGCTTTGGGTGGAGGCCGGTAATCTACTGGAGCTGGACAGGACAGAGTTCATGTATCCATATTGCACGGAGCAGACATGGCAATATTAGACAAAATCCATGTGGCATATGCAACACGAAGACAATGCAGACTTTCCGTCGAATACAATTTTGTTTTGAGACATGAGCACCCATGGGCTGGTCAAAGGTCATGCCCAAATGATCTGCATGTTTCACGCCCAAGGGCTGCAAAAGCTATTGCGCACCACACTTCATTGAAACATGCACATCTAATCAAAATTTCACACCAGAATGTGTGCACGAAGTACCAGATGTACTACAATGTGTCCATTGGTAGCTATGAAACAGCACTGGTGGTGTGCCACTGCTGGCGCAGCGACATGATACGCCCAAAGGCCTCACTGATCAGTTCGAAAGCCTCCTGTAGCAGGAATAGGATGACATTGATGGGGTCAAGGTACAACTCAATAGTAGCGATCACTGGATCCTCATAACCATACTTCTTCATAATCTGGTGGACATCGTAAACCACAAACCCACACCAGGCAATTGTGAACAACAGAGAAAACGCCCAAACTGCATGCCATCCAAAAATCAAGTTGCAGGCTGCCCAACAGAAGATCGCCACTATAGTGCACATGGAAACCCGCATTTCCTTATACTCTGTCAGAGAGGCCAGCACTGTTTGTGTGCCATACAGGAGCAGTAACACACACTCAGCTTGCAAGATGCCATGTGCAGCCTGGGGATCCAATGCGCACCTGATGCCCAGCCAGGCGGATATTGTGAGTGTCACCATGACCAGGCCCACTTTGTTCCAAGGATACCAATCCTTCACCCCGAATAGCAGCACCACAGCCATGAAGCTCAACACTGAGGCTGCAACATAGAACTCATGGGGGAAAGCCACCAAAAACGCCTGTGCAACCCCAGACTGGATGCACATGGTGCAGATTGCCAGAGCTGTGAACACTGCAACACTCAAATATCCATACACAGCCCGAAGGAAATACTTCTGCAGCATCATGTGATGTACACCTGTGTAATATTCATAGCTGCGCAAAAACCAGTGGCTGCTGCTGTGCAAGAAGCGCGACTTGCCATCACGGGAAGTCTGATACACTGTAGCACCCAACGAATGCCATTGCAGAACGGCTGCAGCGTCATCTTCAGGCTCACCAAAGGTTTGATAATGTGGGGTTGGTTTGGCATGCAGCTGGCTTGCACGCATGGTGCATGCCCATGTCAGAACACGGGCATGAAACCCACGAAAAATTTGACACTCAGAAAGTGAGACTGGAGGTGGAGGACATACAGGGCAAGTTTACACAGGGATAAACTTGAGTCTACTTTGCAAAGGGAGGTGGGAGGGAGGCACCCAACATCTGCCTGTCAATTTCTGTCGTTTGTGTGTTGCCGGTGTTTTTCGTGTTTCTTGTTTTTTTTTGTTGGCGGTGGTGCTGTGGTGGTGGTGCTGCCACCTTGGTCACGCGACATTGCTTCCGACAATTACAGGTTTTGGCTTTTGTGTTTTCGGGAACTTGCATGTGCAGTATGGATCGAAAATGGCTTGAACCACTTGTTTGAACACCTGAAGTGGTCTAGGACCAGCTTTGGAAGGAATCGTTTTGCACTACTTTTGACCCACAGGTCAACCCGGCTCCCCCTGATCTAGCACACGGGCCGCACCACTCCTTGAAGGGTGTTGGTGGTGCTGTGCTGAAATAGCTTGCAAACGTTTCCAGTCATCATTCTTTATTATCATAAGGGTGCCCAAGGCCATAAATGGTAGTCAAACACGGTGAAGGAAGGTGGTACTTGTATAAGATCACGTTCAAGGCTAATCATGGCCATGTCTGGCCTTTTCAAGGCTTTTGAGAGCGGGGTAATAGGGTCTAAAACAGCTCAAAACAGCCTAAAACCACCTGTTTGAGCACCCAAAGTGGTGTACGAGCAACATTGAAAAAAAATGGTTTTGGACCCTCAGGTGACCCCCCCCATCAAGATTGAACATTGGGATCCAGATGTTAGGGGAGGAAATATCAGGCACATATAAAAAAAGGGCAGAACAAGGACGCATGTTGAGGGACACCAAGAATGATTCAGGCCACTGCCCGGCCTCCCCCATACCCTCACCAAAACCCTTCCTCACTCACTTCGCTCGCTTGAGAGACATCCTCCCCCTCACTCCCCCTAGCACCCCCCACAACGCCCCGCCCCCCTCCCCCTTAACCCTCCCCAAAACCATTCTTTCTTTTTTCTTGATGCTCAAGGTGTCATTGAGTGTACTCGGGAGAACCCCGGAAAGCTGAAGGTCCATTTATGTACAGCACACGCACACTCAGTAACTGAGCAGACCAGAGGTCCATGCGGCATGCTAGCATAACATGTGTCATTCCTTCATACATTAGTGCATTCGATCTGCCACGCCAAAATGGCAATTGAAAAGTGTGGATGTGATGAGAAGAAGCCACGAGAAGAAGCACACAATAAAACCAGGAGACTGGATTTGCCCCCATTGCGGAAATCATAATTATGCCCAGCACACAAGCTGTCACACGTGTACGATGCGCAACTGACCAACGTGTCCCAAAACCTACATAGCGCGAGCAGTCGGCACCCTCGCCGCTGTTGTTACCGGTACAGAATGGGTTGCTGTACTTTATCCCTCTCCTGCAAAGCTCTCGGAGTTCATATTTTGAGCGGCGGCAGAGTCGGCATTGTACCCATACAGCACAATTATGCAGGCCACATGCATGACACAGCCATTCACATTTTGGAGCCCGTGTGCTCATCTGCATGGTCAGTTGGTCCCCGACGCTTTTGTGGATCGGTAGTACGGCATTTCATTGCATCAGGCGGAGGATACGTCGGTGTGATCGGGTCGGAGGGTTGCCGCGCACTGATATCCGTGGATTGGTATGCAGACGGTTTGAGTGTTGGCCTCGCCGAAGCTTGCATCTCCATGATGGTGCGGAGGGATGGTGGGGTATGAGCGCTCATGTGTGCATATACTACATAGTCAGTGACATTGTACCCACACAGTCCATATGGTACTGTGTTCGTATGCAACATATCGCAGAGACCCATGCCGCGTGCTAGCTTGATGCTATGCGATGGACTCCTATATGTTGGGCGCCTCATGCCACGGGCCTAAAATTGCCCATTTCAAGGCTTTTTGGGAACTTGCATGGGCAAATATGGGTGAAAGATGGCTCAAAATAGCCTTAAACCACTTGAGCACCCCGATTGGTGTGGGAACAACTTTGGGGGAAATCGTTCCCTTTTCAAACATGCACTATTGATAGCTGGGTGCCTCTGTAGGCAAGGTATCACCTTACTGCCCACAAGTTGGGGGGAAGGGAGAGGATGCCCAGGCACCGATGTTATTTTGGGCATGTTTGCAATCCTCTAGGCCCTCGATCGCCGTTAATATATCATACTCGTGTCCTCTAGGCCCTTGATGGCTATTCTATATCATACTCGTGTCCTCCATGCCCTTGATGGCTATTCTATATCATACTCGTGTCCTCCATGCCCTTGATGGCTATTCTATATCATACTCCGTGTCCTCTAGAGCCTTGATGGCTATTCTATATCATAGTCGTGTCCTCTAGAGCTTTGATGGCTATTCTATATCATACCCGTGTCATCTAGGCCCCTGATGGCTGTTCTATATGATGCTCGTGTCCTCTAGGCCCTTGCTGGCTGTTCTATATGATGCTCATGTCCTCTAGGCCCTTGAGGGTTGTTCTATATCATACTCGTGTCTTGTAGAACCTTGATGGTTGTTCTGTATCATAGTCGTGTCTTCTAGACCCTTAATAGCTATTCTATATGATACTCATGTCCTAAAGGCCCTTGATGGCTATTCTATATCATACTCGTGTCCTCTAGGCCCTTGATGGTTGTGTTATATCATACTTGCGTCCTCAAGGCCCTTCATGGATATTCTACCTCATACTCATTTTTGGCCGGTTTTCGCAGGGCAGCAATTTTATTATTTTCGGCCATTGGGCCGTTTTCAGAGGGCGGTGTTGTTATCACTTTCGAACACTTCGGCAGTTTTCGGAGGGTGGTACATTGAGTATTTTCGGTCATTTTGACAATTTTTGGACGGCCGTATTTTCATTATTTTCACCCACTACGGCGGTTTGCGAAAGGCCGCCTTTTGAGAATTTGCCATCATTTTGGCCATTTTCCAAGGGCCAAAAACAATAAAAATGCTGCCCTCCGAAAATGGCCAAAATGCCCAAGAATATCAAAAATCCTGCGGTCCGAATGCGGCCAAAACGGCCGAGAATAATCAAAATACCGCCGTCCGAAAACGGCCGAAGATAATGAACATATTGCCCTCCGAAAAAGGCCAAAATCGCCGAAAACAATGAACATACAGCCCCACAAAAATGGCCAAACTGCCAGAAAAGGATAAAAATACTGCCCTCCGAAAACGGCCACAATGCCCCCCCCCCCCCAAAAAAACTACCGCCGTTCGAAAATGGCCAAAATATAAAATGAGAAAAACACTGCGGTCGGGAAACGGCCAGAATGCCCAAAAACATCAAAAGCACCGCTGTCCGAACAATGGCCAAAATGCTTGAATAGAGTAAAATCACCGCTGTGCAAAAACGGACCAAGTGGCCGAACAAAAAAATAAAAAGACTACCCTCCCAAAATGGCAAAAATGGCTCAAAATGAGAAAAAATCCAGCATCCGAAAATGGCCAAAATGGTCGAAAATAATGAAATTATTGCTCTCCGAAAAGGGCCCAAGAGGTCGAGAATAACAAAAATCCCGCACTCTGAAAACGGCCAAAACGGCAGGGGGAGTCTCATTCCTTCCACTTGTGCCAGCTGCGGTATTGCCTTGCAGTGCCTTACATCTAGTGCCTTACATCAGTGTCTCTGGTGTGGAAGAGGGCTCTATGGGGAAGGAGCCGAGTGTTGAGGAATGTCCTCAAGTAGCACTATTGGCACAACATAGTCGGAGTGCCGCACTCTTGAGGGGCTATGTAGCACTGGCATGTTGGTGAGGCACGTGCCTTGTGACTTCCGGTGCCCTCAATTCGAATTCTATGTTTGCCCCCCCCCCCCCCTGCCACGGGCCCTAAGTACACAAGAAACCTTGTGTCCCTTAAGCAAAAGGGGGTTGTCCAACTAGTACTGCTCTCTCACCTTGGCCAAGATGCCAGCCTCTGCGTGCGCACTGCGTGCATACTGCGCACGCAGAGGCTGGGATACTCACCCAAGAATACCCGTCACCTGTCTAGTAGCATGGCGAAGCAGCAAAGCCCACCGGTGGTACATGTGACCTCATTCAAATGCCCCACCAGATCCACAATAGCCTGCTCCTGTGTGTTGTGTTGGGAACGTTGATGAGCCCCTGCTGCAGCCTGACAGTCCTCCAAGCTGGTGTCGACTGGCAAGATACGCCCAAGGACGTGTTTATATCCATCTTGAAAATAATCGGGTTTGTAATGTTGTTCATTGATCAGGTGTTTCCGAATTTGCAGACAACCGTCTGAAGAATGCTGCCCTCCCAATACCCAGTACCGCCCAGCCGGAAGAAAAGGGAGTGATAGTGATTGTCATGTCAGGTGTCTGACACAAACAAAATGTGCACGACATACTTCCACGGTCCTTCGGGAAACAGTCCACTCGTCCAAGGTCCTTTCCATTATACATGGCAAGGGTGAGGGGGAGGAAATAGGGGAAATGGTTGAAAATGGGCAAAAATGGTTGACAATTCAAATATGCCACATCCTAAATGCTCAGGAAGCTAAAAAAACCCTGGTACAAACTTGTGAAAAGGGGCCGAAACTACGGTTTGAGTATTTGCCGACATCCAAAACTTCGCACTGCGCATGGCATTCCCCTTGTTGGATGCTCTCTCACCTTGTTGGATGGCACGAGCCAAGTGCCATAGGAAGGGAGTTGCTCGTACCTCTTCACAGAAATATGCACTATGGACTTCTAAGCATGGCCGACAATGGTGGACCAACACCAACGCGGGCCTCATGATCATACGCAGCATGGGTCACCACACCCAAGGCAACTGTCTTCTCACCCACAAACCAAAGGTCAGGAAACACTTGCAACGCGTGGCTCTATGAGGCCCACAACAAAACCTAGTGCATGGGGCATTCACAGCTGGTGGCACCTCCTAATGCCCAACCTAGAGGCATGTCCTCCACATCATGCCTCATGGCCTCACCATTCCCAAGCATAGCCCTGGGTCCCAGGGGCCCGTATGCAGCCTAGGTGCTTTCTTCGCCAAAGCTTTGGGTCACCGTTTAGATAGGGAGTTTGGCTGGGGTGGCACACCTGTTGTAGGCCATGACAGGTGACCCAAAGTACAGCTGAAACGGTACAGAGACCCTTCACAGAAGAGCAAGTCAAAGGCACCGCAACTCCACTGGGCATTTGGGAAACCCAAAGGCAACCCGCCTTCGCCCACGAGTGGGTTTCCATCCACCAAAATGCCCTCCCCCCCTTGAGGGATGACAACATCCCCCAGAGGGGGGAATTGTTGCCAGGTAACGCCCCCTTGGGGATGGACACCATCATGCCCAATGCGATTTGGCGACCAACAGCAAGGAAGTGACAAGCCATGAATTCTGCAAAGTATGGGCTGAGAAGTGTTGGATCGTGGCAGTGCCAAGCAGAATGTTGTTATGAGCAGAAACCATTGTCACAAGCCACAACCATAAACCAGCCCCTCTTTCCCTCTACAGTCCGCACACTACCATGTTGTTACATTTTTGTCCGCAAAAAATGTGGTTCGAAAAGGGACAGGATGATGGGCTTATGGTACTTACACTTACCAGCTTCGCAGGCACCCGAAGCCCAGTAGACCTGGTGTACAACACCTTGTCCCCAATGCTCAACTTTTTTTTTATCAAATAGGCCAGTTCAGAATGTGCCATGGGCCGCTGTGGGCCAGGGTCGGAGCTAAGTACAGATTTCGGCAATGCCGGGGTGTGCATACGGGTTTCAGCTCATGGCTGGGCCCCCATGTTTTCCCGTTGAGGTGGTTGTGGTCATGTCAGCGGGATTTCCCACTTGTTTGGATCCCAATGCGTTTTGTGTCGTTTTGGTAGGGGTTGCAATGGGACTTCCCACAAGGTGGGGTCCCATTGTTCCCGTGGTCGTTTCCGTATGAGGTATATTGTCTGTCGTGCTTGTCTGGAAGCGTCCCAGTATTGTGTTGTTTTCTGTTTGCAGTTGTCACTGAACCCTTGTGTCAAATTCACGATGTGTTCCTGCTGGCGCCACATGTAGTGTGCCCGCCGTAAGTGGTGGGCCAGCAGCTTGTTGGTGTCCATGCACATCTTCTTGTATCTTTTGTAGGACACCAGTGATGTTTTCCCGTCCGCGTACCACGTCGCTGTGTCGTGTTTTGCTTGTTCATACCATTGTCGGCATACCGGGCACATGGTTGTATGTGTGCTGTGTATTCGTTGTGCTGCCACTTGGTCTTCGATCAGTTTTGTCACGAGCAGGTGGTATTATGTTTTGGCAATTAGTGTGTTGGAGTATAATGTGTGCAGTTTGCATAGGTGCCGCCGCGTTACCTCCGATGCGTGTGCGTTGTGGTATGCGTCGTAGGCACGCTACGCGTGCTCCTGCGCTAACTTGTCTGAGGCAGTTTGGGACTGTTCCCGCCGCCTTGCGTCAACGTCGAGGCGTCGGCGCTTCTGGGTGTGTTCTTCCTGCGTCGTGTTGCTTTCCTGCGTTCTCACAAGCCATGCCACCGCCTCGTCGTCGTTTGCAGCTTGCGCATCCCGAATCCATAGGTCGGGGTCTATGGGTTCCGCTATCGCAAGCTCAGTACTGCGTTTTCGTTTCATGTCGCTCCGCATTGGCGCTCCGACGTGGTTGCGTAGGTTTTGTGCCGTTTCCCGTGGTGGCAGTGTATGCGCAACAAACTTAGTCAACCATAAGGGTGATGGCGGCTGATGTGGTGTGGGGTCGGCGAATTTCTGCCTTAGAGTTTGGACAGCCTGAATCACGCGGAACTGAAAGAGGCCTACCTCCGCCCGTAGTTTATGTCCTTCTGTGGTGCGTATGGCGTTGATGAGGGACAGCGGGATGAGCAGTCTGGCACAAAGCCAGAGTTCAAGGCTGGTGGCCGTTTTCTGCCATTGGGGGGCGTGTTGGGCCCACTCGGTCCAGCTCCTGTGCCACAGGTCCCAGAATTCACCCCAGGCGATGCAGTACGCTAGTCTGGACTGCACTGACGCTCCGTGGTGTTGGCCACATTTGGAGCACAAGGTGGGAGACCTCTCCCAGGGGGCACCTGTTCCCCACCACCTTACCTGTCCCCAGAGCCATGGGGTCCACGCGTTGCGTCTGTAATGTTTCATGGGGGGCCAGCTCACCCAGTGTACCTCCGGGGTATGTTTTTGTCTACGCACTTGCATAATCCATGCCTTTGCAGGCGTGGGCATGATTTGTCCGATGATGACAATATCATGGGGTTGTGGTTGTTGGGAATCCATGGGCGGGTTGTCGCCCATATTGGCAAGGACATCGGAGTGGTTGTTCCCCTGTATGTCCTTATAGTCGCTATACGTGGTGGCTTGTTCTAGGGTGCGGTGTCCCGGAGTCCATCGTATTGTGAGTCGTTTCGAGGAGGCGTTGTGGTAACCTATGTCGCGGTAGTCCTGGTCCTTGACTACCCCTTTACGTTGTATAGGGGTGGCTTTCACCACACCTTGGTTGTTGAGTATGATTTCATCCCCTGGGCTGACCAGTTCGGATGCCGCCTTGTCCCCAATGCTCCACTCCATAACGAATAGCAAAAGAGGTCTGAGGACACGAGGGACACAAACGGATGCTCCGCAACAAACACACTGAATGTATCACCATGTAACTAGCTCAGTGTGCTTGTTTCACAATATACATAGATGCACCTTGTAGCCCCGAAACGCATCAGTCTGGGCAAACTGGGTGGGAGACAATAGGTGATTGAAAGGGGCCGGTCCATATCCCCACCGGGAAGGGGCCAGTCCCTCTCCCTACCTGGAAAGGGGCTGGTCCACATCCCCAATCGGAAAGCGGCAACTTCATGAGGAGAAACCATCCCAGATTGCCCCATCCCACCCACCCACCCACTCAGCCATCCCAGGGGTAGAATCCACCCCAAAAAACAAGGGTAGGAATGAGAACTCGCCCAAAAAGTTGCCGTGCGCACGCCATGAGTGTGCCCTGCGCACTAGCGCTCCCTCTACCAGTCAACAAGAGGGGCTGGATTTGCACAATGCTTACCCAGCAGCAACCCAGAGGAGCTAAGGGGGAATGTTTGCCCGGCGCGCGTCCGGCGCGCTACCTTTCTATTAACCATCCCGACTTCAGCCCGAGATTTACCCTCTGATGGAGAAGGCCCCCCAAATAGACCATGATGGATTGCGCACCTTCCCTACAAAGCACATTGCATAATTAGACAATAGCTGTGAATTCAACAACTCCAAATGTCATTTGTATTGTACTTAACAAACAGTACTTTGCCTTCACCTTTCGCATAGATTTCGCTGTGGTAATGAGTCCCCAAGCCGCAAGCAGTTTCGACGCCGTTTCTGCCTCACGTCACAAGAACGAAGCGCAAACTCAGTATTCGCTACGTCACCCCTGCCTTCTCGGGGTCCCCATGGTGGGGAGAAATCAATATGGCTACATTACCCCTGCTTTCTTGGGGTCCCCATGGTGGGGAGAAATCAACCTAGTAAGGAGTGGATGTGGTGGAAACGAGCAAAAAATGGAAGAAAATTGGTGAAACTGGGTGAGAATCCAAATATACCATATCCCGAATGTGAAAGAAGCATCAAAATACCCGTTGTCAAACAACAATAATGCCCATAGTATCACAAAGTATGGGGTTCTAGGATGGCTAGCCGTCCAAATAGTTGCACTGCGCACACACTGCGCTTAGTGCACCCCCTAAAAGGTCACCGGTGGGGCACGGGTCAAAAAAGATGCCCGGCGTGTGCCCGGCACGCGCCCGGCGCACTAACGTTCCCCCTAAACCCCCCCCCTCCCCCGGCCCCGTCCCCCAGCTCCTGCAGGAAAATAAGTGCTCGTAAATCAGGCTGCCCCCATATGCTCACTATAAGTAAATAAAGACAGGTAAGCTCCAGAATTGAAAGAAAACAGGTGTTTGAATTATACGGGGAAAGAGGGGCGGAGCCATGCCTGTGACAGGTGTCTGTGCTCTGCACAACATTCTCGTTGATGCTGCCACCCAATGCTTGTTTGTTTTGATGCGAGTCCCAGCCACGGCTAATGTCCCTATCCCTGGCATGGCTAACATACAGCCCCCCCCCCCCCCCCCTTCCCCGCCGCCCCGCCCCGCCCCGCACCACCCGCCCCGCCCGGCCGGGCCCGGCCGCCCGCCCCGCACCACCCGCCCCGCCCGGCCCGGCCCGCCCCGCCCAACCCGCCCCGCCCCGCCCCGCCCTGCCCCGGCCCGCCCCACCCCGCCCCGCCCCACCCCGTCCCGCCCCGCCCCACGCATGCGTCCCACCCTGACCGGAAGTGCTCCGCGGCTGTGTTGGTCGTGGGGTCCAAATATATGTTGGTGTTGCGTGCAAGGACCACGGGACGCCGACCGCCGAGGCTGCGCGCCGTGGCGTACATTTGTATGTTGGCCCAGAAAGCCGCCCGTCCAGCCGCCCCACCCGCCCGGCCCGGCCCGCCCGGCCCGCCCCGCCCCGCCACACCCCGCCCTGCCCCGCCCCGCCCGCCCCGCCCCGCCCTGCCCCGCCCCACTTGTTTGCTTTTGCTGAGCTTTGGATATGCAGTGTGGTGTGTGACATGCAGAGCTCAAGAGTTGGAGAGCCCTATGCATGTTTTGCTGCGCCTGGTGCCCAACCTGTCGGGAAACCATATGGTCCATGCTCTTGACGTTGCGTAAACTGAGACACCGCCCCAGAGAAGGTGGAAGGCACTGATGATGTACTTTGTGTGTCAGCTTTGCCAGCCATCCCCACGAGAAGAAGGATCCGCAACAGCTGCAGGCACAGGTTCACTGCTCAATTGTAGAAGCCACAAATATAATAGTTCTTGTTTGAACATCCACCAGTCCTGAGTTTGCCCCCATGCCAGGGGGGCAAAAGGCAAGGTCAATGGTCTGTATGAGGTGTTAAAACAGCCCCGAATTCCCAGTAAACGTATGTACAACCATCAGGGTATGCCAGCAAAAGCCACAGCACCTGCAGGCTAGCGCCATCAACCAAAGAACTATTCAAAAACAACTACTGCATTGATCTGCATGCAACCGCAAGCAACAACAACCGACACCTAATCAAAAACAATTAACACCTAAGAGGGTGCTGAAATCGCACCAGGCACACTGCACGCGTCAAAGGACGTAACGTCTTAGTGCAATGCACACCCTTTTTGAAGGTAGGCAGTGGCATGGTGGCCTAAGGGGTTTGCACACACCCCCACTCCAAAGACCTCATCCCTCGGGTGTTGATGGGGGCAGGGGGTGTGGGCTTCTGCTTGTGATAGAAAAGGTTGCTTGTGATAGAAAAGGGGCCACAGCTCTCATGGCCCATAGAAAAGAGAGGCACCAAACACCATCAAAGGATTGTGCTGGCACCATGCGTCAGACAATGAGGAAGTGGCTGAGGAGTCCGAAGAGTCGTTCTTCGCGCAACTGCGGGCGTGTCAAACATTGCCTTCGGGAATTTTTTTTGGCTCAGATCAAGATGAGCTGGCGTGGCTCGAGGTGACCCCTCGGGATCAAGGTTCACAGCTGTTCAGTGCTACGATGATACCACAAATGACTGTGGTAGCGGATCTGACACGTGGTGAGGATTAGCTGAGTCTGAAACCGGGTTATGCAGTGGGAGACTGCCACGCCCTAGGCTTCCCAGTGTGCGTGAGGCACAATGACTGTAGGCTGAAGAAGACAGCGGAGTCCTCACAGCATTCAACAATGCCACAAAACAAGGACAAAAACAAAAACAACAACAACAGCAGCGGCAGCAGTAACAACAACAACAAGCTCATGAATCTATTCTATATAATCAAGACTGTCCAGTGACCTCAGTCTTTGTCCCTGACTACTGGATGAAATGGTACCAAAATGCGATCATGATTTGATACAGTAAGAGGCAGGCGAACCATCAATAGATGAGAGCTTCTCTGCTTCAACAGAACCAGGTCGTCTTCTGTTGTGCAACTGGCTCCATCCTTTTTTGTGCTTCGAGCAAGTGAGTGCTGGATTGCTCTGGCGCCTCTAGCAAAGCATGATTGACGACAATTAGACCATTTTCTTTTCGTTTGGGTCTGCTGCTGCCTTGCAGAACCTTCAGAGAAACTCAGAAATCAAACTCTGGGCATGACTCGACCTGGTGGTCACTCCGTACTCGCACCGTGGCACCAACCTACATCAACGGCCAAGTTCTTGCACTGCGTGCGCACTGCGTGCATACTGCGGACGCAGAGGCTGGGATACTCACCCAAGAATACCTGTCACCTGTCTAGTAGCACGGTGAAGCAGCAAAGCCCACATGAGAACAATGAAAATGCCTTCAAGGGCCTTCAAGGGCGCCAAACATCCACATGCAGAACTACGCATCTACACATGCATAGGTTCATCAATGGAAGGAAATCATATTCAGGAGCAATAGTCCATGGGGCTTCTACCCATTCCAGCCCCCAAACTCACCCAAGGGGCAAGTCGCGCGGGTTTCTGGAGAGCTGCCGCCCTGTATGACAAGAGGCTCCCCCCTCCGTCCTTTAGGTTGCCTCACGTGAGGCCCGTCCATGCTTCATGAGCCCCTCCGCGCTGTTGGAAGACAGAGCACCCTCCTGCATGCTGTACAGCATGGTGGAGTGTCGTGCATGGGGGTCACGAACCCATCCCTGGCCCTGTCGGGCCATGCCAGGCAATTCCGTGCAGAGACGCTGTGCTCCGCGAAGAGAGGGAAAGGTAAAGGGGTTAGGGGGCCACTCCCCCACGAAGGGTGGGGCAGAGTACTGGACTTCGTACTGACCCATGTCCTCATCGCACTCAAGATGAGTGCTGTCCGCTCGTGAGGCAGACATCACGCTCTCAAAAAGTGGCGCCAGCGGGGTGGGGGGCAGATCGGGGGGGGTAGAACACCGGACGGCATACTGTTGCACGTCCTCATCAGACGCACTCTGGGTGCTGTCCCTTCGCGGGGTAGACATGGCGCTCTCAAATAGGGGCGCCAGCAGGACGGGGGGCAGGTGAGGTGAATCCTGCTGTCGGTCAGACCCCCCCCCTGGTGTGCATGCGGGCGACCAATGCTCTGGGGACACGTGCCGCACTGAGTGCCAACTGGAAGTCACCGCCGGCGACCATGCCGGAGATGGCGAGAATTGCCCTGGCCTACTCAGCACCCGCGGAGACGGGGTGCTAGTTACGTTGAACCCCATCGGAGGGCCGGTGGGCAGGACGGCGGTGCGTGAAGTCCGCGCGTTGGGCCGTGGTTCCCTTCGGGGCTCTAGCTGTTGTGGCCTTGCTTGAGGCATTCGGATTTGCTGCAACATGCTTGCTATCCCCGGGGGGATGTCGCGTCCTTTTTCGTGTGGGGGCTGCCCCGGGCTTCGTGTCGGTAGTGGGGTGCGCTGCCCCTCTGGGGTGCTTACCACCACTATGCGTGACGCACGCTCAGGAGTGATAGCTCCTGTGAGCTGTAGGTATGAGAGCGCATGCCTGGACATGGGGAGGGGAGCTCCGGCTGGGCTCCCGTGACGGTCTGGGGCCTCCAGGGCCGTATGTGACCGCGCATCCCCTTGCTGTAGCTGGGGTCGCTTGCGTCGTGGGCTCCCCGACCGTTCTGTGACCGACTGCCGCCTTTTGACCCCTCGGGGCACCCGCGCAGGTGGTGCCCTACGCCGTGACTTCCTCAGCGCCGGGTTCCCTGACCGGTGAACGGATCGGGCCCTGGGAGCGCGTGTGCGGGGCACTGCGTGTGGCGGTGAGGACCGCGCGGGGCCGCATCTGGGCCCCGCTGTCGCTCGTCGGTAGCGTCCCCCGGTGTTGATGGGCTCAGATTCCCACGAGGACGACGAGGAGAAGACCTCCGGGGTAGAGGGCCCTTCCTCCGAGGTGTATGCCATCCGCACCGGGGGTGACGGCGACGGTGGAGCCCATCCTAGAGGTGCATCCGGGGGAGTTAGCGCATCTACGCGCTGAGACAAATCGCTGGGCGCTGCCGCTCGCCCCGCCGGCAGTGCCGCTTGGGGACTCGAGCCCACTGCAGCTACATCAGGTGGAGGCGGGGCCGCCTGCTTGGCAGGTCGGAGCAACCGGTAGGGCCGCGTGGGGGGAGCTCCAGGGTTGCGGTGTGCTGGAAAGTAGTCAGCCGCAAACAAAGTGGCGCTCTTCTTGCCTCCTCCTCTGCCGGTGAGATGCCTGGGGGTGTGCATAGCAGGCAGCAGCGACGATGTGTACTTGAGCTTGGGAATGCGCTCCCTGATGCTGGGGCTGGACTCCGTTGCTTCCCGCCGTTCCTTGGCCCGCTGGGCATTTCTCCGTCTCGTGTCCGGTGAGGGGGGCGGTGCCTGTAGCACAGCCGTCCAGCGCAGCTCACAGTACTCTTGCAGGTTTTGTAGGAGTTTCAGCATGTCCGGGCGCCGTGTGAAGTATGGTCTCGCAGACACACCCACTACTGTGGGGGCCCCCAGTGGGACTAGGGAGGAGCATTTGGTAAGCACACCACCTGGTAGCACGGCCCCAGCCACGCTCAGCTTTTGCAAGGTCGCTAGGGCAAGCTTTAGAACCCTTGCCCTTTCTGGTAGCGGGAGGGCAGTCGCCCGATACACAGCCTGGGGTGAGGCCGGCAAGGTGCGCGCCGCGAAGCACTCAATGCATAGGTTCATCAATGTGTAATTGTACCTTGCCATTTGTGTTTTGGGAGCTGATCTTGGCAAGCATCCTCAAAGCTTTCAAACATGATTTCCTTCAATGCTTTCCATCTCTTGTCTTGCGTGGTGCACCTTGACAATTCAAATATGCCACATCATAAATGCTTAGGAACCTAAAAAAAACCCTGGTACAGAACCAAAAACTTGTGAAAAGGGGCCGAAACTAGGGTTCGAGTATTTGTCGACATCCAAAACTTCGCACTGCGTGCGCACTGCGTGCATGGCATTCCCAACAAGATATCTTGAGTGTCCACAGATTGGGACTGTTTGCACACAGCGCACGCATGGCGTCTGTGATTTAGAACCACCCGTCCACTCAAACCCTACCATGCACTAGTCAAAAGCACAGCCGAACATCATATAACAGGACAAGGACGTTTCGGGGCAAAGCGGAAGAACACGGAAGTTCAGTTGGGACATCGATGTCACGGGAATGCTCAGGAATGCCACCTCACAAACAAAGGGCACACCCTGGATAATCCATCGCGCCCCCTCTTCCGCAGACCTAACACAGATGGGTATCATTATCTTCCTCGTCAAGCTCAAGGGCCTGTTACCCTCTCCAAATGGTTGCAGGAATGGGTTGTCAAAATCTTACAGGCACATCATATGGCGTTCTACGTGCCGCCGAGGAACTACTAAAAAGCCATGGCCATGGACACGGTGTGGCAAGGGAAATAAATTTCATGCCAATTTACCACCTCATCTTGGTAATGTACCAACTGAAAGCAGCAGTGCTTTGTGCGGTAAAGCGACATCACCAATGCACCCATTGAGCTGGAAAATTAAATAGCGTCCAGGCTGAACGCTGGAGCTGATGTACACCGTGACCACAACAACACCAACCATCCTCCAAAGGAGAAACGTGATGGGGAATGGAGAGGGAGGTCCCAACAGCCCCCGTCCCTGTAGCCCCCGAACCGTGTTCCAGCTCACAAGTCAGAGGCCAGTTCAACAAAGCTCCAGAGTCAGATGCGGACATACTTGTCTTCGGGGCCTAAGAAGCAGTTCAGTAGCAACACATATTGCACGGTGGACCGATGCGCCCCGTTTCGCTACAGGGATGGTGTTCGAAACCACTCAGACAAATTGGAAGCCGCTCTGGACATGAGGAGTACGCGGAAAGGGTCTCCGCCAAGTCCGGTCAGGGCGGTTGATGGGCCCCAACATGACAAGTCACAGATCAAGGCGAGCATGCAGCACATGGCAAAGCCAGCATTCCTTTTGCTTTGCTGTACCACGAGGATTGCTTTTTGAAATCGTCCAGGAGAGAAACACGCGGTGAGAACAGTGGCGCCGGTCAGGCAGCGGCCCAATGGGCGTGATTAGTTCGGGCAGACCAGTGGAAACGGAGCTATCGAAGAAAGAATGATCAAAGGGGCCACTCAGGCCACTCAGGCCCAAGTGGGCAACAAAGTATGTGGCGATTGATCCCGAAGTGCAGAAGTTCAAATAGGTCTGAGAGGCTAATCTCAGAGGGGTACGTTTGAAAAATTGCCCCATCAAATTCAGATTGTATTGATTTTTGTTTTTGTTTTTCAATATCTGCCAGTCCTGAGCCCACCCGGATGCTGGAGAGCGGAATCGTGGCAAAGCCACGGTTTGTAATGGTCTTACCTGCTGGTCTGTGCGAGGTGTTGCGTAGAACAGCCCGGAATGTCCAGCAGACGTATGCACAACCGTCGGGGTATGCCATTCAGGCCACGGCACCTGTATCAAATAGCAATTCACTCAAAGTACAAGTTCAATCTGCAGAGTCATCTTCCGGCATATATAACTAACCACCACCTGCTCAGATGGTGCAGATCAGGCCCTCCTCTTGGTCCCACATGAAGGGCACAAATTACGGCTGCGCGGGCTCCCACTTGTGTGAGGCTTGAAACGCAAGCGTGCAGCGGTGCAGGTGACTTTCCTACCGTCTGGAGTGCTAACCGCTGCAAAGGAAAAGACATGGTGCACAGCTGTGACCGAATCACTCTGACATGGTTGCGCCTAAAGGCCCAGAAGGTCTGGTACAAGCCTAAAGGTCCTTGAGACAGAGTGACTTCAGACACAGGGGTGTGCAAATGGGTGGCATCATGTACTTCTCGATGCGTCAAGCAGCGGGGAACAAAACTTTCTCAAGCCTGGAGGTTCATGGAGCGGAGTAATGAATAGTTTAATTTCAGTGTTGGGATCAAATGTATCGTCTCGAATTCTGCGCAAGCACAGAGCATCAGTGACAGGAGGGAGGAGAGAGGAGAGACAGGAGAGAAAAAATCTTGCAATACTGCACGTGAAAGAGTCCAGAAGGCTTGGACAAGTTCCGGAAACACGGACCCCGTGTCAGGACAAGAGGGCAGGGGGGGGGGGGAGGGGCTACGTCTTTAAAAAAAGAGAAAGAGATACAGAAGGTGGCCCAAAGCCACATATCATGCCACTTCAGCAGGTTTGTCTTGACTTCCACAAAAAGATGCAGTCCTCTGACCAGGGCCACCAAAAAAAGACGACGAGGTGCAATGGGCGGAGCCCCACAAATAGAGGGAATACCTCATAACCTACAAGAAAGCCTCAAACAGCAAATCAGTGGTGATGGAATGTAGCTGTAACGCATCTGCGAACTGATAGTAGAGGGGAACCCCCATAACCTTCGACGATACCTCAGAACAGCAACAACAACAACAGCCACAACAAGAGAACCAACAACAACTATTAAGACTACTGGAAGAAGTGGCAAAACAATGGGATCAAGATTTAATAAAGGGAGAAGGAGGTAGGAGATACAGAGGTTGTATGCTTCAACAGGACCTAATGGCCGCCTGTTGCGCAACTGGCTCCATCGTCTGTTTGCTGTTCAAGCGACCGTACGCTGCATTGCTCTGGAATATTGAGCACGCACAAGCGATGATGGTGCAAAACAATTCAGCAGGCCGCATATAGCGAACCAGTTCTCAATAGTCAGAGGTCAGTTCAACAAAGCTCCAGAGCGACCTGCAGACATGGTATTTGGGGCAAAAATCAGTTCAGCGGCAACACCAATTGCATGGTTGACCGATGGGCCCCGTTTCGGTACAGGGATGGTGTTCGAAATCATTCAGACAAATCGAAAGCCGCTCTGGACATAAGGAGTACGCGCAAAGGGGCTCTGCCGGGTTCGGGTGGGGCGATTGATGGCCCCAAAAACAAACGAATTTTTAGTTACAGATGGAGGGACCTACGTGGGACAAAGCCAGTCCGCCTTCTGCTCTACTGAACCACTGCGCTTGGCATTTTGGGGCTAATGGTGTTCCCCCAAATGGAGTGCTCCCGATCAACAGGGCCAGCGTAATGGGATGAATGGGCAGAAGACGCAATGCCGTAAATCTAAGAGAGACCGCGCTGGACACAGACGCAGTGGGGAAGAGAGGGTGCCTTCTTCGTTCGTCGGAAGCATTAAAGAGTGACCGGAGTTCATGATCTGCAGGTTTCAGAATGGAATCAAGAAGAAGGAACGAGAAACCAAAATGAAACCAGTGCAGAGTCTCGACATTCTGCATCTCTGTGACCCCCAAATCCCTATCCCTCTTGTGCAACCACGGGGAAAATTCTGTAGAAGTGCAGAAACACGGCGCCGCGGTGTTTGTGCAAGGGCTTGTTTGCACGCAACACATGCCACGGAAAACGTTGCAGACATGACCCTCACCAACCCCTCAACACAGGGCAATACAAAGCATAACCCTCATCTCCAAAACTCAGATACCACTCAATTGCTCGAGCTCAGATTGACTGGGCCAATTGTAAGAAAATGTGATTTGTAGCTTTGTGCAGGTGGTAGGAGTGGCCAATTTGGGGTTCATCGTGAAGCGGTAATTGCATGTGGTCTTGTGTTGTGGTGTGTGTGCTGGCCTCCTGTAGTCATGAATGTTTACTGCTTGGCTGCCCGCCACATACCAGCGGTATGACGAACAATGGGTTGGCAAGCAGGTCCAGCTCTTCAAGATGAGGCGCAATGTTCTCAAGGGCTTCTATCCGGTCGACCATAAAACCATGGCTCCAAAAAGTCACAAAAAGTGTGGAAACACGTGGCCGCCCTGCTAGGGCCAGGGCGCGTTTGCGCAGGGGGGGTGGGGGTGGGCGGGGGTTGGGTACCAGGAAATAGTGGTGTGGGATTCTCCCACACAATATAAGAGAGGCAGTGCAACTCCTGGTCCCACTGGGGAACTGGGGAAGGGGCGTCTGGTCGAGACATTCTGCATCCCTGTGGCATTCCAAGAAATAGGAAACTGTGGAGCGGGCACATGTGCAGCAGATCAGTACCCATTTGGCGCGTCCCAGAGCGCAACCCAGTGAGGTCGGCGCGGGACCTGCAGTGTGACGGGCCCCGGATGTGCTGGATCCAGCAGAATTACCGCTGCGAAAAATCGCACGTTCAAGCGGGTCGGGGTGTCAAGCAGAATGTTGCGATGAGCAGGACAGACGGTTCTCAGGCATGATCCAGCCCCGTTTTCCCACGACAGCCGGCTCGCATGTCACCTTGCGGCATTGAGCACAAAAACTGTGGTCAGCCAAAGCGACGTAGACAAGCCTGTACCAGTGCAAAGAGAGAGCAATGGTCGGCTTCAATTGACTGAATGCCCCCGCCATAGGCACTTTCAGCCTTGAGTCCAATAGTTTGTGTGCGCCACAGCGAAGCTGCCATCCACTAAGTACAGTGTTGTCTTGCTTCCTTGTTTATGTACACATCATATTGTAAGACCAAGGGCTATCCATGCGTTAGAGCCGGACAACTGTCACGTGAAACCTTGCTACAGGCGGCGTAGATTGCCCCCCTCGGCACTCCTTTGGCCTTTGAGGTTGACCATCTGTTGTGTGCTGGGTGTGGGCGGTGTCACCTGTGCAAAGGGGGTGGGGTGGGGGGGGGGGGCTGCGTGGATTGCTGTTTGAAGCTGGCGGCACCTATTGACGTCTCGCCGCTTATCGTTGCCCTTTCCTTGAAATCTTTCCCTCCGTAGGCAGCGGTGCCCACGGCCTCTCACCCCCGACGCCCTGCTCTACACTAACGTGGTATGGCACAATCTGGGATGTACTTTTGGACCAAAATCTCATGATTCATTTGTTGAACTTTTGAGTTTGAATTTCAAATGAGCTTGTGCCGACATTGAACATACCGCAAATTCACTTAGATTTCTAAAAAATGCATCCATCAAATGTGGCACAAATTGGTGGTCACAAATCAGTATGGTGCACTTGATGTACCGGGCTTGCCTACCCCCCCGCACCCCTTTCCCTTCCCGTGGTCGGTTGTGCCAACGGGGCCCTGGACTGTCCCTGTTTCACTGCTCTGTCTCGGGCCCACACAGAGGAGGGCCACAGCCAGCGCCATTGGCCAGGCGAGGGCGAGCGGTCCTGGTCACCTGCGGGGGTGGACTGCAAAATATACGCGGCGAACAACATCAGTCGGCAGTTCAGGATGGTGCATCTGAGGCTTGGGCAAAAAGTGCAAGATGTGTGACTGCCTGCCGGTGAGACGCAGGTCATATCAGGCTGTCCACCCAAGGCCACCTACCACTTGACCGGGTGTGGCAAATCAATCAACAGAAAGTCACAAATGCACAAAGCCGGGGCAAATCCGGGAAATCAGGCCTGTTTGGGGGGCTGCCTCGTTTTGTGACCCCACGCCAAGGGCTCTGTCGGCCACAACGCATACGGCCTGTATGCCCACGCAGGAAGTGGTATGTAGAGGTAGAGGTACAGAAAATGGCCCTCAGCGAACGACCATCAACTGTCGGCGATTGGCGGTCAACCGCCATCAGTTGGCATCTGGCTGCAGCGGTTGGCCGGTGACGGCCGGCGCCGGTCTCACACTTGACTGACGTTACCCGTTGCTCCACGGGGGGGGGGGGGGGGGCACAGGGCACTGTGCCCGCGCTGTGCAAAAAGTAGGCCATTTTCGACCCGTTTGCCCCGATGGCCAAGGTCACCGCGGTAACTAGTGTGTTCCCAGACGCAGGAATGCTCAGATTCTTACTCCATCAAAAATCTCAGATCATGAGTGAAAACAAACTATGTTTCACACAATGCCACATTGCTGTCTGAATCGGCTGTTTTTGCCTTGTGGACATATGCTTCCCGGGCGGTGGGAGGTTTTCAGGGTGGTCACAGGAAAGCCAACTTGCTATCGGCTGCCGTGCCCGCGCGCTGCAGGAACGCCCTCAAATCAAACCCCTGCAACTGCCCTCCGCCTTGTGCACCAGATGCTTCGTGCGGATGGGGGCTCCGCTGCCGATCAAATGGGGGGGAAAGTGAAGCCCCGAGAAAACGCGGCTGCGCAGGTGGAGCTTCGTCGGTACGGGGGGTGTGGCTTCTCAGGGGTGTCTTCGGAGGGCTCTGAGCTGCGTTCAGGGCCCGCGCTCGGCGCTGAGGCGCGCCGGCCCGGG
Organism: Eutreptiella sp. 'Long Island Sound 2002'; assembly: GCA_964036045.1. NCBI lineage: Eukaryota > Euglenozoa > Euglenophyceae > Eutreptiales > Eutreptiaceae > Eutreptiella > Eutreptiella sp. 'Long Island Sound 2002'. Next base: position 36,220,638 of record OZ038390.1, read on the forward strand.
ACCGCGGAGTCGGGGCTCCAGGGGCCCCGGGACCGCGGCCACGTACTGCCCACCGCTTTGGGGGAGGGGGGCCGGGGGGTCGACCAGGCACGGAGCGGGTCGACATCGGGGAGGGTCGTGCCACGGCGCTGGCCCTTTGCCCGTTTGGGGGGCGAGGGCACCCGGGGGAACAAGAAGTCCATCTGCGACTGCGGCTCCGGCTCCGGCCGCTCGTCATGGACTCGGATGCGGCGGTCCTTGTCCAAGTGCCCGCCGCGGGAGATCTTTTCGTTGATCCAGTCGGACTTGTGCAGGAACGAGAACTGGGAGGGCACCCAGTTCGAGGCGTTCTCGCGCTGCGGCAGCAGGTTCAGCTCTTTGAAGGCCCACGCCACGAGCTCCGAGCAGAAAATGCTGGACAGGTCTTCCTTTTTGTTGGCCTTTCTGGCGCATTGGAACAGTTCGATGCTGTCCCTCTCGTAGGACCTCTCGTGGGCGTCGAAAAGAAAGCGCACGAAACTCGGAAAGTGCTTCGTGGGCCGCTTCTCGGACTTCTCGTAGTTCTCGAAGTGCAGCCGCCGCCACGACACGAAGAACGTGTCGCCCCGCTCGATCGCATAGAACTTCTTCTTCTTCTGGAGCCACTGCCCCAGCGGCGACAACTGCACGCCACCTCCGGTGCGGCCGTCGTCCGTGTGGGGACTGCTCTCCAAAATGTAGAGCCCGTCTTCGTCTGGTGGCACTTTGTACAACTGGAGGAGGTTGTGCGGGGGATCGCGCACCACAACCCCAACGTGGGTGTACCAACCCCCCGTCAACCCCTTGATGATCAGCGAGTACCATTGCGTGCCGTGCAGCAGAATCACGTCGCCAGTCCCCATGTCGTGCCGGGCCTCCTCGTAGTCTATGACATTGAAGAGCTCGGGGCCGTCCAACGCGCTTTGCCTTCTGTTCAATAGTACACTGCAGGAGTTACTCAGATCGTCGTCTGGTGCTTCGCCAACGAAGCCATCGCCGTTGAGGTCCACGTCCAGCGTCCGCTCTAGGCGGGCCCAACACCGTTGTTGGGCATCCCTGAGGCCATAGGCCATCCTCTCAGCAAATTTCAATATCCCATGTTGCTGCGTGTCCTGCTTTGTCATGATGAAGCAAAACTGGGGAAGGAATGCATTATAAGGAGCTTAGGCCATGTGCCCTATGGTTGCGGACCCCCCACCCCCCGCCCGCCGGTGCTCTCTAGCTCTCCAGCAGACCTCTCCAGCAGACACACTAGGGCCAGAAAATGCGGGATGGGCGTCGTGGCTGAGGCTGCTGCATATTCTTTGGGGGGGGGGGGGGGGCGGACTCAAAGTGTTCACAAGTACCCAAGAAAAATCTTGGAAATTGGGCAACTCAAGTATACGATACAGTGGATCCCTGTTAGACAGGGCACAGGGCGCAGACCCAGCTCATGTACCCCTCCCCCTTGCGCACACAGCTGCGGTCCCCAAAGTCCAGGCAAAACAACGGTCCCCGTGCTTAGCCATAATGACCGTCACCCCCGGTATCCCACCGGCAGGAAATCACTATTTGCATGTTCCGGAAACCACCCCGTGCTTAGACAAGGCGGTGCATGCATAACCGCAAAGCACACGCGGGCCTCAAACCTTACAAGATGACCGAGTTGTGGTCAGAGAAAAATAGTCGTTTTGAGAATTAGGTGTGGTAGGGGAAGGAAGGTGGTTCATTGAGATTTTCGGGTGCTAGCATCGTGGTGAAAGTGGCACACTGCAAAGCTGTGCAAAAGCCCATCCGGATCTCTCAAAGTGGCAAACAGGAATCTGCTATGCCGGGTCCAGCTGAAGACACAGGACCAGGTACTGTGAAAGGCCAGGCCTGCGCCGCCCCAACCCTTTTCAGATATATTGGAAATCAAGGTATAATTCCTACTCTCAAACTCAGACTGGAGAAGATGCAAAGAGGTTTCATTAGAAATGTGCGGCGGCTCCTGCAGGCCCAGCACCTGGATGTTGGTGCGGTGCGGGAACCTGAAAATTTGTAAGTATCTGGGTTCGTAGCTATCAGAAGTAGGAGCCTGCGTGGCAAGTCTGTTGCAGTTTGCAGTTGAATGTGTAGGTTTTAAGGCCCGCTGCCGCAAAGGGGGGGGGGTGACGGTGACCCCCCCCCCTGTGCAGGGGGAGGGGCGTTGGCGTGCTATGTGTGAAAATTCACGATCGTTCATTGCGAGCAACACGGGCATAAGCATGGGGCCTGAGCTGGCGTTGGTACACCTCCGGGCCTCGAGGGATTCTCTCTTCATGGTATTGAATTCAGACAGTGGGATCACTGTGATGGTGACCTGTTTTTGTGGATCGGGTAAAGTTGTGCTGGTATATGAGGGGAAGCTTCTCCAGGCTACTATAGTGAAACGCCCTGGATTCCAGGTGGATCTTGTGAGGGTTTCCATGGCAAAACCATTGTTTTGGAGGAACTCCTTGAGAGCTAGGGCCTCGGGGGGGCCAGGCCACTGCTCTGTGCTGAGGCTAACGACCTGCTTGAGCAGGTAGACTGGTTGTCAGAATGGGAATCTGGGTTAAACCAGTCCCTCGGTTTTTCGTCTTTGCAAAGTAGTCCATTCGCTTGTAATTGGACCATTGGGCCGTGTACAAAGGCGAGGAGGTCTTCATGGCTACGAAGGCCTAGTCGGACCTTGTTGTGGCCAGCTATCTGTAGGGACCATGAGGCGGCTTCTGGAATGGAATCATTGAGTGTATCGTGGAGGGTGAGCCACAAGTGTTTACAATATTGGTCTTGTGGGAGTTTTTGTAAAAAACCTCCAGCACCGCTTCATTATCAATGAATGCCGTGCCATCGAACTCTGTCATAGACATCATTGAGAAATGGTCTTTTTTCCTGTGTGTCTTGATGAATTTCGCTTTTTTATTGTGTGTCAGATCGAGTAGGAAAGTTGGGGATTGGACTAGTTTGTTTGGGGGGCGGATATTGACACGTCCGAAGACACTAAAACATTGGGCCCCTGAGAGCCCCATTTGAATCATTGTCTGGGACATATCATTTTCAGTCAAGTGGATGGTGTAGGTTGAGGCGGGGCGGGGGGGGGGGCGTTCTTCCGTTCCAGGGATGAGCCTCCAGTGAGTAGGCGCATTGTATTGTGTTCTGGCTTCAACTTCTGTGCACGGAGTGTGCCGTGAAAGAGACTACCCGGAAATATGTTGTACCCCCATCTGCCAACTGCACTGGCCTCGTGAGGTGCGAGAAGGAGACTGGGGTTGCAAACATTTTTTGAAGCGCCTGGTCGCACCATTGGTTGAAGGGGACATTGGTTGTGACTTCCACCAGCATATCAATTCTGCGCAGCAGGAAATCAACAGTGAGTCGGTGTTGGAGTGCAATTGCCTAACAACTCAATGTCTTTGAGCGTCTCATCGGTAGACAGCTTGTCAAGGCCTTTCTAGCTCGTGGTGATGGTCTCGTTAGACAGGTAGCCGTGCGATTGCAAAGGGACAAAGCCATTTTCCCAGTGAAACTAAAGCATCAATTCTTGTTGCTCGGTGTTCAGCAGGAGCCTATTGGATTCTTTGGTGTGTTTTTGCACTATGCATTGTCTCATTTCGATAAATGCATTTCTCTTGGCTTGTGAGAGGCAAGGGAACATGGAGGGAATGGCTTCAGGAGACGGTTGCATTTGAGGCACTGTGTCAAGGTAGAAAGATTTGTGTAGCCGGGTTACGGTCCATTTGAATTCGCTGGTCGGCGAGGACTTGTTGCTGACGGAGGAACTTGTTTTGTTGGGCATCGATGGCGTCACCAAGGGCGTCATCTGGCTTTTGGAGGAGGGTGTAGATGGTCAACTCGGTGTGGGTGATTTGCTGATTGACGTGCATCCACTGGTCCCCGAGTTTTCTTGGGCATCTTCATCATGATCATCGATCATCTCGTGTTGTGTTTCACATTCACGGCTTTGTTCTATGAGCATGAAAAAACTCTCCCGTGCAGCAAAGAGCCGGGAATTTTCTGCAAGGTCGTATTGTTGGAGAAAGAGGCGAATCGCCATTGTCATATCATCCATTGTATTCTGCAGTTGCTCACGATATTCTTGGGCAATTTGTCCTGGGCAATTTCGTTTTGTGGGGGACCCGTTTTGGCAACTAGATCCAGATGATTTTTGAGCGCAGTCCGCTTGTGTGTGAGATCCATTTGGATTTGGTTTGAGAGTTCCATTTGTGACGTGGTTGAGAACTGGTTTCAGCACTGCCTCGATCACCAGTGTTGCATTGAGACATGAGAATAGCGATGATCACAGAGGACAAAGCACCAAAAAAATTCAACAATTCAGAGTGTTGCTAGCGACATCATCGCCTGCAAGAGTATCAAAGCAGTGCTCGCCAATAGCGCCACAGGCCTTAGTAAGCGCTCTCCAAAGGACCCCGCCGGGCCTATGGGACACAACCCTACTCGAACTCACATCGGCGATCAAAATACGTGGAGCAGCATAAATACAGATCTCAGCCCCAAAAATTATAAACACCCGGCAGAAGTATACAGCAGGAATCTCCAACCTGAATCCAATATAACACCAAGTCCCACCATCACCGACGAACACAGTGAGGGGGCGGGCGTGGGGGCGGGTGGCGGGAACACAATAAATTTTCAACAAATCTGTACACAAACAGTAGAAGTGATCCCCATTTCGTAAACGAAAAGGGGACAAGACAAACAGGGGATCACAGAGGACAAAGCACCAAAACAATTCAACAGTTCACCTCTGGTACCCCTCATCCTTGAACCCAACCAGTCGCCATACAACCTCACCACACTTAAACCGGTAACCTTCACAAATCTACAGCGGGGACAGTGCCAGGCGCCCGCAGCCAACCAGCCACGGCGCCGGCGCCAGCCTCCGCGTGTAATGTCTGCGCACGACGGTCCCATTCCACTAGTCCTCAAACACAGGTACCATCCCATGGGTCAGAAACACTGCACGGTCCCTGTGCACCGAGACACAGCTTACTGGAACCCATGAAAACCGCATATCCAGAATGGCGGTCGCTCACAACGCGCGGAACATGAAGCAAACTCGCCTAACCAACACCTGCTTCCCTTGGACCCATATATAGGGCAGACGCTGGTCCCCAGCCTTCGTGTTCGACGAGAGACTCAGGAACAAACTACTACCCCCAACCCTCACGATCCAACGATGGCGGCACAAATGATCCCCGCCCGCGCCTTTAACATTCACATCACCAGACGGAGTCGTCTCCTGCTCCGCAATCCCGCGCAAACGGTTCGCTAGGTCCTGTGACGCTAGCTTCAGAACGCCCGGAGCATCATCCTTCGTGCAAGGCCGCAAGAAGACGAGCCTTGCAGCCAGACCCAGCCAGATCCGCCTCACCGGCCGCCACGCCAGGCGCTTCTCCAGCACAGCTCTGAGGCGTTGTCGTGCACGGTCCCGTCTGCGCTGCAGCGCCGCCGCCGACCGGCGGTGACAAAATCCTCCGCGCCGGCGGCGGTGGCGCTTCCCTCGTTTAGGCATGGCACAAGTGCTGAACATCGCGAACGTGCGAAACATGTGATTTCACGAAACCAAGCAAGTACACCTCACAGGACCAACCCACCCACCTACAGCACCTCTTGGGGGTGCGCCAATAACACCCGCCAGAGTTGAAATGCACGGCTACACGCCCGCTGCATACTAGATTGGTAATTAGACTCCAACCTACTCGGCGGGTCAGCCGGTTGCAACGCGCCAGGCACCAACCTGACCTCCACAACTAACCCGGTCTGCAGCAGTCTCAAAACCAATGCCCTCAGCAACTTCTGCTGCCTTGACAACCACGTAGAGGCCCGCAGGGACAAAAACTGGCAAGCGGACACCTGCGAATCCGTGACCAACACCACATAACCCCAACCCGGCCGAACTGCCAACCTCACCACCCACACCAAGACCCAAAGCTCCGCGCTTTGCTGCGCGTGACGTGCAGGGGGAATAACTCGGGAACAGACACCCGACAACCGCGGGACGAATGCCCCCCCCCCCTATACCTAATGGCGTCCAAAGCAGCGTCCCCGAACATCACACAATGGCGAACGGCCCACAAATCGGGCGTGGCATATAGCGCACGAAACACTGCAAGCCGTGCCGGCGTTGGCGGCTCCAAAGTTTCCATACACCGTACGATGGCAGTACATAGTCCATGTAAAACCTTCAGTGGCGTAGGTAGTTCAAACCCCCCCCACCAGTCACAACAATAGCTCCCAGCGAGCAGCGGACCCCCCCCCAAACGGGGCCTAAAGTGCCAATGGATGAAGCCCAATGCTTTGGGGAGCAACCGGGATGAAAGTCTCGACCGCGTGGCTAACCTGAGCCAAATATTGAACATCTGGAGGAAAGCCCGTGGGTGTGAACGGATCGTGCGCACTCCTAAATTAATGTACTTCCCTAGGAAAAATATTTCCGTAACCGGGTCCAGTGTACTCTTGCCCGACACAATAAACCCAGCCTCCTCCAAAGCCCGGACCACGCGCGCAGTGACAACACGCAACCGCACTGGATCCGGCCCCAGGATCAAAAAATCAATCAGGTAGTGGAACAGGATGTACCCCTCCGGGACCAGGGAACGCACTATCCTCCCCAACGCCGTCTGACAGAACAGCGGGGAGTGCTTCCACCCAAACGGCATCCGCGACATACAAAACACCCTCTCCACCCCCTCCCAACGCATCCGGAACCGAAAGGCTCTCTCGTGCCGTCTAGGCAACTTAAAACTCCAAAAAGCATTTTTGAGATCCACGTGTGTACAAAACAACGGCCTATCGGCCGGCCATTCCGCCAACCTCTAGGAGATTTGTTCCCAACCATCCAGCGAGAAAGACAACGGCTTATGCAAGCTCTCATTAAATTCAAATAAATTAAAAATGAGGGACACCTTCTCCGTGGATTTCGGGATCACAAACGGCCAGCAAGTCGCCCCCATGGCGCAACTTTCATCCATGATGGAAACAACTCCTTCACGCAGCAACCACTTAACCATGGGCAGCACCAAAGCCTCCCTACTAGATGAGCGACTTTCTCTCTCCAAATGAAAATCCGACACAGATGCTTCGAAATCAGGGGGCGCCAACTCACACCACAGATCGTCGGAAATTGTGTAGCTACCCACTGCTCCCAAACCCCTCTCCACCAATTGTGGGTCAACTTTTCCCGCCTGTGGCACCGGGGACGTAGAAAGGTGCAAAAGAGCCTGCCAGGACTCAGCTGTAAATTCCGACAAAGCGCTAAAAGTTATATCCGGTGCGGACCGTAAACGAAAATCCTCACACGTAATGAACAAACGCAGCACAAACAAATGGAGTCGCCGCATGAGCAACAAAACCCCGCAAGACAATGCCCGGTGAAGCCAGGGCAAGAAAGAAAAGAACGCCTGCAAAAAGTGGACAAATAACGGAACTGGTTCCGAACGCACATACAAAGGGTTTGCCCTGGTCAGAGGGCGGGGCCCACCATCCGCCAATGTGATCACCCGCAGCGATCCCTGCGCCGAACTCAGCACTGGGCCACCAACCGACGTGTCACAGGCAGATGGGGTTTCGCGAGTCACCCCCGCGGGGGGCGAATTTCCAGGCGACCCCCCCCCCCCCACCCCTGCCGGCCTCCGTTCCGCCGCCCTTGCCCTTACACTCCGGCGGGGAACGCACAGCCACTTTGCTGGCAGGCCCGACTGGAGGCCCATCAGGATGCCGCCTCTTGGAGGCAGGTCGTCGGGCTTTTGCACTACCCAGGCCCACCCGCGCGCTCGTCGCATGATGCCGCTGGACAGATAAGGGACCGCCCAGACCAACGACTCGCCGCTTGGGCCTCAGTTTATCAGCGCCGTCGACCTCTGCTGCGCCGCCTCTCGGTGCCTTGCCGGCACCTTTCAATCGCAGCTTCCTCCTGCCGCTCCCGACGACCCGAGGCCTGGATCCCGGCGTGAATTGTTGAGGGCGTTCCCCTGGGCCAGCGGACGGACTGGGTCCTGTGGTGATGTTACGGGCACTTGCTGTGGAGACATCTGAGTCCGAAGACTCCAAGGGGACGGACGAAGAATCCGAATCAGACCCCACGTCTTCCACTTCCTTCCGATTCGTCGCCACATCCATATCAGGAAGAGATACCACAGGCCCCGCAGGCACCGGGACTTAGATCTCCATCGTCCCCTTCGTGGACTTCCGCTCAGGGCTTGCATACATGGGGTCACCCCACAGGGCGGCCAACAGCACAGCCAAATGCTCATCAGAAGCCTGGCCACCAACAGGCCATGGAAGTAGCAAAGCCCCAACCACCGCAGGGTTAGAGTCGCCCAAAGCGTACTCCAACGTTGTGGCCAGCCTCTTCCACCGCCCCCACCAGACGAAGTAAGCCACATTGCGGGAGCGGTGGAAGGCGGCCGCAGCGCCCCCCCGCCGCAGGGAATGCCATCGGTGGCCACTATATGGGGAATCACGGAGGAGGTCTGCGAAGATCCTCTCCACTGCCTCAACCCCTCCCCTAACCAACGGTTGACCTCCAGGGATGCAGCTGGCCTCGGCGTAGCATCTGAGGAATCGGACCCACGACCGTCCCCACTCATAAAGCGGCCGTCGCACTTCTTTGTGGCCACCAACTTTGGTAGTGATGAACAGGACCACGGAATCACTCCCCAACCCCGCTGGCGTGATGGACACCGCTTCAGAGACTCGCAAGAAGAGGAGCCAACTGAGGCTCGCCAATGCTGCCACTGCCTGCTCAACCGGCGAAATTGCTCTGACCCACAGGAGACAGAGACCCTCCGGCCCCAGGTATGGTTGCCCCGGTGTCGGTTTTCCAGACTTTGCAATCCTCCAGTGGATGGCCTGAACACAACCCGGGAGTAGTCTGACATCTTCTGCCGCCCGAACCGCGGATACATACCCCCTGAGGGTGGATCTGGCCTGCCCCATGGAGACCCTTGACGCCAAGAATTCAGACAGCGTGTCAGTAAGCGGCGTCCGCAACGCTTTGGTACCCTCAAACTTCGCCACCGCGGACAGAGCGGAACGGAATCTCGATTGCGTCTTGGGGGCCCAACCACGAACGCCCACGGCCGCCACCCGAAACGATCCAACAGCCGCCATCGCCATTGCCCACCCCGCCGCCGCCGCGCTGAAGGTCGCTCTGGCGGCAGGTGAGGCCTCTTGGGTGGGGGTTGGACGCGTGGACCGGGAATCCTCACACCAACAGAGCCAACCCCACCCCGCCCTGCCGCAGTGGCGGCAGTCCCGTCAGGACCAGTGAGGACACTGGAAATGCCAGTGCCTCAACTGCTCCGATGGGACGCCCTCTTTTGCGCATCTCTAGCAGTCACCAGACGGACGGGCCGTGACTGATACCCACCTTCCTTTCTTCGACATCCAATGAAGGACGCCTTGTCTCGTGGCGAAGTCGATGCCTTTATACTTAAAGGACGGTCCTCCGCTTTTGACCGCATCTGGCCAGCTCATCGCATCCAGTGGGTTGGACGGGTCCGCTCGCCTGTTAGAGTCCGACGTGAACCTCTGGGCGTACGCCTGCTGGGAGTCGAGGATGATACCCCAAATCCTGTAGGCCAGCCTGTCGCCCCTCGGGCATTCCATCGCATTGCCCATCACGTCTGATGGCCTGACCGGGGCAGCACTCGCGCTTCTAACGTAGTCCCGCAGCGCCTCGCCCGACTGGCGCATCCAGCTGGCCACTTTGTCGCCCCCCAGCAGCTGCTCCACTGCCTCCGTGGTCAGGTCCGGTACCGTATTTCTCTCCGTGACGGCCAGGCTCTCCAACCGAGCTTGTAGATGTCCGATCGCCTCTTGCTGAGACTGCAGCAACGCGCGCAGCTCCTCAGGCGACATCTGGCTGGTGTCTAGCGCCGACGCGTCTGCCCCAGAGCCCGAAGCTCCTGGATCTGGGGCCTTAGACGACGCACTCTTAAACGGAGAGCGGAAGACATGCATGCTGCTTCACACAACACAATAAATTTTCAACAAATCTGTACACAAACAGTAGAAGTGATCCCTTGTTCGTAAACGAAAAGGGGACAAGACAAACAGGGGTTGTTGCCATCGGCATCGCTGAGCGTGGCTACCTGCTCATGCGCAACTTGTGGATCAAGCGGTGGTGTAATGGGGGCCATGTTTTCGCTTTCAGCTATCGCTATAGTGCTATGCTGCTAGGGAGAGGGAGTTACCACCTCGTAGCGTTTATCGATCGAACACGGGGGACACAGTCCCCGAAGCTTTGTTGAGCAAGAAGCGTCCAAGTGCATCAGCAGCAAAATGCTAGAGTGGAGATGTGCCTTGAGGTTTCGGGTCAATGCCCAGCTTGAGCAGCTTAATCGGATCCAACGTGTCGATCTCTGGTGTCAGCGATAATCAAAGTCGATGCCAGGGAGGAGGTAGTGAACCTCCACTGTGAGCAGTTGGAGAAACACATTGTGGAGGAAGTCTCTGAGTGGTGCAGAGCCCAAGTACTCCAAGAGTAATAGAGGTGCTTGGAGTCGGTGCCAGCTGCCCGGTTGGGGGCACTTCAATGACTGGCTCAAAGGGTCCATGCTAACCCCTTTGCAGACATGAAATAAGGCAATCGAAAAAAAAATAGACACTCATAAAGCAAATTGGGCAAACTGGGGGACAATAGGTGAGGGAAAGGGGCCCGTGGTTGAGGTTGATGCATATCCACCAGGTTCTGCAGGGCTGCGGGGGGGGGGGGGATCATGTGGTAGTGGTAGACTTAGGTTCTGGTAGCATTCTGAACGTTAAACGCCATGCGGCACACCCATGCGAAGTACATCGCAATGAAAGGATGCATCTGTTGTAAAGAAGGTCCCTACCAGGACCGGCCCCTGTTGTACCCCTTCCACCATTTCCCGTCACTCCTATGGTCTTGCTTCTCACCAGGTTCTGCATGATCTTGCCCTATCCTGCACAATTTCCCACAAAAAATAGTAAAATGTGGCTCCTTCACACAAACCCTGGTCCCTTGCAATAACCAACTCCCAAGTACAATAGCTCCAATCCAAATACTCCACACTGAGGGCTTCCAAGGGTGTTTGATGTCCCGCGTTGACACTCAACAACTCCTTTCAGCACGCCGATCGTCTCACGGTGCACACGGAGACACGGGCGTTGGGCATGTACATAGAATTGCACCAAAAAGGAAGCCCTGAAATTGGCATATGAACACAAATCAGGCGAAGTTGGGGAAAGATGGAAACATACACAATCACAGCCATAGACCCCTCATTCCCTGGACTCAGGACCTTCCCTTGACTCGCCAACATGATGCCCTGAACCAAGTCAAATAAGATGGCTGAATGCCATGTGTCAAAAGTCACTACACAAACCCCACAAATGTGTTCCCTCCCAAGCCTCTAAATCCTAGCCCAATAGGGGAGGTGGCGTGTCATGGCCTAGAGTGGCACTCAGGACCATGCCCTTCCCTGACATAACCTTGGTTGGACTTGGAGTCGATTGGGCTTAGAGAATTGCCCCATGAAGATGACCTCACAACATAGTAAAATTAGGCAAATCACACCATAATGCCCAAAATTCAATTATATACTCAAAAATGCATACGGCAAATGTTCAAATGCTCCATGCATGTGTCAAACCGGAAAGTAATATACAAGGGTGATATAGACCAAAGGTCCATGCCCAAGAATATCCCAACATTGGCTCCCAAACCCCTCCGGATATACACATGCCATGCTTCACAAGTCAACTCACAAATTTGAGACCTAATTTTGTGAAGCCTCGTGTGCCACGCCAAAGTGACCACGTGATCCGGCATATGGTGAGGTACAACACCGAAGCATATGCCAACATATAAGCAACATACCATAGTTCACGGATCTCTAGGCACTTTACTGTTAGCCGACCAGTTGAGCACATAAAATACAAAAATGAGCATAAAATGAGGTCAAAAACATGCAAATAAAGCCAAATTCAAAGTAATCACAATAGTATATAACTTCGCTCACCCATGGTATCAACATATGGTTCAAAACACAATTGCTTGGGACCATTTGCAAACAATCCCCCCACTTGGATCCCCACATGGACGCATGGGGACACCTTCGAACCTCCTCACGATACGCACCATGAAAATGGGAAAATTGATAGTGGCGCTTGTGGGTCGCTCCGTAAGCCCTCCCACATGCACTATATGTGCGGTAGACTTAGTCTAGCGCTATGGAGCTCACCATTGGGACATGGGCGAAGCCCTTGCCACGTATGACTCCACATATCTTCCTACAAACGGAGATATATAACATGGGCGTGAGCATAGCGAAGCACATACCATGCATATAACACATACCCTCAATAAGTGGCTCCCACCATGATATGCCATGCCCCTCCATGGACATAACTTCACGTTAAAAATACGTAGGAACCCAAGGAAAGTTTCTATGCAACACCAACACTCATGCGGTACACTCGAAAGTCGCATTAAAATATTCGGTTGCATGGTCCAAGAGTTATATATCACTTTCTACCCTCTTGACCATTATCCCTTGCTACACCGGGCATGTGTACACATCAAAGGCATTTGACGCTTCCTAAATTAAGTTGAGACCCAGGCGATTCTAGCCCATATCTCAAAGTTGTAACTCCTCGCCGTGAGCCGGAGATATGACCTTTCAAAGTGGCCTCACGAATCAATTTTGTTTCGCCAATATCTCCAAGAAAAATGAAGGAGACAACAAAAGGAAGGTTGATTCGTGATCGGGGAAAAATGTAGGACCACTCGAAATTCATCATATCAAGTGCGGTGACCTCAAAGTCGAAAATCCGATTATGAAGGTCTGAAAAAATCGGATTAATTTTGCGAGTGTATAACACGAAAATTGCGGAAGCAACGAACCCTTTTCTGATGAAATCTGACCCTTCATCGGGGTTTCCGCCAAAATATCTGGAAATAACAGTTAACCAATCGGTTACCGCAAAATCGCGAGCCAACTGACAGTCGCCGATACATTGACAATCAGAACGGAAGGCTGAAAAATCACGGAAACATTATGATAAAAAAACCCTGTTGATTCCTGATATTCTGATATATAAATCTCAGCCGGCGGCGCCTCGGTTGTGAATGTGGCCGCTCATAGCTGGAATGGCCAAACCTATCACACTATCACATCAGGTTAGGTCAGGTGGATGGGAGAGTATGATATCAGCCAATGGCGGCTTGCCGGCACATAGATACACACCCCAAGTGACCCAAGGATGGCCACGGGGGTCCGAACCGGCTTCACCCCCCTTCTCAGAGCGTTGTATCCGCTCGGAAGTCACTGAAGAGAGGACGGGAGGACCCCAATGGGCTCCAACCCCCCCCCCCATGTCCCAAGGACACATGGAGGCCCCACATACGGCGTAGGCGTCCCCCCTTGCCCCAAGGGAGGGGTGAGGATACTCATAATCGGTGCCCTCCGCCATATCCGGTCTCCTCTTGATCTACAACATGGACCAAGGGGATCAAAGATAGAGAAACGTCGTCGACCGGTCTAAATACGTATACCACAGTGAAATATATATGTGGAGACCGAGTGAAGGGGGCATATGGCCAATCACGGCCCAAAAAATCCCCGGATGAACGCCCTCACCCGTCTCCCAAGCACAAAAACAAACAAAAGTGCCAAGGAGGATCCATTACGGTGCTGCTGCAGCCGCCAAATGGACCAACACGTCCTTGACATCCAAAGAGATGTTCTTCCTCCTCGGATAATCCATCCAGATCGTGGTATACCTCGGCACAAAACTGCTCGGAGGTTCCCACGAATCTCTGGAGGCGGCAAATCCCTTCCAGCGGACTTTATAAAGCCTCCCCCCAGGCAACCCCGGGTCCGGCTTGTCCGCCAGGATCTTCTCCGCGGTGAAGTCGTCGTCCTCACCCTCGTCATCCGAGTCCAGATCACCGGCTGTGAACTCGAAGGTGACGGGACGTCCGCTGGGGTCTGGTGCTCGGGGACGAAGCTGGGTGTGGTCGCGGTCCAGGATCTTGTTATCCCCCAAACGAACCGCATACACATCCTGCCCGACCTTCCGCACGATTACCCCCGGCACATACCAAGACGCCTGTCGATGCCTGGACAGGACATCCTTGTGGTGCCGCTCCACCCACACGGTGTCTTGGAGAGCATATTTCTGGACTTTTCCCTGCTTGAAGTACTTGGCCCTCTTCTCATGCTCGTCCTGAAGTGCTTTGCACACCTTGGCCGCCGTGTCGTCCGCCTCAGCCATCATAGCGTTCGCATCCCGGGCCACTTTGCCATGGTTCAACCACGGGAGAGTGCGTGACACTCGATCCCGTATGAACAGGATACGATGGGGCGACAGTCCAGTGGGCCCCGGAAGGTCGTGGTACGCCTGGAGTACTCTCCACAGCGAATTATACCAATTCCGGCCCGGTTAGTCGATGTGCAGCTGGCGGAACTTTTCGAACATCTGCCGCCCGGCCACCTCAGCCCGGCCATTCGACCGGCTGTGGTACGCCACGGTCTTGGCGTGCCGAATCCCCATGTGCTTGCACATCGTCTTGAACCACGTCCCCACAAATTGACTGCCCCGATCGCTGCAGATGACAGCTGGGACATCAAAAATCGTCAGCCAATGCCTAATCATGGCATTAGCGACGGTCTTGGCCTGCAGACCCACTCCATGCTTGTCCTTCTTGTCCTTCTTCTTGGACTTCTTGCCAGGGACCGCCACGATATACCCGCTGCGCCTATCCACCGCCAGGATGACACAGTCGTAGGTCTCTCCTTCCACGGTGACCTCAGGCATGGCGAACACATCCATGGCCACGGACCGCATAGGGGCCTCCGGTATAGCCGTGTACACCGGGTTGCCCGCTGTGGAGTGGTTGGGGCTCTTCGTGGCACGACACACGGCGCAGTCGCTGCAGTACTTGTCCAGGATGGCGTAGTACCGCGGTGGGAACTTGAAGCGCCATTCCAGGTCCTGCTGCATCTTGTCCCGACCAGGATGCATGAGCTGGGCGTTGTGCCAGTGGTCAATGAGCTCCCCCATTCGGTTCTCAGGGACCAACAGCTTGTCCTTGAGGAATAATTTATCCCCATCCTCGGTCAAGCCCTCAGGCCACTCGTCGTCCGACGGGGCGCTCACGGCATTCCAGTACTTGCTCCAGTGGTCGGATGCCGCGTAGTCATCCGACCAGTCTTCTGTGAGCACCGACCTGACTAGCTCTACAGGGGCCACCATCCATTGCTCGAGGGTTTCCTCTCGAATAGCTTGGACTCGGGCGCCCCGGAACTTGGCCAGGTCTGTACGGTTTGCCATCACCACAAAGCACTTGACCCCCTCTTGCTCCATGGCCTTCTCCATCTCGAGGATGCGCTTGGCCTCCTCGGTCTCCTCGGCGTCCCCATGGCTGGATATGTCCATCCATGCCTTGCCCGCGGGGTAGGCCCATCGACTGAGGCAGTCTGCCACAGTGTTGTCCTTCCCCGGGACATATACGACGCTGAGGTCGAACTTGGCGAACGTCTCATGCCATCGGGCCCTCCTTGCCGCCGGTCCCGAGGGGGTGTCGACGTGCTCCTTGTGCCAGCTCTGTAAGGACTGATGGTCCGTACAAACCACCACCGGTTGTAATCCGATGTTGCCAGACCACTTCCTGAGCGCACAAACAATGGCGTACGTCTCCTTCTCCCTCGCGGTCCAGGTTCGGCGTTGGCCCTCGGCCAGGATCCGGCTCCAAAACGCCACGGGTACATGCGACCCGTCGTCCCGGACCTGCTCGAGGACTGCCCCTACAGCATAGTCCGAGGCGTCTGTCCGTAGCACGAATCCCTTGTCCGGGTCCACCAGGAATAGCCCCAGCTGCCCCAGGAGTCGCTCCTTCAGGCGGCTGAACGCCTCTTCGGCCTCAGGGGTCCAGGCAAGCTTCTTCTTGCTCCCCTTCCGGCCATCGAACTTCCCCACCTGCAGCATCTTGTGCAGCGGCCCCGAGAGTTCTGCATACATTCGGACATAGCCCGAATAGTAATTGCAGAACCCCATGAAGGACCGGAGTTCGCTGATGGTCTGGGGCTTCTCCCAGTGGTGCAGGGACGCCAGCTTCCCAGGCATGGGACGGTGTTGCCCGTGACCAACCACGTGACCCGCGAACTCCACTTCCTTCACGAAGAGTGAGGCTTTGGTGGGCTTGCACACCATGTTGTGCTTGTCCAGCTCGCTGAGCACTCGGCGCAGATCCTTCTCATGCGCTTCGATGAGCTCGTCCTCAGTCATGTCCTCCGTGCCGGACCCGATGATGATGTCATCCACAAAGGGGTCGGCGCAGTCCCGGACAGGACCGAGTAGGTCCTCCATCATGCGCTGGAAAGCGGCATTGCCATTCTTGGCGCCCATAGGCACCACTTTCCACTGCATGGGCCCCAGCGGCGTCGACATCGCTGTGCAGGGCCTGGAGTCCGGGTGTAGCGGCATCTGGTGATAGCCGTGTTTCAGGTCTAACACCGTGAAGATCCGCTTTTTCTGTTGTTTTTGGAGGATGGTGTCGATCAGAGGGAGCGAGTACGAGTCGTGCTCGGTTTGCTCGTTCAAACCCCTGTAATCCACCACCAACCTCCACTCGCCCTTCTCCTTCTTGGGCACGATAAAGGCTGGGCTGGCCCACTCACGATCGGAGGGTTCGATCCAGCCCCGCTCAATAAACTCGGCCAACAACTTCTTCATGGCCTCGGCCCGATCACCCTGAAGTTGGTACTCCCAATGACGATAGATCTTGGGGTTCGGCTTCAGCTTGATCCTCGCTGTACCAAACCTCCCACGATCTGGAGGGTTCTTGTTGGCGACGCCACTGAATAGCCGCGGATAGGCATTGATCAGCCTCTCCTTCAGCTCGGCGACCTTCGGGTTCTCCTGGGCCTCTTCAGCCGCTTGCTTCGGTATCGATACAACCGACCGCACTGCGGTATAGGCCTCTTCTGGGTCCGAGTCCGACTTCTCCTCGTCCGATATGCCGTCTTCATCGTCGTGGGGCGCGCTTCCCACCGATAATCTTCGGAAATTTGCGGCATCGGCCTGGTTCTTGTCGCTACCGGCCCCCATTCTTGGAAAATCCCATGTCGGCGGGTCCGACCCAACCGTACCATCATATTGGTCCGCGATGTGATCCATGACCCTCGCCACGAACTCATCCTTCTCGTACTTGCCGGTGACCAACATCTTGTCATCCCACCAATGCGGAGATGTGACCATGGCCCGCCCCTTCTTGGCTGCCACACGGTCGTGCATCCCCATCCGCATGTAGTTGACGACGTGGTCGATCTCGGCGTGGGACAGGACGTCAATGCCATCCATTGGCTGATCCGTTCCCTCCTTGGGCTCAAACGTGACCCGCATGGGCACCGCCTCAACCCTACGGATGAATGCTTCATCACCCGTGGGCTGCGCTTGCGCCCCATCCACCAGGAAAGCCTTGGTACCCCACGCTTGACCCGGGGAGGGCATTGATAAGCCCTTGGCGTCGATGAACAACTCCTCCTCTGGCCCGAATGACATCTCGTTCAGGGTGATGGAATCCAGCGTCGACTTGAGACCTTCCAGCGGACATGGGGTGGATCCTATGCCGGTTATGATCAGGATCCCCTTCGCCCTATCCGCGACGATCTTCTCCACCGTACGTCTGGTATTTTCCAGGGAGCCATGCCAATACATGGGCCCCCACTCCTTCAAACCCCAATGCCTGTGCCAGGCTGAGTCTCCTCGATGCCAATGCCTCCTACACTTCCTCAAAAGTGGGGCATCCCGGGAAGCGAAGACGTCCGTCTCGGGCGCTTCGGCTCCCAGCGTCTGGACCATCCTGGCATACACCTGCGGCGCCATTCCATACTCCGTGAGCTGAACTCCGCGGTCTCCTCTGGACTTGGCACCCACAGCTTGCATCGCTCGGACGATCCGATCCTCTTCGTCAGCATTCCATTGGGAGGATCCGCATGCATAGTCCGTGGACAGCCATGTAAGGCATTCATTATCCTCCCGGACCAGCGTTGCACGATGGGGAAGGGCTCCAATGGCGTTTCCCACCATGAAGTCATACCCCATGATCATATCCCAATCTGTAATGTCGGCCACATAGAAGTTCCCGGATAGAGTGCTTCTCTTCGCCAAATCAGGGCGGTTCAAGCGCTCATGCTCCCAGAATTCCATACTGATAGTGGCCTCATGGGTGCCACCACCCATAATCTCTCCATTGGCCACCTTCAGGCGTACCGGTCTACGGCTGGGCTGCAGGGATTCCTCCTTGAACAACCCTCTCCGGACCAGGCTCACCTGGGCACCCGTATCCACCAACACATCCACCACCAACTCCTCTTGTCCGCACCGTACACGCACCTTGAAGTGCAACTGCCGCTCGTCACCCTGCGGTGTATGGACGACTCTCACGGCATGCAACTCTAGCACATCCGGGTGCATCAGGACTTCGAGGGTATGGTCACGGATGGTGTAGATCTTGGGCTGGTCCTGCCCGTCCACGGGGCTCTCCGTGGTCGCTCCTTCGTTCTTGCCACGTCCCTTGCCCACATACACTTCCCTTGGCAGGGCGCTCCAGGGGTTGGGAGTGGCGAAACTCAGTGGTTTTGGCTCTTTTGGAGCCTTCTTCGGCACCCGATGTGCCTTCACTTTCTCTAGGATTCCACTGATTTTCGGAGGAGAGACCTCCGGGTTCCCACTCCCGTGGGGGCTCCTCTAGACTTGGCCTGCCGCAGCTCCCTCCTGCTGCGATCCGCTCAGACTTTGTCCACCACGGTGCTGGGCTTTGAGTTCCTCCAACGTCCTCAACATGTCCTCAGCAACCTCCTCGATCGACCTCACGCGTCGGTCTGGGCCGGGTCCTCCACCATAGCCTTTTCCTCCGCCTTTCCCTTGGCCCTTTCCTTGGCCTTTTCCACCGTCTTCGCCCTTTGCCTTCCAATCGGCAATTCGTTGTTCCTTGGGCTTCTTGTCGGGATGGGCGGCGAAGTATGTCTTCTTGTCATCCTCATATACCTTGCAATGCCGGTGGTCATGTGCATGGTTGTTCCCCTTGCCGTAGCAGACCCAGCAACCGGTGTGCTGTGATCTGTACTCGCGGAACGAGAGCGGCGGGTTCCCGATCCTCCGCGGTTCTCTGCGGTTCTTGGTCCTGGGGTCCAGGCGGTTCCACCTGGACCTGTCCTGCCCATTCTCCTTCATATTGTGCGCTACGAACGCGAAGAAGTGGGCTTCTTCATGATCCTCTGGGGTGGTCGCGGTCCAGAGATCTGGGCCGCTTCCACTCCCTTCCTCCGCGGTGCCGACCGTGTCCCCCTTGATCTCTCGGTGGTGGCGATCTTCTCGATGACCTCTATGTCCTTGGCCTTGTCGATCCTGCACGTGGGCCTCGTTCTTGGCGTTGAGCTTCAGCTCCACCGTGATGTACTTCACGATCTCGTCCAGGCTCATGCGGGCGAAGATGACCTGCATCCTCAGCGGCTCTCCGCGCCTCCACTCCGCGTTGTTGAGGCGCATCAGCCTTTGCCCCATGGTGTCGCCGAATACCTCCACGTAGACGGCGTTCTTCAACCCCAACATTCGGCTGGGCTCGCCGAGGTTTCGCCGGAAAAACTCCATTATTCCGGCGTGGGTGTCCTCCGATGCCATGATCCGTACGGCCACGCGCTTCTTTGCTCTCTTCTTCTCCTCATCCTCCACCCTTCTCTTCCAGTGCCCGGGGAGGACGTCCTTCAGCAGGTGTCGGATCTCGCTGGCATCATTCCAGTCCTCCACCAGCTTGAGGCTTCTTCGGTACTTGCGGATGTACCGATTCCATTCCCGGACCCTCAATTCCCCGCGCTCCAGCGGCAGCGGAATGGACCACAAATCCTCCAACTTCTGGTTGGGGGCGTCCACTCGCTCCTCGTCCTCCAGCCACTGGAGGCAGGCCTGCTCCGTCTGGATCACTCCCTCGCGGATCTGATCCCTGAGCTCCTCCTTCAGGTCCTGCGCCAGCCTGTGTGGGAATGTCCGGCATACCCACTTGTCCCTTGGCGCTCCCTTCATCTCGCCGACGACCTCCTCGGCGAAGTCCTCCCAATCCAGGATGAAGTCATCCAGGTTGGAGGGGTTGCCATCGTAATAGGGGATTTTGATTCCCCTGAGGTCGTCAATCCTGATGGCGTCTCCGACGTCCGCAGCCACCACTCCCCCGAGACGGATACCACCTGTGGCCGGGGGGTGTGAGTACACCCCCCGTACATCCCTCTCCTCCATGGAGTGCGGTCCAGTTGGGCCTGAACCCATGGGGTTTGGGATGCGGGAAGGACTTGCTCCACCGGCTGTCCATATCCCCGTAGTGGGGTCCTTCACCCACAGGTTTCCGCCTGGATGGCCTCGACCATGTCCGTCGGCCCTTCCCATGGTTCGCCCCTGCATGGTCTGGATCTGGATCTCCTCTTCCGCATAAACTGCATGGGCAGACGTAGTGGTCGGTGGATCCTGGGCGGCATGGGACATCTGTACCGTCAGGCTCCTCGGGTCCGTGGTTGCGTGCTCTTCCCGCATGGACCCAGCCGGTGCCGTATGTTCCCCGAGCATTATGGATTCGCTGAACATGGGAACAAACGGCAGCGCACCCGGGTCAACATGCGGAGGCGCGTAAGGTGCCTCTGCAGGGCCGCCCATGGGTTTCTCCATGGCGCTCCTGAGGGTCTTAACCCGCTCCACCAGCTCTGCCGCTGCCGGCTTTGCCGGGAGCTCCGGACCCGAGGCGAGGGGTTGTGACTCCTCTAGCCTTTTCAGGCGTCCCGACATGTCCTCCACCAGGTGGAGGAGGCTGTCCACCACTCGCTGCTGCTTCTGCAGGGCCATCTCCAGCTTCTCCCGGTACCGGTCCTGCTCCGCTCGCAGCTCCGCCATGTCTCTCTCCGCTGCCGACTGGTCATCCAGGATCCCCGCGACGTCCTCCTCTAGGCCGTCCTTCGCGTTGTCCAGGCGGTCGAGGTGCTGCACGATGGCGTCCATCCCCATCTTTGGGTACTTGCCGATGAGGAAGGATACGTGCTCGCAGTGGCACTCATCGTGCTTTCCACCTGATCCGGCGCATCCCACGGTTCCCGGCGCCTCGGACTCCTCCGCCATGGGTGTGTCGCCCATGCTATCCCGCGTTGGCTCCGTGTGCCGGGCCACAGGCGCCGTTCTGGCTCTGGCAGGCCTCTCCAACGCCTCGGTGTCATGCTCCAGGCTGGGTTCGGGGGCCGTGTGTGCCCTTGTGGGCGGTCTGGCCATCCCCACCGACTCCGAAGGGTAAGCAGTCCGATAGCCCTCGGAGTGCCCCTCGGAATCTGCAGCTGACCACAGCCTGACCGGGCTGGGATCCGTCTCCATTGCCCTGGCTTCCGCCGCGGGTTTTGGGGACCCGCGCTTCCGGTAATGCCGGGCTCTGCCGTTGCTGCCAGTCTCCTCCAACTCCTCCGCAGCGGAGCGGAGATTGCAAGCCTTGCGGCATTGCCTTTCACACATGGAGGCCAGGTCCTCCATGTCTAGCCCATGTCCTGCAAGGGCTCTCCGTTCTGAGCATCTTCGCTCTTCTCGGGCTTCCAAGTCCGGCGTCGACTCCACGGACTCGACGATCTGCACCCGGGGCGTCCTTGGGCAGGGCTCATGAGGGCCCAAGTCTCCGGTGCGGCGGTAGGGGGTAGGTACTCCTCTGCTACCATAAAGAAGGTCCCTACCAGGACCGGCCCCTGCTGTACCCCTTCCACCATTTCCCGTCACTCCTATGGTCTTGCTTCTCACCAGGTTCTGCATGATCTTGCCCTATCCTGCACAATTTCCCACAAAAAATAGTAAAATGTGGCTCCTTCACACAAACCCTGGTCCCTTGCAATAACCAACTCCCAAGTACAATAGCTCCAATCCAAATACTCCACACTGAGGGCTTCCAAGGGTGTTTGATGTCCCGCGTTGACACTCAACAACTCCTTTCAGCACGCTGATCGTCTCACGGTGCACACGGAGACACGGGCGTTGGGCATGTACATAGAATTGCACCAAAAAAGAAGCCCTGAAATTGGCATATGAACACAAATCAGGCAAAGTTGGGGAAAGATGGAAACATACACAATCACAGCCATAGACCCCTCATTCCCTGGACTCAGGACCTTCCCTTGACTCGCCAACATGATGCCCTGAACCAAGTCAAATAAGATGGCTGAATGCCATGTGTCAAAAGTCACTACACAAACCCCACAAATGTGTTCCCTCCCAAGCCTCTAAATCCTAGCCCAATAGGGGAGGTGGCGTGTCATGGCCTAGAGTGGCACTCAGGACCATGCCCTTCCCTGACATAACCTTGGTTGGACTTGGAGTCGATTGGGCTTAGAGAATTGCCCCATGAAGATGACCTCACAACATAGTAAAATTAAGCAAATCACACCATAATGCCCAAAATTCAATTATATACTCAAAAATGCATACGGCAAATGTTCAAATGCTCCATGCATGTGTCAAACCGGAAAGTAATATACAAGGGTGATATAGACCAAAGGTCCATGCCCAAGAACATCCCAACATTGGCTCCCAAACCCCTCCGGATATACACATGCCATGCTTCACAAGTCAACTCACAAATTTGAGACCTAATTTTGTGAAGCCTCGTGTGCCACGCCAAAGTGACCACGTGATCCGGCATATGGTGAGGTACAACACCGAAGCATATGCCAACATATAAGCAACATACCATAGTTCACGGATCTCTAGGCACTTTACTGTTAGCCGACCAGTTGAGCACATAAAATACAAAAATGAGCATAAAATGAGGTCAAAAACATGCAAATAAAGCCAAATTCAAAGTAATCACAATAGTATATAACTTCGCTCACCCATGGTATCAACATATGGTTCAAAACACAATTGCTTGGGACCATTTGCAAACAATCCCCCCACTTGGATCCCCACATGGACGCATGGGGACACCTTCGAACCTCCTCACGATACGCACCATGAAAATGGGAAAATTGATAGTGGCGCTTGTGGGTCGCTCCGTAAGCCCTCCCACATGCACTATATGTGCGGTAGACTTAGTCTAGCGCTATGGAGCTCACCATTGGGACATGGGCGAAGCCCTTGCCACGTATGACTCCACATATCTTCCTACAAACGGAGATATATAACATGGGTGTGAGCATAGCGAAGCACATACCATGCATATAACACATACCCTCAATAAGTGGCTCCCACCATGATATGCCATGCCCCTCCATGGACATAACTTCACGTTAAAAATACGTAGGAACCCAAGGAAAGTTTCTATGCAACACCAACACTCATGCGGTACACTCGAAAGTCGCATTAAAATATTCGGTTGCATGGTCCAAGAGTTATATATCACTTTCTACCCTCTTGACCATTATCCCTTGCTACACCGGGCATGTGTACACATCAAAGGCATTTGACGCTTCCTAAATTAAGTTGAGACCCAGGCGATTCTAGCCCACATGTCAAAGTTGTAACTCCTCGCCGTGAGCCGGAGATATGACCTTTCAAAGTGGCCTCACGAATCAATTTTGTTTCGCCAATATCTCCAAGAAAAATGAAGGAGACAACAAAAGGAAGGTTGATTCGTGATCGGGGAAAAATGTAGGACCACTCGAAATTCATCATATCAAGTGCGGCGACCTCGAAGTCGAAAATCCGATTCTGAAAGTCTGAAAAAATCGGATTAATTTTGCGAGTGTATAACACGAAAATTGCGGAAGCAACGAACCCTTTTCTGATGAAATCTGACCCTTCATCGGGGTTTCCGCCAAAATATCTGGAAATAACAGTTAACCAATCGGTTACCGCAAAATCGCGAGCCAACTGACAGTCGCCGATACATTGACAATCAGAACGGAAGGCTGAAAAATCACGGAAACATTATGATAAAAAAACCCTGTTGATTCCTGATATTCTGATATATAAATCTCAGCCGGCGGCGCCTCGGTTGTGAATGTGGCCGCTCATAGCTGGAATGGCCAAACCTATCACACTATCACATCAGGTTAGGTCGTGTGGATGGGAGAGTATGATATCAGCCAATGGCGGCTTGCCGGCACATAGATACACACCCCAAGTGACCCAAGGATGGCCACGGGGGTCCGAACCGGCTTCAGTTGTGGGAATGCCCAGGGCTCAACGACAGACGATTCCCACCATCAGTCCTTCACAGACATCTCTATATGTGTCCCGGCCTTGGCATATGCCCCTTGTACCGCGTCGGCTTCCCCCTTCTAGAAATAACAGACCAAAGATTACGTTCAGAACTGGTGCTTTGTGAACAATGATTGAGCCTGCACAATTATGACTGTTTGCAAGAGGCTGATATCAGCACCTACTTCTGCATGCATCCAGTGCTACATCGTTTACAGCTAGGGTTTCATTTCCTAAAGAGGGCACTCCTTCGACTCTAGGCTTAAAAAACACCCTGCCCTGTCACTTGTACGGGTGTGTACGATGTGGAGGGGCATCGTGCAAAGCAAGGGCCAAAAGTGATGAAAAAATGACTGCCATTTTTTGGGTTGACATGCCAGCCTGATTCCGAATCTGTGTTGGACAAAAGTCAAAAACCAAGTAACTGGCAAGGAAGCCCTGGGCAAAAAGTTGCAACACGGTAATTGGATTCTGAAATACCATCCCAAGCCCCAAATCACAAGACACCCTTGACCTTGATGCAGAACCGTGAAAAGGAAACCCCAAGTTCGATGTTTCCGATAATTGTTGAAACAACACCTTGTATTGCTCCGGTAAGGGCGTTGTTCTTGCAAGGGGGGGTCTTTGCACTGTGCGCGCACTGCGCGCTACTTTTAGACTATGTTCCCCCCGAAGAGCCCCCAAGCACACCCCTTGGAAACGCCCTTAGAATTAGGTGACCCAAACTGCCCCAGCTCAAGAAAGTTGCAAACTACCTTCCTTTCACATAACACACATCATGCACAACTGGAAAAGCCATGAACAGCGCATTGGTCGCCACCCTCAAGAAGACACAACTGTCTCTCTGTTCCATTGTCAACTAAGTACACATTGAGAATACGCAACTTGTGTGCACAACATTACACAGTTGCAGAATCAAAGAAAAGTCACATTGTCACATGTGTGTGTGTCAATGCAATCTGTATAATATTGCAGTTCACACTTGTCACACATGGGCATCTTCTCAGGGTCAGATTTGGTGCAACAAAGGGCACAAACATCCCCATCATCACCCACAACATCCTCATCATCATTGTCCTCCTGTGTAGGTGCAGTCCATACATGTGCAGGTACGTGTACCCACGGACCATATGGAGGGTACCGTACCTGTCTTCGAATAAAAAATTGCTGCAAATGCAAGAGTACACGCACGTACTCATGCAACTCCGTACTGGATCCCCTCCATATGTTCCTTACGATGCCCCAGTGGCACAGTGCCCCAGTGCCTCAATAGCACCGGAAGGTTGGGGCCCAAAAGAGGGCGGAAATGCTATGTCACCCCTGCATTCTCGGGGGTCCCCAACAAAGGGAACAATAACATAAGACAAAGTCTACGCTAGGGGTCACCATGATGCTCCACGCAACAAAGCGTGGAATCAAAGATTGTCCCGGTTTCCTCAATAGCACCGGAAGGTTGGGGCCCAAAAGAGGGCGGAAATGCTACATCACCCCTGCATTCTCGGGGGTCCCCAACAAAGGGGGACAAAATCAGAAGTCAAAACCTCCGCTACGGGTCACCATGATGCCCCTAGGGGCCCCTAGTATCTCAAAGTATGGGTCTCTAGTACGGCCAGACGCCCAAATAGTTGCACTGCGCGCGCACTGCGCTTGAGGCGCCCCCCAAGGGTTACCCGCACGTGATGATGCTCACACCAATGGTACTCCGCTACCACCGGGGCAGCAGTGCCCGTGCGGTACTTGGACTAACCCTTTGCCACAAACCCAGGAAGGTTTGTAGGTACCATACAGCCCCCAAGCGACCTCAGGAGTTGAGGCCCTGTATGCCTGGAACAAAAGAAGGAAGGAACATGAGGCGCAAGGTTGGCAATGGTTTCTATTTGGTTGCAGTCAATTAGAATTCAAGCAACTGAGTGGTACATGAATTGTGCAAATGAGGATAATGCCTGGTATTGTGGTGCTTGGCAGGGTAGGTCTGGGTTGTGTCTGGAACTTTGTTCCATGGTATGTATCGCACACAAACACAGGCTTGTCCAAACACAGCAACCCTGTGTTTCGGCACAGTAATGAACTTGGCGTAGAGGGAAAGATGGGCTGGGTCATGCCTTGACATGCTTGCCTGTAGGACTAGCTTAGGGGCTGGCTTAGGGGTTGGCTTTGTGGCTGGTCTAGAGATAGGCTTTGGTCTCTTGTCTTTGGGAACAAACCTGTCTTCAACAGTGTATTTTGTAAAGTGCAGCTTGCCATTGACCCACACTTTGACACCCGACTTGACCACTCCTACAGCCTATACCAAGCTACAAACCACATTTCCTCATGCTTAGAACCGCAAAAAAATATGCCTTCAAAAACCCCAAAAAGTGCAAAAACACGGGTCACCATGCTTGTACAATTGTGCAAGGCCATGAACTCATTCAAATGCTGCTCAAACTGCAAGGATCAGAACACTGCAGCAAACCATTTGTCCGTGTCCGATTACCCTGCCACTGGGCTGATCAAGAACTTTACACTGCTCCTCGAAGTAATCCCCCCACTCAGAGGGTTTGCGCAGGGCACACAACTACCTCACGCTACAATTCTGACCACAAAAACCACGGTCAGAAAATTCCGCAAACAACAACGGTCAGACACATGCACGTGTGAGGAAGGGGGGTTACGGCCAGTCATGTGCTATGCCTTGTGGCTGTCGACGCATTTTAGCTTCACAATGATCTGAAGAACAGTGTTCCCACCGATCCGTTAATTCGGGCCCTCTTGAATGCCAACGGTGCACACAGGCCACACAACAATGGGCACTTTTCGGGCACTTGTGTGAAATCAAGATATTGTGAAATCAAGATATCAGGAAGGAAATCATATTAAGGAGCAATAGTCCATGGGGCTTCTGCCCATTCCATCACCCAGATTCACCCAAGGGGCAAGTCGTGCGGGTATCAGGAGAGCTGCTGCCCTGTATGACAAGAGGCACCTCCCACCGTCCTTTACGTTTGCTCACGGGAAGCCCGTCCATGCCTCATGAGCCCAGCCGTGTGGTCAGTAGACGGGGTATCTGCCTGCATGCTGTACAGCATGATGGAGTGTCGTGCATTGGATTCACGAATCCATCCATGGCCAAGTCAAATAAGTCCATATCAAATAAGTCCTGCATTCGAGTTGTGCCCCCAACGGAGCTCCTCCTCTTTGGGCGCTCTACTGTGACATTCACAGGGCTGTGAGCCTCATACATGGGCACAAAAAAGGCATGTCTACAAGGATACCAAACAGAGACTGCCACAGAACAGGACAGACAGGACACTACAGACTGAATGTAGTTTGACTACCTCTTCGACATTTGTACAAGCCCCCAGGGCGTGGTGGCAACGTACAGCTGCATACTCAGGTGACAGGTCTCCAGAGTCCAAATATACGTCCCACCGCTACAAGCGGCATGTGAACTGTGGTTCGCACGGGACAAATATGGCTAAGTGTTTGCACTGCGTGCGCACTGCGTGCGCACTGCGTGCATACTGCGCACGCAGAGGCTAGGATACTCACCCAAGAATACCACTCATCTGTCCGGTAGCACGGCGAAGCAGCAAAGCCCAAATCAGAACAACAAAACTGCCTGCAGCTTGGTAATCCGGTGTCCTTAGAACAAGGAAATCAGCCTTATAAAGTACAACTATGCAAAGGCATGCAAGATGCACACATGTTCTCCTCCTTCTCGAGCCGGGGAAAAGCTCGAGGCAGGGATCTCCAGACCCCTGATTGCCTCCTCCTCGAGCCGGGGTATGAAAGCTCGAGGCACGGATCTTCAGATGCCGGTATCGGCGAATTGAACATAGCAACATAGCAACAAAGGGAACAAAATCAAAACTCAAAACCTACGCCAGGGGTCACCATGATGCTCCACACAACAAAGCGTGGATTCAAAGATTGTCCCGGTTTCCTCAATAGCACCGGACGGTTGGGGCCCAAAAGAGGGCGGAAATGCTACGTCACCCCTGCATTCTCGGGGGTCCCCGACAAAGGGAACAAAATCAAAACTCAAAACCTACGCCGGGGGTCACCATGATGCACCACGCAACAAAGCGTGGATTCAAAGATTGTCCCGGTTTCCTCAATAGCACCGGACGGTTGGGGCCCAATGATTTTTGGAAATGTCGCCCTTGTCTTGCCCTCAAGTATGCACAGATCTTCAGGTGCCGGTCTCGGCGAATTGGCTACACAGCCCCAGCAGACTCTGCCACAGGGAAGGGGCATTTACACAATTTACATTCCAAAATGGACAAGAATCTAGGAAATGGTTGACAATTCAAATATGCCATGTCCTAAATGCTTGGGAGGCCAAAAAACCCTTGTATGGAACCAAAAACTTGTCAAAAGGGGCCAAAACTAGGGTTCGAGTATTGGCCGACATCCAAAACTTTGCACTGCGTGCGCACTGCGTGCGCACTGCGTGCATGGCATTCCCTATGTTGTACTTAGACTGTCAGCATGATCCGGTCCGTCTGACCGAGCACTTACGAGGCACACGTGAGTCTGAGCAAAAAACAAAATCGGTTTATCAGATATGGGCAAGGCAATTGTCATCCCCAGAGCCTGTAGGTCACAATCTGCCAAAATTGGAAACTGTTGTATGAACCGATTTCTTAGAATTACCCCCCCCACCCCTGTCCAACAGAAAATTTTGTCCTGAACAAAATACGGGAGTGTTCGTTAGACACACCGTTTGGTGAACACGACAATATTGTGAAACAGCGGTAACACATCCCTAGGCACAACATACCCAGCCGATTCAATGCGCAATGCGATGGAGGCCTCCAATTGGCACTTTTGAGAGCAGAAGCCCTTCGTGTGGAAAAATTGAACATGCTCCCCGGGCTTGGGGCCCTTTTTGTTCTTGGCACGTGCAGAAGTGGCAGCGTAGGCACCTTTGGGACAGACAGCTCACCAGTGTGGTACCGCTTGTATAGCACCTCCCGGCCAGTTGCAAGACGAGAATCAGTCATGGTGGGCAATAGAGGTCCTGTAGTTGAGGGACACTATTCCCTCAAACCCCGCTTTACAAATTTGCCCACCATTACTGCAAGATACATCACAACAGCCCCTGATTTCCCCAAACCTTTCGCCTGAAACTGCGATTCTGGAGCCCGGTTCCGAATGAAGTACCTACTTAATCAGGTCCCAAAAAAATACGGTCCGAACGGAAGTGTTCGTTGGACACAGTGTTTGTTGGACACGGGGGGTGGGGGGGGCATACCCATCCCTGTTGCCCTGTCCTGTTGCCCTGCTATGTCAGTGCTCCAAGAGGGTGTCCTTGGAAAAGCACCAGCAATGAGCGTTCAAGCTAGGATGTCACATACACGCACATGTAAGGGCACGTTTTCGCACAGCGCGGGCACAGCGCACGCACAGCGCTCATGGGTGTTTGCAAGGGGGGGGGGGGGGTACGTTGTTTGTCCCGGGAACACCCCCGAAAACCACCCACCTACAGAAGCATGCATGATCAATTCAAAACAGCATGGGGTGCAGAATTCAGGGCCGTGGGACCTGTGGCAAGCATCAGACAAAAAAAAATCCCTGGTGTACCAGCAGGGGCTGTAGGGTGCAGAATTCAGGACCCTAGGATCCATGGCTACCGGTGGTGGAAAACAGCCGACTTTTCGCACAGTGCGGGCACAGTGCGCGGTGCGCCCCGTAAAGGTACATGAAGATAAGGCCAAGCTCTTGCACTGCATGCGCACTGCGTGCATACTGCGCACGCAGAGGCCGGGATACTCACCCAAGAATACTTGTCACCTGTCTGGTAGCAAATAGGATGAAGGGGAGGGCAGTGGTGATTCTGAGTGTGGATACGACACACTTGTTGATGGCAAGCGAGGACAGTGATGTGGTGGGGATGAAGGCCGTACCACAAACTCCTCAAGGTCCGCGGAGATTGACATGTGTATTCTACGAACAAAGTGCAAAATACAGTAGTTCTGCAGCAGACACCCTAGAGTTGCATGACCACACCAGGCTCAGGGTGCCCGTTTGACATTTGGCAACAAACATGGGAGAGGCATGAACGCAAGGAAGGGGGCTGAGTTACAACCGTAACACCGACCATAGGAAAGATTGACTGGGTTTCCTCAATAGCACCGGAACGTTGAAGGCCCAAAATAACGCTCCCTCAAAGGTGCCCGGCGCGCACCCCGTGCGCTAACGCCCATGCAAGGGAGGAAATTGGGGGAAATGGTTGAAAATGGGCAAAAATGGTTGACAATTCAAATATGCCACATCCTAAATGCTTAGGAAGCTAAAAAAAACCCTGGTATGGAACCAAAAACTTGTGAAAAGGGGCCGAAACTAGGGTTCGAGTATTTGCAGACATCCAAAACTTCGCACTGCGTGCGCACTGCGTGCATGGCATTCCCTAAGACCCCACCTCTCTGCCCCCGCTACTCGGGTCCTCCTCCCTATGGTTGTTGTTGGGCTCTCAAGACTCTATTTTGATCACAAGGGCTGAAGCACATCCGTGCCATCATCCCGCACTTGGGTGCAAAGGTGTGCACGCAAGTACTGACTTTGGCCAAGAGACGTGAACCGAGGGGGGCAAATGGAATTCAGCCCATGACTGGGGGGACGCCTGGTGCTTTCGTTGTTTTCTGTACAGGACCTGCAGGAGACTCAGGTGCGAGCCTTAGGGCTGTATGTCCGACACATGTTGGTGCTAGAGTCAGTTGGGCCTCGTTTCACGTGTGTTGTCGCTCCGTGCCGGCGGCATTCGCGGAACTCCCACGATCCCTTGATAAGAAACACTCCATTGATGGGTGAGAGGAGAATCTGATGCGTGGGTAAAAGGGGTCATAATGTGGAGGCCTGCACGGGAGTTGAAAAGATCTGGAGGCAAAGTTGAGATGGCCTGTATCAACCTGTAGGAGACTAAGGGGAAAGCAGTCGATCTTCAACGCCAAATCAGAACTATGTGATTTTGGAGAAGCACGGGGCATGTATATGGTTCTTGGGGATTGTCGGCGAAAGCACAGGCGAAAGCACAGGTCATGCCAGTGGGGTTGGGCGTAGGTCGTAGGTAGGCGGCGCCGGCCCCAGGTAGACGGATGAGACTGTTCACGTTGGCTTATTTGGGTGATATCGAGGGAGGGCGGAGAGGTTGGGTGGGGGGTGAAATAGGCAACAAGAAAAATCAAAATTCTGACTGGAAGAGACGAGGTTTGGGCGTTTGGATGGGTCAGACCGGAGGCAGCAAGGCGAGGCCTAGGCGGCTGAGGCGCTCGAGGTGTGACCTCGGTCAAACGATGGCAGAGCGGGAGGATGCTACAGTAGTCTTGCAGGAACTGTGGCTGCGGGCAATACACATAGTGTATCGTCCGGTAAAGCGGACTTCGTTGTCTGCAGGTGCAGTCCGTAGTGCTGCACCGGGAAGCAAGTTCACAGGGTTGAACTTTGGAAACAGGCAGTCCCGTTCCGCTCTACTGTACGAATACGAATGGAGTCTGTTTACCTTTTTTCTTTTTGCACTGTCCGGTACCATCGACAACAGTGCGAAATTGTTCCGGAACCTCAGACTCATTGTCTGAGACATCACATTGCCGGCCCCACCACCTACCCGCCATCCTCACACAGAGGGGGCACAAGATTACAGGGGTTAATCGACTATGCATTCTGTGCCCTCCCCAATGGCCCACTCCTGCCTAGGGGCTGGAATGATGGGGAATTGATTCTATTTACAAAATTACGTGCCGCATCAGGTCACAGCAGGAAGCGTATGTCGTCTCCGGTGCTCCTGAGCGCGGGACCTGGATAAGGTGTAGCCCCAGACCAGTGTTGCCCCGCAAAAGCGAGCGGAAGCGGACTTTGGGATCCTGGCGGAAGACGCAATGCGGCAAATATAAGAGAGAAAGGGCGACTACAAAGCCTGACTGGGGAACTGGGGAGGCAGAGTCGGGACTGACGAAACGCTATGCTGACTCTCAATGGCTTACAATGGTATGAAGGGATTCGGACAGCAAAGGCCTTCAAGTCACGCCCCGCCGTGCCTTTCACTTGACTGCGACATCCAGAAAAGATGCATCGACATGGAGCTGCCTGAAGGCCACATGGCTGTGCATCAGACAGTGGTGGTGTGCTGAAAATATGCACTGTGATGGGCAGCAGACAAGGCCTTGTGAGCTGCACGTCGCAGGGCCTGCGAATGCGAGGCGCTGACAGCCACACACCTCCGACTGCAGATCTACACGTGAGCCTAGTGCGACAACCGCGATCTGTCTCACCTCTATGTGGCAACCCTAAAGCATAATGTTCCTTATCGGGTGTCCGTAGAATCAATGAGCGTTCGGCCGACACAGGGGAACAAACGGGAATTGTGGAGCGAAATTATCCCACACTCTCATGGCTGTTCCCCGGCACTCACTCTCGGAGGATGAGGAGTAAATATGCTTCCCAGCTCCATTACTAAATTGTAGAGGGACATATGCTTCAGACTGCACAGGCCTCCTCCAGCTGCACGTCGCTGTTCACGTTGGCTTTCTTTCATTCTTTTTTGTACCCTCCCCCCCCCTTGTCCTTCCCCACCCCAGGGAAGACGGTCCCCCACCACCCCCTGGGGGACGGTCACCAAGTGACGGTCCACCACCCCCCGGGGACCGTAGTACCGCCGTACACGCACACTGTGGGGCACAGAAATTGCAGCAGAAGACGAAATGACACAGCATAAAAAACGTTGGTGTGCAGAGCTTGTCACAGTGACAAATGAAAGCAAGCAATGCAACAATGTGAAACTCATGCGCGCACTCAATGGGCTGCCGATGTAATGAAATTTACTCCTTGACTCGCGAGCCATAGAATTTCTTCCTCCTGCTCCATTTGACCTTGAATTCTTGAACATGCTCACCACTTTCCACAGGACTGCTTTGGACAGCACTCTTGGGCCGTGGCTTAGCCCTTTTGGGGTTCACCAAATGGTCCCCCACCCCCCCCCCTGGGGAAGGACAAGGGGCAGGGAAGGACAAAGGGGGGGGGGGTAAGATCCTTGGGCAAAAGTGAAGATGCCTTCCGTGTCACAGCGTGTGGTATATAACCTGAATGGAATGACCTCTGATCAAAGATGTTTGCGTTTGTATGTTTGGGTGTGTGTGACACCCAAGACAATTAAATCATGCTCAAACTGCGAGGTTCAACATCCCTCCGTCCTGCCATTCATCAGCGAAACCATGAGTTCTGAGTTCGAGCACCTCACTGGCAGGCTGTTGAGCACTTTGGGCGTGTGTGACACCCATTCATTTCAACCAAAGCAATAGCATTTGCTATGGTACATCGCCTCTCTACAGCTCTGTCCGCACTGCAGCAATGTTTGGTCTCTCCATCCGCAGAGCCTTTCCTCCCTCTCTGCAAGATAGCTAGACTATGTACAGGGTATGCACCCCTACTGCGCCCTGCATCCCCCATGTGAATGCTCCTTTCCCTGGGCAGGGGGCCCCGTGGGTGGCGTGTTGGGTGTGTGTGTGTGTCGCCCAAATCTTTCAAGTCATGCTCAAAGTGCAAGGTTCAACTCCCAAGGCCTGTGTGTGTGTGTGTTTGTGGGGTTTCACCATTTTTACCAGGTCTCCCGGTTGAGCCTGTATGGCCACACTGGCGTCCTCGGGTCGGGTCGCTCCCCATTATAGCAGGCCCACAGTGCAGGCCAGGGGTGCGTCCCTGTATTGCCCCTCGACCAGTGCGATGTGCACTGAGGCCAGAACCTGGCTCACTGCCACAGGACCACCCTGGAAGTGGGGTGGTGGCTCCGTGGCTTTCGCCGGGCCAGCTCCACGGTATTAGTTTAGCGAGCCCGTCATCGCCATGTTGCCCCGTGTGTTGTGTGTGTATTGGGGCTTCCACAGCTGGTTATGTTCGCGGCAGCGAGGCGGCCTCCACGGCCCACTCAATTTGGCGATTTCCCCAGAAAAGATGCCCTTGACGGCATGTGTGTGTGTGTTTGTGTGTGTATGAATTTCTTCCGGCGGCCGGCTGCTCAGGTCGGCACATACAACAGCATCAAATGTCACGGAGATGAAAAAGTGGCAAATGCATTGAAGAGAAATATCTCTGACGTGTGAATGCACACATCTTCACACCACTGTACATCACTCATCCTTTTTGGTGGCCGGGTGTGGGAGGCGGTATCTCGTTTCAGTGCCATGCCAGTGTCACGCGACCGGTCGATGGCAGTGCCCAAAGGGATGGGACAGGTGTGTGTAGGGGTGTGTGCAGCACCAGTATGAATGCAATCTGGGGCGCTTCCTGTCCCTACATGAAACAGCTGACCATGTCTGATTGTGGGCCACTGCTGATTTAGTCCCCCTGCTCTGAAGCGTAGGGGACCCCCCAGACAGCAGGGGTTATGTAGCCAATGCGCCCACTTGTTGGGCACTTCTGATTTTGTCCCCCACTGTGAAGCGTTGTGGAACCCCCAGACGGCAGGGGTTATGTAGCCAATCCGCCCCTTGTGGGCCACTTCTGATTTTGTCCCACCTGATACAAACAGATCTCCAGATCGAACCACCCAATCACACACACATACACACTTCGTGAGGGAAACCAGAACCACAAGACACGCAGTGTGGACAGCAATGACAGTGGGCTGTTCAGAAGGGCAGAAGGGCACCACGGGCACTGGACTCCAAATTGCCTCATTAGAAGGGTATGGATTGTATCCCCTAATGTTGGTGTTCCAGAGAGTAGAAGTACTGCACAGCGATACACACGCACACTCGAACTCACAACTGTGATGCACGTTGGTGGTAGAGCGGTGGTGGAGTAACTGATCACGCCAACGAGAACCACAAGCGAAAGGTGCTCAGGACTCACTCCCACTTGGGCTCACCTGAATCATTCCTCTCCAACGATAAGCACCGAAGCGTGACGTCTCACTGACATCGCTAACATCACTGAGGGGTAAGCCACTGCATCAAGAGTGCGGTCGCTGCAAACAGATGCACACACACACAAAGTCACTCCAAATAGACGCTCCAAACTTGGACGAGGAAAAATCTCAACAAGACATAGGGCCAGTTTGAGTATGGGCTCCACAGAAATGGTCACTAATGGCCTTACAGGACATCTGTGTTGCACCTGAGAACCACCTCCTCGGTGGCAATCCAAGTCAAGGTTTTGAAAAAAAGAGAAACAAATGAACTGAAAACGACTGCACGCAGAGTATGGCACGCCATGCTAATGCGCCTGGATGGGCAACCAGCCCCACCTGTAAGGCTGCGGGCAAGTGCAGGAAGCCCCATGGCCCTTTCAGTGGTCTAGTGCACTGGTGTGGTGTAGCACACTGAGGACACAGCCAGCCTGTATTATGCCCGCTGGTAAGGCAGCAACAAGGACAGTACCACATGCCAAGCAAGGCGTAAGCACACCCAGGCATCCACCAGATGAACAGAAAACAGAAACAATATGTGCGAAACTGTGGCAAGGGCTACTGATCCGGGCTGGCAGGAAGAGTAGGTCTGAGAACACCACACCCAGACACACACAGACACTACCGCAGCAGTCTGCTGACCGAGGGCGCTGGAGACATGCACCATGCTGTCAGTGGGGTATGTATGCTCACCTACAAAAGCAGAGTGTCAACTGCTGATGCTCTGTTCTGGTGCTACATTCTGTCGGAGACACATGAGCATTGGTGTACGGTCCGAGACATGATGCAACAGGTCCAAGCCAATCAACAGCCTGTCAAAACCTGTTTACCAGAAAGCAGGCATCGTTGCACCAGAAACTGGCAAGAGGCCGAAGACAGCAGGAGCCGACCGGCACAGCCTTTTCGGGCACCACTACCAGCCAAGCAACTGCATCAGAAACTGCATCGCAGTCCGCATCCTACTTTTCCTTGGGCTCACAGTTGCCCCACTCACCCACCAAGTCAGGCTCGGGGATCTTCCTCGAATTCACTGTATGGTGGGCGACAACCTGAGGGTGGGCGAGACAAGGAAAAGAAAAGAGGCAAAGCAGCTGTGACACAAATCAATGCAAGAAACAAAATGCAACAAAATATGAAGAGCGCTGGGGACCAAACATAAAATTCCCTCCCTTCCCTTGTACAACCTCCTGGAGGGGTGAAGTATCCTTCAAAGTTCCGACTTTCCAGGCACGCAAGATAGTATTGATACCCTGAACACTGTTTGTACTGGGGTCTGGGCACAGTGAAAGGGGTGGGTGGGCCGCCCGATGCCCGTCCCTCTGCAAAGAATGTGGATAAGGACACAACAAAGAGGGCTACGTCCTCTGCTAGAAGAACGACAGCCTCTGTTGTTCTCAATCTCAGTGCGTTCCGTAGGTAACCTGCTGTACTTTGGGACTCGTGTCCCCGGCCATGAAAAAAGATGTCACCCGTGAAAGGGGGCCTTGGCCATGTGCAGTGGTGTGGAGGTGACAGCTCTGTGTGCCCCCACACGAAGAACTATGCACCGTCGGTGCACCAAAGAGATCGGAAGGGCTATACCAAAGGCCCGTCGACGACAGCGGGCTGCCTGCCCGCCGGAACAGCGACGAGGTAGGTCGGGGCTGCTCCAAGTGGCACCGGCACCCCGAAGGGCACGACTGCGGAGCCGCGAAGCAGAGAGCCGATGTGCCCCACAGCAAACCCCTGCGTGCACAGGCGGAGGGCTCTTTGCGGAGATGGTGCTGGGCCTCACAATCGCAACTCCAATTTGTAGCCCGGCAAAACACTCGAGCCCTCCTCCCCCAACACACACCCTGCCAACCGCTATCGTGTTTTCGCCCACACTCCGATTTGGGGGGGCATGTTCCAGGTTTCACAGCGTCCTTGGGCTCCGGACCGTGTTGTGCGGTGTGTTGCACCCCTGATCCCCCTGAATCGGGTCAGCGCTGCACATTGCCTCGCTGTATGGCGGGGAACTTGAAGCTGTGAGAAAACACTCCGGAAGTGGAATGCCGCCGCTCTGGGGTCCCTGGTCTCGCAGGGGCCCCCGCGAAGCACTTCGCCGAGGGCTCGCGGCAGAGCTCAGAGCCCTCGTCCATGGCCGAGGGACATCGGCCCGGGGACACCGCGTCCGGTTGTGTGGAAGGCCCGGGCTGGGGCCAGGAACTGCTGCACGTCTTCGGGGAACTGGGCTGCGGGGTCGACCATGAGCGGAGCGGGTCGGGGTCCAGGCGTGCAGGCAGACTGAGCCGGTGGGTCTGAGTCGGAGGCGTGCGCAGCCGGGGGCACAGGAACTGCTTCTTCGGGTGCCGCACCTCCGACCACTGCTCACTGATTTGGATGCGGCGGTCCTTGTCCAAGTGCCCGCCGCGGGCGATCTTTTTGTTGATCCAGTCGGACTTGTGCAGGAACGAGAACTGGGAGGGCACCCAGTTCGAGGCGTTCTCGCGCTGCGGCAGCAGGTTCAGCGCCTCGAAGGCCCACGCCACGAGCTCCGAGCAGAAAATGCTGGACAGGTCTTCCTTTTTGTTGGCCTTTCTGGCGCATTGGAACAGTTCGATGCTGTCCCTCTCGTAGGACTTCTCGTGGGCGTCCTTCAAAAAGTCCACAAAACTCGGGAAGTGCTTCGTGGGCCGCTTCTCGGACTTCTCGTAGTTCTCGAAGTGCAGCCGCCGCCACGACACGAAGAACGTGTCGCCCCGCTCGATCGCATAGAACTTCTTCTTCTTCTGGAGCCACTGCCCCAGCGGCGACAACTGCACGCCACCTCCGGTGCGGCCGTCGTCCGTGTGGGGACTGCTCTCCAAAACGTAGAGCCCGTCTTTGTCTGGGTGCACTTTGTACAACTGGAGAATGTCGTGCGGGGGATCGCGCACCACAACCCCAACGTGGGTGTACCAACCCCCCGTCAACCCCTTGATGATCAGCGAGTACCATTGCGTGCCGTGCAGCAGGATGAGGTCTCCAGTCCCCATGTCGTGCCGGGCCTCCTCGTAGTCAATGGCATTGAAGAGCTCGGGGCCGTTCAACATGCTGTCGCTTCTGTTCAACAACGAATGGCAGGAGGCGTCCATGTCGTCCTCCGATTTCCCAACGCTGCCATCGCCGTTCAGATCCACGTGCAGAGAGTCCTCTGCCTTGATCCGCCAGCTTCGGCCAACATCCCCAAGGCCATATACCACCTTCTCCGCACATTTCAAGACCGCGTGTTGTTGCTTGTCCTTCTTAAGGGACCCGTTGATGTGCGGCCCCGGTGCCTTCCCGACCACACCATCGTGGTTCAGATCCATATGCAAGGACCCCTCTGCCTGAGCCTGACACCGTCGACCGACGTCCTTGAGGGCATGTGCCATGCCCTCCAAAGGTTTCAAGACCGTGTGTTGTTGCTTATCCTTCTTGCAGGGGCCGTTCATGTCGTCCTTTTTAGTCATGGCGAAACAAACCCTAGACCGCAAAGTGCAGCATGCAGCAGGGTCAAAAAAGGTGTCAGAGGGTTGCACACCACCGTTGGGGTGCACTGCACCTGGTACGTGCACGGCAGAGGAGTTTGGGTTTGGACCATGAATGAGCCTGGGTGGGGGGTCACTTTGGGGCCCTGGCTGACGAGACTCGACCCGGCCACATCAGAGCTCTTCAAGCAGGGGGGACATGAAATATACTGAAGAAATCAGCTCTGACGCCCCCACCTCAGGGCCTGAATCATGTCTCCTCCCCTCCAGACACCAAATGCCTAGTCAAGTCAAAATAAATTCTCGACTGCACATGGCGCACCTCTGAAATCGACCCCATGAAATGATGCCTGATGTTGTGCACCAAGCCGTGCAGTTCTTGCACCTTCACTGCATGCATACCTTTTGAGGCGGTTGTCCTAGGAACGGCTCGATACTGTCCCATGATTGTTTCCCACCATTTTCCACTTTTGACTATGCTCTTTGCACTTTGAACTCCTGGCTGATTACCCCCTGTTGCTAAAAGGTGGTTCCCCTGCATGCACATTGTGCACTTCGTTCGACGTATTCCCCCCCCCCTTGTATAAGCTACACCAATGTACGGAATTATTACGGTCCCTACGCCCACTGTAGCTTGGACAAGGGCGTAGCGCAACACATACAACTGCTGCACACACGTGCGCATGCGCATGGTATGAGTGCACCTCGACCTCCGCCCACATTTCCAAGTGCATGCAAACACAAGAAAGCCTTGGGAACATGAAAATTTCAGGTTCAGGGGGGATCTTTGCAGTGCGCGCGCACTGCGCGCTACTTTTAGACTATGTTCCCCCGAAGAGCCCCCAAGCACACCCCTTGGAAACGCCCTTAGAATTAGGTGACCCAAACTGCCCTAGCTCAAGAAAGTTGCAAACTACCTTCCCTTAACATAACACACACATGTTCCTTACGATGCCCCAGTGCCACATGCGTGGTTTCGGTTGTGAGGAAGGGGCTCTCTCCTTTCCCTTGCGGTTAGAATTGGATTGGGGTTGAGATTGTGTAGCCACAGAGGGTTGCGAGGAGTGAGAGGGTTGAGGGAGATTGGAGCTGGACGAAGCCACATCGGCCCGAGGGGGCACAGCAACACAAAAAGCATCCAGTGTGCGTTGCCGCTTTTCTAGGACTCGCTGCGCATGTTTTGCTTGTTTCTTGGCCTCTCTCTCTCTTTTCTCACGGCGCAAACGGTCAATCGCAGGCAGCAGTGTTGGCGCTTTACTGCCGCCTTCAGAGAATGGTTGGCCATCAAGCTCATCCTGGATAATTGCACTTTCCTCATCCCTTGGTAAGTGGTTACCCTTGCCGAACCGCAAGATCTGCTCAATCACCTTTGGCACACCCAAACAAAGGGGGACAAAATCAGAAGTCAAAACCTCCGCTAGGGGTCACCATGATGCCCCTAGGGGCCCCTAGTATCTCAAAGTATGGGTCTCTAGTACGGCCGGACGCCCAAATAGTTGCACTGCACACGCACTGCGCTTAAGGCTCCCCCTCACACCCATGTTGGCACAAGCAATGAAGGATGCAAAGCCTACAAATGTTCGGCTTGGAAACCCTTCTTGCGATCATACACCATGCGGACTTGAAGATGCCTGAACTCGATTCTTGGGAGGGGGGCACAAAGGTGTGTGACCATCTGCCCACCCTTCATGTACCCCAACACCGCAAATTGGTCCCTCTTCTCCGATGGTCCCTTCATTGTACCATCCACACGGTCACCGGTGGAACATGTGAAAATAACTGGGCGCCCAGGTTCAAAAAGAGAAGATTGCATGGTGAGCTGATGTAAGAAAGGGGAATATAAAGCACAAAGCACAGAGCCATGTGGGTTGAAGTGGGCAAAGACTCACAAATGTGTCCATGGCTCGATGTAATTGGCAAACATGACGACAAACCCATGTCTTATGTGGCCGCACTACATCTTGTATGTAATTAAAATTACGTACACAATTATTACGGTCCCTACGCCTACTGTAGCTTGGACAAGGTCGTAGCTTATACAGGGGGGGGGGGGGGGTAGTTGACCAAGAAAAGGCCCCGAAATGGTGAGATTCCAAAAAGGTAGCCTACATGGTGGCCCATGGGTACGTACCCCTAGTCATCGTGGGGGAAATGGAGAGGAGTAAACAGAGGAGGCCCAGGTGCCGTCTTGGGGTCTCACGAATGCACCACAGTGAAGGGCACCCTCATGGTCTTTTGTGGCCTCATTTCATTCTAAGGTACGAATCAATTTACAAACTCATCAAATCAGCATCCAATACTAGCTGCTGAAGATAGAGCCATCATGAGGGATGATGTGGCCAAATCTCTAGTGGGCGTATTTCTGGCACTTTCAGCTTGGAGCACCACTAAATTGCATCCTAGCAAACCTGTCGTTTGTCTTGCAGCAATTCACTCTTCCTACCTTTTTGTGATGACCAAATCCACCTCTCCATCATCATGATGCAACATCCACATAGAAAGGGTAATAATTGGTGAAAATTAAAAACTCCCATGAGGGCGTGTTGGTCTGGATTAATTGCAATGCCGGCATGGTGCATCAAGGAAAACATAATGAATACGAGGGGCCATAAATTGACATGTACCAAACAATGGCCTTGCTTGCTGACACCCTCTCTACTAGGTGCACCATGCACACGCACACATGCTGCATCAAGTGCTCTCGCACTGGGAGGCTATGGGGTCCTGGGCCCTGCAGAAAGGGCCATGCTGTTGGGTATTATGCTCCAGCGAAGCAATCAGAGGCACATTGGATCTCCATCTAAGCCCAAATGAAACGAATCTCCGGTAATCTTCACAATAAGCATACACACAACAAGATGCAACACAACTTCAAATGCATCTTATAGACCATCTTCAAAGGGGAATGACTGGGAAACATCTGTATGCAACTGTGTTTTGCGTTTCATGCCCCTAAATACACACGTCTCTACTCCTGCCTGCTTGATGGACCAGACACGGCAGGGGTTACATCATCATTGGACTTCTCTCCGCTTTGGCTTTGGCGACTTCAATATGGCATGGGTGATGTCGCCATCGGACTTCTCCCTGCTTTGGGGGTCCCTACCCTGCAGAGGTGACTGCCTGCCGAATCGAAAAAGAGGAGTGGCGAATGGCTAGGCTTCCCTGATAGGCGACGCCAAATCAACGGTTGGGCCCTGGCGCCCCTGCAGAGCCGGGAGTGACACTGGGGTGCGCCGCCCTTGTGCGCCCCGGCCTGGTGGCTTGGAGGCCTGAGACCCGACTGACGGCACCCGATGGCACTGAGGACAATCCACCACTGGGACTGTGGCGAAACCTGGCGGTCACGGGATGGCACAACATGGGTTTGCAAGCCTAGTGCAGGCCTGGGGAAGTGGCATGTGGCAGGGCCTCTCAGGAATGTTGGAAGGACCGCCTTTTCTGTTTTTTTTTTGTGAAATTCACTCCTAATTGCAGCGGCGTGTCCGTGAACTGAGGACGGTACACATCCAGACTTGCAAGTGATCCCCCGGTATTGACCCGTTGTGAAATCGTGTGCTGGATGAGCAAGTCTCCAGGTGGTTCTGCTTCAAATGCTAAGATCTCTCCCTTTGCTTACAGTGGCATCTGCGATTGAGAAGAGCCTCCCTAGTTACCAGTATGAGCCCCAGCCTGGCACCCGCAACTGGACCAATGCTGAGCTGGGGGAGGCTCTGGTTACGTTCTTCGAGTTTTACGGCTACGAGATGTCCTTTGACGGCGACAGCCATGTGATTCAGCTTCAGAGACCCGAGGTATCTCTGGGAGGACACAGATTGCCTCTAATGAGTGATCCTACTCCATACTCGACAATGTGCGTGCAGCCGAACCAATAATTATCACCCCTACTCTTTGGCCAAGGGCAGCCGTGGAAAAGACCGCTTTGGCCCCAGGGTGGGAGACGGGAGCGGTTTTGCCATCCGCCCCCCCTTTCATTGGCTTGGTTTTTATGGCAACCATTCACATTATTATAGGTGCAAAGAACCCCCCCTTTTTTCAAAGAACCCCCCCTTTTTTGGTGGGGGATGTCACCAGTCCGGCAAACACAACCTTGGAAGGCA
Source organism: Eutreptiella sp. 'Long Island Sound 2002' (assembly GCA_964036045.1). Classification (NCBI taxonomy): domain Eukaryota; phylum Euglenozoa; class Euglenophyceae; order Eutreptiales; family Eutreptiaceae; genus Eutreptiella; species Eutreptiella sp. 'Long Island Sound 2002'. Next base: position 36,263,270 of record OZ038390.1, read on the forward strand.
CCATCACAGAGCTGACACAGACAAGCAAAAGTGTTAAAAGGGTTTGTGCATGGGAAAGATCGCCAATTTTGGGGCAAAAAGCCCATAATTTCTTTTGGCATGACTACGAAATCTACGAGGTGCCATCCAATAGCAGATACTCGCGAAAGTGGTCACATCTTGAACCCCTCCCCCCCCCAACCGTCTGGCCCGTTTGGCCAAAGAGCAGTGTCCCAGCAGCTGCACCAACAACGGTTGACGAAATACCACGTACTTTCTGCCACCTTTTCGGTGTGGCAATTTGTGAACAGTTGGGGGGCTGCAAACTTGCCCTCTGGACAGATGCGGTGCGGTATGCCCACTTTGTGTGGTACACAAACATCCCTGCGCTCCTCTGGGCAACTCATTTGGGCGGAGCTGTTGTGATGCCATTTATGGTGCGTGACGTGTCATCCTACGGAGGCGCTGACATGATTGTACAAGGTGTCCAAGGCAGTGCCCCTGCACTTCACTGATTGTCAGTTTTGTGGGATTGGGATTTGAGACGGCAACGGGGGAAAAAAATGCGCGGAATGCATCTGGTAAGCGGAGGTTGAGGTTTCATGAAGCCGTGTTCGTCTCAACCCCTCCAGCCCCTGTGCCAAGGGTGCCCCCCCTAGGCATGGCCCCCTCCTTTAGGGTGCCCTCACTCAAAGTGGGAGAGGCAGAATGACCACCCCACACCTGGAACAAAGCAAGGCTGTCAGCCGTCATTTAGTTGGGGGAGAATGAGAGAAGAGAGATGAAGAGTATCTGGACCCAGACCGGTCCTTAAGCCTCCTCGGTCCCCATCGCCCCCCCCCCCCCCAGACAATGCAAAGTCTGTTGGACCCGAACGATGCCAGCTGTAGAATGTAGCATGCCTGAGGGCAGGGGAACAAAACTCTCTGCACATGTTTTGGTTGCAATTTTTCGGATCGGGAATGTGCAAAGGCCTTGGAGGGGGTTTGGAGAGGGCACATTAACCTGTGGCCAGGCACACTTTTGGTCTTGGACTAACGATGCTCTATCAGGCCTGCACCGTTTGTCAAGTACATGACATCGGTTACCAAGCACAGATATAAAATACCAATTCGAAGTGTGATATCCTAAGTGCATTGGCTATGGGGGAGCCCTCGCACTGCGTGCGCGCTGCACGCCACTGTTAGACCACAACCCCGCCCCTGAGACCCTGAGACACACCCCTTCCAACCACACTGAAAATTAGGCCACCCTAACTACCCTACCTCAAGACAGTTGCAAGCTACCTTCCCTTCCCACAAGACATCATGCCTGTATACACTACCACTACCACACTACCCTCCGTGACACAAAAAATGGGGGCTACACTCCAGACATTCGAACTAGGGGCAGCGGTCGCCATTGCACGATCAGCAATCATGGTGGTAGGGTTAGAAGCCATCCTGAGGAGTAGCCAGGAGGAGCGGCCCACTGGGGGATCCCTCGGTGGTACCAGCAGCAGTGATTCTCAGTCATTCAGGGCAAGAGGGCTGTTTCTGAGGACCACCCGCTGACGCGCAAGACGAGGCGTGCTTCTGGGCTTCGGTGTCAAACCTCGGGTCCGAACCCCCAACCCCCTGGGGCCTCTACAAGAGTTTTGGGGCCCCGCCTCTACTCCTGGCGCAGCCTTGGGCTCGCAACCGGGGGGCAGGGGTGCAGGAAGAATGCACTCTCAACCCTCGACCGTTCGGAGTCTCGCCGGCGGGGTATGGGCAGTGGCAGGGTCGGTCTCAGGCCTGCCAGTCACGTGGCTTCGGTCACAGTAGGCAGGCAGGGTCAGCAGTAGCTAGCCAGGTAGCATTCCGGGGCCAGGGCTTTGCTTAGTGATACTGGGGAAAGGGGGAGGGGGGGGTCGCCCCCCCTCTCCCCGGGGATTTTGGCTGACCCACCCACCCACCCACCCACGTCAGAAAAAGATGAAATTTATCAAAGGGGCCCGAACTTGGAGGGCGCTTTCAGATACACAAACCCTTTTTTTGCCCTCTGGACCCCCCCCCCCCGGTGTAGTATCAACCCGCCAGTCAGCAGAAGCCTGTTCTGTACACTGGGGTACGACTTGCTTGACCAAACCGTCGCCTAACAGTCACAGAACTTCCGTGAAGAGAGTCTTCCATTGCTTTCGGGTGTGCAAAGTGGTCAGGGACTGCCCCCTGTGCAGCCGCTCCCGGATCTCGCTCTGGATCTCCAACATCTCCTTGAGCATCGGCACCATCAAAGATTGGCGCACACCGGCGTTGCCTGATGCAGAGTGCACGGGGATGGTCGTGACTGCACACCAACACAAGGGGGGTCCTCTTAATACAAAAACAAAACAAAAGCACTTCCCGGACTCCCGTACACCTGGGCTTTAGCAGAGCACTGACCGGCCAGTAGCTGCTGTCCGTTGAGAGCAAACCGGCGTGGGTTGACAATCAACGCCGTCGGTTACCCACGAACACCTGCCGCTAAGACCCCAGGCTGTCCAACAGGTGACGGACTTGGAGGAGAATTCGGGGCACTGGTCCTCACTTCAGAAAAATAAAGGCGTCTCAAAAAGACTATCTTGACTGGCACTGCTTCGGTCGGACCCCTTGCGCTGCAGCAGCGGCGCGATGCAGGAAGCCAGTCTCGCACCTCAGTCGCATGGACGGACGCAATACTGTAGTGGTCTGGGGATCAGACACCGTCGTCGGCACATTGCGTTTCCGGAAGGGCACTTGTGACTGCAAAGGGTACACTCACTTTTGGGGGAGAAGACCCTTTCGTTGAGGCAACCGATGCTGAGTCTTTGGAGAGGACATGGAGCCTTGATGCCAATGCCAGTCCAAAGGCACGCGATGCCGCCGTTTTCGGATCGTCAGGCATGACTGTTCTGTCTTCCAAATGGCACATGATGCTTGTCTGGGGGCCAGCTGAGAATTCACCGAGGGCATTTGGTAAAACTGAGGATGCATTCCAGAAAAACTGAGTAAAAATATTTTACTGAGTTTGAAAAAACGTTTGCTGAAAAGCAGTTTGTCCACACAAATTGTTGTCTTCGGTCGTTGCAGCACAATTTTCAATGGGGGGCGGCGACAGAACAGATCAGAGGCTGCTTTCCACCCATGTGGGTGGTAATTTTGATGGAGGCCGCAGCGCTCACAATCCTTTCGCATTCTTCACAGCGGCGACCCACCAAGGCCAACCCATCATGCACAGTTGTGATATCATGGGCATGGAGACACAACCCATGCCACACCCCGTCGCACAGGGGGTGCCCAAAATGGGGTAGGTGACAAACAGGGAATAACCCCTGCCTCCTCACTGAAAAGGCCGAGTAGCTTTCTTTTTCTGGAACACAACTGAGTGAAAAATCTTTACTGATATTCTTGATGAGGGGAAAACCCTTTTTGTTACTCGCTAAAAAAGGGAGGAACAAATATAAAAAATTTTTAATTAGTACCAAACCTGAGTGAAAAGCAGTAAACAATGTAAAACTGAGTGAAAACTGACAATTTTTGCTCAGGAAAAAAAGCCGGAATTTCTTCCAAACGAATTTGATTCTCAGTGTTACTGCAGACCCACAAGCCACAAAAGCCTGATAAAAAAACACGTAACACTATTATGATGCTCCCCCTGGGCCCCCACCACCTGCTCCTGGACACACAACACATGCAGCCTGCCCGGAGTGCACGGGAAACACATGGCGGTGCGCCTGCGGCGTGTGGGTGATTAGCTGTAGTGGAGAGCACTGGAGAAACAAGAAAAACCCTGAACACCCGCCCCCCTGGAGGATCACTAAGCAATGGCCCAACCAGATCTTGGGTACCTTCGGCACACCCAATCGCGTTTCTCAGCACTCCACCATCGCGTTTTGGACAATGCGCGCACGTCACTTCCCTCAGCTCAGGCTTCGTGGGTCTGAACGCCACACCGCTGCTCCGGGCAGCATGAGTACGCAGAGCCATACCTAATCCCGGGGCAAATTGCACGTCGATCAGAAACATCCTCAGCTCCTCGTCCACCATGAAATCCGCCCCTGGCGAAGGATGGGCCACGTGTGGAGGAGGCGACCAGAGGGCAGCGGGGCAAGCACGCGTCGTCAGGTCAGTCAAACTTCGATTAGACACGCATCGCGGGCTTCGATGAGATCGTGCTTAGACAGACACCGGGTCGCAAGACTGTGAACTCTGGCACATCTCTTTTGTTTGACTGTAGCCACATGACATATCTCTAAGGGACGGTGCCGATTATGCCAACACGGAGCGTTTTCAGGGGTCGGTGCCATTGTTGCCTGATTTGTGCTCACTGAGTGTCCCGTAGGTAGGGGTATGTGGGGTATATTCGGAAAGCCCTTGAAAAGGGCTTTTCGGAGATGTATGGGTTAGGGGGGGTCCGGAACCATATTTTTTCAAAAAATGGCCGTTACCGTTGACAGGTTGGGTTTTTTTTGCCTGTTCTAGTCCGGTTTCAGACAGACTGCACCGCACCCCTACCCCCATTACTCCAACATATGGGCATATGAGGGTCACGTCAGTCAGGTGGATTTGTTGCATTTGATGTGTAGAAGACATGTGCAACATGGGTCCCCTCAAGACCCCAATATGTTGAAGATTTTGACCAATAACTACCTTTGACACCCGGGTGATGCCTGGTGCAACTTGCAGCATCAAGCTCACCAGAGTGCAAGAAATCAAAGATGGCAGAATTTCTCAAAGAGGCTGTCAAGTTGGGACATGAGACCACAATATTTGGATTCAGCACGTCAAAATGCATCCATTTACCTCCTTCCACTTTGCTCCAACTCCACAATATGTCGGAGCACCCAGGGGAAGACCTGTGAGTTGGTGTCCTGCACGCATGAGCGGAGCAGCCTGAGGCCTGAAAACCCTGAAACGCCGAAAAGGTCGGCCTCGGTACTCAAAAATATGGTCACCTATCCCCCCCCAACCCATACATTTCTGAAACGGCCTTTTCTCACAGATTTCGAAAAGCATACACATACCCCCCCCTACGGAATGAAATTTTGGTGCTTTGGACAAAAAATTGAGAAAACCCTGAAAAAACACGAATTTGCTCCGCGTTGGCATGTTCTGAATGTCCCTTAGAGATATGTGTACACCACGACACACTTATAGCACACTGGTTCATGTGCCCGCACACATAAGCAGACACACACGTAGAGCGGACATGCAGAGCAACAAAGCGGTTGTCCGAGTGTATCTTTGCCTCGTCCGACAAAACTATTGCACGAGGCACATTTCTGTGATCGTTGGGACGCGCGCACACACATCCGCCAAATGTCAAAAACGGGAGCACAAAGGAGTTCCAAGTGTGCACGTTCCCAAGTAGACACTGCGGTCGGACACACACAACACAATACACACAATACAAACAGTGGGTGCACACTTGGAGTATTTGCCAGAGCAATCTTCTGATCCTGCAGCGCAAACTGCAGCACAGACCAGGATCAGACACTAAAACACCCAACACACAGCAACACACAGACAGGACACATTCAGCGACTGGTGCTCGGACACACACACACACACACACACACACACTTCGTGAGGGAAACAATGAGCCAACAACACACACACACACACACACACACACACACACACACACACACACACACACACACACACACACACACACACACACACACACACACACACACACACACACACACACACACACACACATACACACACACACACACACACAACTCAGCCACCACAGCCCCACAGCCAACTCAGCCCCTTACGGCAGGTACCCAATACCAGCCACAAACCCCAACTCCGATGCCAACTCAACAATATCAACAGTACCAACAATACCAACAAAATCTCCCACAAAGATCAAGCACGTCGCAAATGCAACCCACAACACCCAAGAACTCACTGCTGCCTTTCCCTCCAACGAATCAGCCCCCACAACCACCCGTGCAGCAACCACCACAATACCCTCAGCATCAAGGACAAGGAGTTACACTGATGATTACCCAAACCAAAGATGTGCCATACAAGGATCTTGAGAACGAGATCGAGAAGCACTTCGGCATTAATTCAGGGCTGCAACCTGCAGCCATCAACAAGGGATTCTGGTTCCTCAACAGTGTGAATCCCCACGCATGGAATGCCTTAGCACAGGGCAAAGAAAAAGTATGGCTCCACATCGGCAACAACAAGTACATTGGAGTACGGTCAAAGAATGAAAATGGAGATCCATATGAACCACCCAACCCAGCGAAAAGAAGGAAGACAGAATCAGCAGGCACACCAGCACAAGCCGCAGTAGCCCCGCCACCACCCCCACCTGCAACAACGCCAGGAGTAGTACCAGGGCACCAGTACAGCCCGTATCCACCTCAAAGTCCTATGTACCCATGGTACCCTCCTCATCATCCACCCATGCCCCACATGCAGCCATCATTCTCTCACTACCAACCACACCTCTACGGGAACATTCACCCTATGACTCATCCAACACCAGATCAACAACGACCAGCGGCAGGAACACCCCATATCAATTCTCCACAGCCGCAGAATCGAGCGGTACGCTCATCCACGCCACGAAGAGAAGACCTGCCTCCAGCCCAAATTACGGCGTCGAGTGCCTCCATCCCAGCAGCGCCAGGAGTGACGCAGGAGAAGAAATGAATTCCCCTCGCCCTCCCCAAATCCACATCGTGCTCTGCACTAATCATACGTTACACGGATAACTTGCTACCACACGGATCACTCAACAAGAGAACCGCTGATGCATCCCTGACAGACTTACACAACTGGTCCACCAAATGCTCAACAGATCTCAATCATGACCCCCTCCAGCCACAATCTCAAAACACCAGAGCAAACCCAAAACACACAACCCTACTACATGTATGTACACGATGTGGAACTCCAGCTTCACAGGAGGCAACAGCCCTTTGCAACTGCCCCAACCCAGCACTGTATGGCATACCCTGTCATCAAGCAACCCCGGAAGAAGAGGCAGCAGTCCAGCTGCTGTATCGCATCACAAGAATCCCCAATCTTGAAGGAGTACCCCCAGCAGTAGTGCTCCGTCAGACTCAAATCATCCATGCATGGCTTCAAGCATACATGGAATCAGAGAACCAGCACAACAAGACTTTCACCCCGTCCTACCCAATAGTGTCCTGCGACTCTGTCCTACTCCTCTGGTGCCGGACAATCATCCCACCTGATGCCCGACTCTTCCGAGAAAAAACACGGGTACAACAATTCCAATCTCAAGGCGGATACATCATGATCAGCGCCCAAGAATACGACCCAAAGGACACAATTTCATGGTCGGACGGCCCGGAATGTCGTCAATGTGGAAAACTGTCAGGTTACCACATGAAGCTGCATTTGACAACCCCCCATCAACAGAATCAGCCCCACATCAGTGCCTGCTGGCACCTTCCCAAGCAAGAAAGTATATCAGCTGAAATGGCGACACGCAGCATTATACACTTGGGAACATTCAAGCTCGAAGGAGTTTTCCCGATCACCGACAGCAGAATGTGGCCATGCAAACCCTCACTTCCCAATGATGTTCACCCGCACATTCAACGTGCATATGCACAAATGCACCAAGAATTCAGCACCATGATACCACCCGCGATCAACCCAAACATCCCTGAGTGGGTGGACTTACAGATCATGGGCATCAATTGCGGAAGTCTCGAGAAGAAGCTGCATCAGCTGTACTGTTATCTAATCCTGGGAATGCCGGACATCGTCTGCCTTCAAGAAACATGGGCTCTCATGCCAGAAGGATGGCTCAACGGACTCCCTTATCAACACGTTGCCTCAGATCCATACAAAAGCGGTGGCCTGGTTATCCTGGTGCACACGAGAAGGCTCTCGAAAAAGAAATGGAAGACAGATGTCCGAAAGCACTCCCTCTGCGTCCTCATTAACCCGGGACTACCGACTTCCATAGCGGTAGCATCAGTCCACTTCCCTCCCGGCATTTGCCCAATCAGCAGAGAAGAACACAGCAAGGCTGTGGCATCATTCCTCACAAAAGCAAAAGCAACAATCACATTCATACAAGGAGATTTGAACGACGACGTTATGCGCAGCAAGCGTGGCTGGCTCAAGAAAACACTCTCGAAAGAATGGTAAGAATTCAACTGTCCATACGCTACAGGTCACCCCACCAATCAAGTGCTGACTAAAAGAGGACTCTCGGAGAAAGAGATCGATTGGATGTTTACCCACAACAGTACCCCATGTGTAGCGTGCACCAGAGAACAACTGCCAGGCCTCAGCTCTCACCGAGTGCAGTAATATTTCCTGGTGGTGGACAACGAGCAGATGAAGCCGGCAGATCCATCTCAACGCAGGTATGACTTCCGACACCTGAACCAGAAAGAATTTCAAGAGATTGCGAACATCTGCTCACTGTTATTCGCATGGGCCAACATCACAGAATGGTCCCCCACAGCCGTCATGCACATGTACTTCCTGGTAATGGATGGTATAATTCCCCGCAGAAAATCCCACCTCTCCTTGACGGTAGCAGATGCCAAAGCAATGGCGGCTGCACTTCAAGCACATGATGGAAGAAATTCTGTGGCAGTTACCCAGTGGTGGGAAAACCGAAACAACAAGGCCATGGCGTCCAAGCTGCATATCCCACTGGAAAAACTGCAGGGAGTATCCATTACATCAGCAACAACTCATGCCATCAAACTAAAAAAGAACAAATTCCAAGTCGTGGACCAAATCAGTGCTGATGGCAAGTATTTTCCACAGGAGAAAGAAGAATTTCAGGAAGAAATGCTGCGTCAAGCCAAAGAATTGTACAGCGGGCGTCCGGGAATCCGATTAGATTATGAGCACCTCAAGAAAGGCATGGAATTGGACACGGACCAACCTGAAGATACAGTTGACTTCATCGCCCACATGAACAGACTCCAAAGAACCCGAACAGGCCTTCCCATCGACGATGCAGCAGGTCAAACTCCGAACTTCCATGAACTCACTGCATTAGTCGGTCGCTCATCTTCAGAAGCCACTTCACTGGAGCAGCTTCCCCATGCTCTGGTGAGTCTCCTAGACGGATTCAGTCTGCTACTGATCTCCACACTGCTCGCAGCATTTGCTAACGGCAGTCACTGTCCACTCTTATGTGCAGTACTTCACCTATGTCTAAAGAAGAAAGAACCCTCCTGGCTCATTCCCAATAGCAGACCCATTCTGCTTGAACCCTACCTACGCCGTCTCGAATCCAGCAACGTCTTCCTGCGTCAACAAGAGCGCTCAGAATGGTTCCAATGGACACCCCCATCTCACTATGCCTACAGAAAGCAGTTATCACCCCAGATGTGCGCGATCACCTGCAGATGGCTCACATGGTGGTATGCCCATACCAACGGTAAGGTGTTCATCATCGATTGGGATGAGAGCAATGCCTTTTGCAACACCATCAGACACGACATGGATAAACTATTCCCCAGAGAAGCGCTTCAAGTAGAACGCTGGGCAGAACAGTTCTTTGGATCCTTCCATATCTATGTTGTCTCACCATTCGGATTGACAGAACCATACTGCATGCGTCACGGAGGATCGCAAGGTGACTCCATGGGAGTGGGCCTATACGCAACCACCACCTGTGCCCGAACCAGGTTTCACAAAGGAGTCCTGAGTCAACAGCGCAACCCATCAGATCTCTCCAGCAGAGCACCAGAACATGCCTTCAAATGCCTCCCAGCCCCGTGGAACAGCAGCATCAAAGTACTGGAGATTGTATACAGTGACGACCGCAGAGGATTCGCCTCTACCTTGGAAGACGCTGCCCACATGTTTCATGTCTTCAGTCAAGGATGCTGGTCGACAGGAGGTTCCTCTCAATGCAAGAAAGTGCAGATATTTGGAGTAGAACCCAAGAACCCGAGAGAACTAAAGTACATCGAGGACACGGTGGACACGATGCAAGACAAGTTCAACCTGCAATGCTCAGGCCTAAAAATGACAGGGATACCTCTTATGCCCAATGAGCAGCCGCAAACGGCCATTGATAAGTTCACCACACGCCTCAAAGTACTGCAAGGATCACTGGGGAGACTCCAACCCTCACTGATACTAGTTCTCCGAATTCTCGTCACATACACAATCTCAGTAGTAGACTACGTCTTCTCTGCCATCCCAGCACGAGCAGAACAAGTACAACCCCAGCAGATACAGATAAAAAGAATAGCCTGCAAAACGCTCTGCATCCCGGTGCGCACCCCCAACAAGATGCTATGGGCCAGCATAGACGATCTAGGCTTTGCAGTCCCCCACATCTTCACCCGCCTCCAGCTGCAATACATCAAGGGTCTCTTCTCTGCGTGTAACAGCAGAAGCATCTACACCAAGTAAACAATCCGCACCATCATGCTGTACCCGTCACAGCAAGTGCCAACCCACCCAGACTGGATCACAGCGCAACAATGGATCGCCAGCTACGACATCTCATTCCACTTACCGTACGACCTTACAGAATCTCCAATTGCAATCGAAGTAATCCACTCTCCAAGAGGCGGAATCATGCTGACGTCTGATGGGGCCAAGAAAGAAGACGATCATGCGTGGTCAGCGCTGGTGATTGATGAGCAAGGAGTAGCCATAAGAGCATATTCCAAAGTGCAATGTAAAGGCGGCAGCAGCTGGGTGGCAGAGTGGTGCGGCAAATTCCTTGCCTATCTACTACTGAAAAAGTACGACATCAACCCACATCAAGTGCTTGGAGCCATCTCGGACAATCTCGCAGCAATGCACGGAGGAGATGGGGGCAAACCCTCCAAATGTGCCTGGATAGACGGCTACCGACTTCAATACGCCACATTCCTGAGTGAGAACCACGTACCAGAATTTTATATCCCAGCCCAGCACAACACCAAAAGCAAGACACAAGTCGCTTTATGGCAGAAGGACACTGACGACACGGCCAAGCATGCCCTGAAGAATGCAATTGCAGGACAAGTACCCATGCCAGAATCACTAGACGACATGATGCTCTGCTTTCATCATGGCACACTTGCAGCTAACGTGGTGCATGTTCTCGATGAAGCCTACAACAGCTCTTTACGCCCAGACTTTCATCTCGGAGATCCCAGAAGCAAAGTAATATGGCGCAGAGGAGTCACTCAAGGAAAGTATACGAATGAAGGGCTCACGGTGGCCTACTGGATACGAACCATACTGTACTGTCATGAAGGAACAAAAGAAGAATTCTGTTGTGCTTTCTGCCGCTCTTTGGACACAGGATGGGGCACACACTTGCAATGGTCGTGCCTAATTCTTCCCATACTATGTATGTGGTCATTCACAGAAGTTGCTCGCCATCTAGCAGCATTGGGACACACAGTGGAATGGAAATCCCCAGCTCACTTTGCAACACATCAAGAAGGAGAACAACAAGAATGGGGCTTGGTGCCAGATTTCCTCATTGAGAATGCAGATCAATGGTCCGCTCTGAGTACATGCATCACATGGTCAGGAATAGTGTTGCGATCAAAAGAAGCTTCTTTATCGACCGAGGAGGCGATCACCCTGAGTGCAAAGTATCTGAAGGGGCTAGGAAGAAGACGACGCTGGCCTCCACTGATCCGGAGAGAGAACCTGCTGAAAGAATCAGATCCAGTAGGATGGCCAATGCTCAGCCCGCAATGGAATCACTGCGTCATTGCTGCAGCATACAATTTTGTAGGCCGCAGTGCACAACCTCATCAGGAAGCGATGAACCCAGTCCCTCTGAATCTGCTTTCTCCCACACTCAACCCCACATCCTTCCATGCGTGCATTGCCTGCCCTAGAACTGAACATGATCCTCAAGCAGTATACATCTCCATGATGTCCCCGCAGAATGAGCAGATCAGAACCAGCATGATAACTTTTCGTGCCACAGATGACTTGTACATCATGTTCAGCAGAGAGCTGCTAATCTCTCTAGCACCCAAACTCACGCTTGTCCTGCTACAAGACGAATGGCCATGCAATCCACACGATCAACAACACGACCCTGAGCCACCACCTCCCAATTGGGATGAAGTCTCATCCTCCGCCAGCGAATCTGCCCCGGAATCAATCCTAGAATCTGACGACTCGGAGTACTGGGACTCAGAGTAAAGAAAAGAACATCAAACTCACTCTGTGAATGAATCATGCTCGGTCCCTCCCTCCGCTCTAACCCATCTCCTACTAACCAATGCTGCTCCCCACTGATCTCAAAATGAACTCATGCCCTCAAGACCTGTGAAAGACTTTGAGCACAAGTGTGTCAAAGAATCAGGGACAGGATCCTGCATGTCAAAGAAATGTTGCAACCCCATCCGATTCATCTCTTTCGTTGCCGATTGATGAAAGTACCAAAGAATTGGAAATGAGCTCTCCGCTATTGCAACCCCACCTGATTTAACCCACTGTGCGCTAACCTCACAGAGTCCGTGCCGATAGACGACGCCCCCAGAACGAATGTACCAATGAACCAGACTCGCTGAATGCTCAAGAAGCATGACACCTCCATCAGATTCGATCACTCCCCACTCCATAGGCCAGCTGACCCACTCCAGTGACAGAAACAGGTGCAGAAAGAATGCCTCTCATGTGCCCGTCTTCCTCCTCACGCAAACCCCCATTTGCTAATCGGCAAGCTGACTCACAAACTCAAAAACAATACAAGTGCCTGATGCCCTCAAGACCTGTGAAAGAATTAAGCACAAGTGCGTCAAAGAATCAGGGACAGGATCTTGCATGCCAAAGAAATGTTGCAACCCCATCCGATTCATCTCATCCGTTGCCGATTGATGCTGGAGATTCTCAAAAGGAATCAACACACCCAAGTCCGATGAAAGAATTGCGTACGAAAGTACCAAAGAACTAGAAATGTGCTCTCCGCTGTCAAAAGAAATGTTGCAACCCCACCTGATTTAACCCACAGCGTGCCAATCTCACAGAGTCAGTGCCAATAGACGACGCCCTCAGAACGAATGTGCCAATGTACCAGACTCGCTGAATGCTCAAGAAGCATGACACCTCCATCTAATTCGACCACTCCCCACTCCATAGACCTGCCGACCCACTCCAGTGATAGAAACAGGTGCAGAAAGAATGTCTCTCATGTGCCCGTCTTCTCTCTGATGCAACCCCCATTTGCTAATCGCCAAGCTGACCCACTAACTCAAAAACAATACAAGTGCCTGATTCAATCCTCAAAGAATGACAGACGATGCTCACATGCCTTCAATGTTCAATGTGCAATGCGTGCGATGCTCCCTGACATGCCATGCCCCTAATCCTCAATGCATCAATCGAAAGCAGGCAAAACCCCCCATCTTCCTCACTCCCCCCAATATACATGCTCAGACTATGACCCATCGCCCATCCATCAGAAAGCAAAAGCAGCATGATGTGAATCGAGTGTGTAAACGAATATGATGTTTAATGCACAATGCCATGCCAAGCCATGCCCAAAAAAAAAATCAGAATCCCCAACAGAGTAACAACCCGAGCACCAAACCACGACCACTGACTATATGCAGAAAAAATCAATCACCCAAGTCCCAAAAGCGAGAAGCATACCCATTTTCACCCTAAGAAATACCTATCATCCACCCAAAGGCAAAAGCAGCGGGCAAGCCACCCCGCGGCCGCCAAAAGGGGCCAGTACGAGGTACGGGGGCCGGCGGTGGGGGTGCGTAGTCCTCCCGAGCGCGTGGCACATATAGCTCACGCCGTCATACGGGAGGTGACTGCCATTCTCCCTAAACATACACCGCTCAGACAATAACAATAACAATAACAATAACACACACACACACACACACACACACACACACACACACACACACACACACACACACACACACACACACACACACACACACACACACACACACACACACACACACACACACACACACACACACACACACACACACACACACACACACACACACACACACACACACACACACACACACACACACACACACACACACACACACACAAACACACACACACACACACACACACACACACACACACAGACACACACACACACACACACAGACACACACACACACACACACATTCACGCATGTGCGCACGCTGCCCAGACCCCAGTACATATATTGCCACGTGCACTGCACACACACCGAGCAGCACAAAGCTCCCCGCCTTCGCTTGCAGTCGTGGACGGAAGGCATGGAAAAGCACCGTCAGGCATTGCTCTATGCTCGGCTCCAAGGTGTTGTGGACCCAGTCCTTGGGGCGCCCCTCGTTGTTCAAATACGCGTTCACCCGCGTATTGTTCCACCTGCGACGGCCAGAGAGCGGGCGAACCGTGAACTTGATTGTGCCGCGTCGCTGCGGTCGTTGTGGGCCCAGGGGCGGAGGACACGCCCCGCAGCACACACCTCCGTGCCCTCTCGACGCACAAAGAACCAACTCCAACCACGATTTCCTCGGGAATGTGCCAGAGGCCCAGCGGTCCCTTACAACCTTTGGCACACCAGGACGGGCACCCCTGGGGCAATGCACCGACATCAGGGCAAAGCGCTCCATTGCGCCCCAGGACAATTGTGGCGGCAGCCCGGCCCTCCGGAGGGAATGCTTCGGATATGGTGTCTAATCCGGCGGGGCCTGCGGCACCTGCGAAAGCCTCCGATCGGTCGAAAGTTGACATCCCGTGCCTCCTGCACCCATCGTCCCACGTTCGGACCCCAAGGCTCCTTGACAGGACGTGGAGTAGAGCCGCCGCCTCCGAACTCTCTCAGAGGCCCCAAGGGGTCGGGGATTCGCACCCGCGGTTTGACACCAAAGTCTAGTGGTGCGCTCTGGTGTATGGCGTCCTGACGTGGTTCAGGAAGCACGACATGCCTAAAGCCCATTCCGGGGCTTCTACTGGGCTCAAAGGGCCACTGAGCAACCCACTACTCGACCCATGGGTCCCCAAACCCCTCTTCTTGGGGGCAAAAAAAAAAACGGTGGCCAGCCGTGGGGACGCGCGGCGCGGAATTGGCTCACAGTCACGTATCCCCGACTTCTGTCTTGTAGGGCTCTGCACGACCCATGCCCCTGTTGCAGGCCCCACTAAAGCATTTCTGGGTGGCACACCCACATGCTTTGTGACCCTTCCAAAGGGGAATCCTCTGGGAATGCTAATCCTGCGGCGCCTGCAGTGCACAGTCTGGGTAATTATCCCAGAATTTAGGCGGAATCGTGGTGCATACATATGCCCACTTTTTCTCCTATTTTATCGCTACAATCTCCTTTTTGGGCCTCTCTCCTTCACAAATGGTGCAATTGTTTTCCGCACCCAATACGGTATGGTCCCCCAAAACGGTAGTGGTCAAGTAGCGACTTCTGATTTCATCCCCACGCTTGCCATTGGGGACCACGACGGAAGGGGTATGTAGCCTTGGGCCCCAGCTCAACAATCTCAAGAACGGGGAGGTGATCCTACTCAATGGCGGTTTCCCCGGAAGAAAGCATGGTATTCACTGTGGCCCCACAGGCTCTGTCATCCCCGGACCCAGAGCACCCAACATACGACGTCTGCTCAGTGGACTCTGCAGTCTTGGATATGTGGATATCACGATTCGAGAAATCACCGACCCTAGAGCGACAACGAGGGCTCGATGGGGACGCCCAGGCCCTCTGACTGAAGGGGCCCCTGAGCGTCGACGCACAAGCTTCCCACGTGGGAGCATAAGGTCTGATCGAGGACTCCTGGCGGAGGGGTGGCTGGCGGGGCGTCTCGTGGTTTGATGCACGACCCCCCCCACCGCCTGGGGAGACCCAGCCTCTGGGATTGGCGTCGGTGCCTGGACTCATATCCTGGTCATTGCTGAGGGACTCCGAACTCCAGCGTATCTGTGATCCCTACCTGTCCCTCGCAGCATCCCTTCCGGCTCGCGGGGTCACAGACACCCTAGCGCCTAGGACACTGCGTTCCGACCCCTCCGGGATTCGAATCGAGCACCTCTAGTTCAGGCGTCACGTGCATGACCGCTGAACTACGCGACCTTCTCTCTGAGGGATTATGGGGGGCTACTCAACCAAGGCCTAAAAGGAACGCCCTTTACACGCTGGGCGCAATCACAAGCACGGGTTCAACAAATCAGGTGAGACATATCCTGCTCGCGACCAACAGCGTGGACGGGACCCCCGGAAGACTGACGTCTCATCCACCCCAACCGGCAACTGTCAACCGCCAGTGACTACCGTGGCTACCGTGGCGTCTCATCGTGGGCGCTCCCTAGCGACATTGCGAGAAAAAATAAATGCCTCCTCCAAGAACGTCCTTGCGCTCCGGACATTTTGCGCGGCAGAGCGCAGCGACGGGGAGCGGTCTTTGCATCACGGTGACAGCAGCACAATCACATGCACCACCGAAATTTGGCTTCACAAACCTTCACGGTCCCTTCGGCAGCCAGAAAACCAGCACGTGCGGCAAGAGGGTCGCCTTCCCCCTGTGGCAGGCCCCCCCGACAGCAGTGACCATCCTGGAGAAACGTATTGGTCGCCGCTGCAGCACTGCCCTTTGAAACGCAGTACAGGGGGGGCATGCATGGACCGCCCCCCCTTGCGTTCACCTGTCGTGGGGTCGACGAATTTTTGAAATTGAGAAAAAAGAGAAAGACCGGATCAAAACAAAAAGGTTCTGCTCGGGGGCTCAAAACTTCGGTCCCTAAACCCATCAAGTCACGTCACTGTCAGCACACACTTGTATGTTTTCCGGTTCAGTCTCCAGTATCCTGTGTGATACAGGACCACCCAGGGCTCCGTGTTGGCAATCATCAGATACACACGGATCTCACTCTTTCGACCATCTGAACGGACACAACCCACATGAGGTGCAACGTGGTCTGCAATCCCACGAGCATACCACTGGATACTGGATGCACTACAAGGTACGCGACAAGCCTCCAAGCCCCCCCCCCCCCCCCTCCCCCTGCCTCCGCCGTCATTCTTCATCTGCCGTACCGGTATTGGTGTTGCTGTGGCGAGTCCACACCAGAAAATGCCTGCAGAGCCCCTGCTCGTCACATGCGACTGGGGTTTCCTGTACGCGCTACCTTCCACAAGGTTTGAAGGGATGGCGGGGGGGGGGGGGGTTAGACGTTCTGATAATTTCAAATTTTCCAGGTTCCCGTGCAGACAAACCTGGCCCCTTACCATCTCGGCGCTAAAGGCGCAGAGTTCTGGCTGATGTGCTATCACAGGGCTGTGTGATCAGATGGAGCAGGTCCCGCTGAGCCACACACTGGAAGCAGCACGTTCCTACTGAGTTCCGGTGGTGCAGGAGGCGGATATTACTGAGTGGCTCTTGATACGGGGCCCATCGCTGCTGAGAAACAAATTTCCTGCCAGACACTACTGGCACGCCTGGTCCCGAATGCCATGTCTCATCCCCCACAGACGGCGTGTACTACCAAATTCGGGCCTGTCATACGCATGCCCTCACTGCTTCCATCCCCAATACGAAGTACAGCATGACCGGGTGAGGTGCACCTCGGCTTCGTGGGTGCATTGGGAGATTCGTGGATGTGTCTTCCAGAAACTGCGCTTGATCTAACCACCTCTCTTTGAGGTGATTTCTGTTTCTCTTCCGTCGTGAATCACATGTGCCCAAAAGAGGGTGAGCTGGGCAGCAGTCGGCCAGGGAGGAGGCAAACGGTCGGTTGGATGGTTGACAGGTCGGTTGGAAGGGCAAACATTCGCTTTGGTGCAAACAGTGGGTTAGGTCGGTGCACGGCCGGTCGGTTGGTTATGAAAACTGTTGGAGTAGGCAAATGGCCCGTCATTGTGAGCAAACGTCCGCTTGGGTAGGCAGGTGCGAGCAAACAACACGCACTGCAATACCCAACAACAGTGGCTGCATAATGTAAGTCTGCACAACAATGACGGAATCTTCGTTCGATGCCGCTTCTCCATCACAGTCGTACCTGCAGATTGCAAGGTGTTTGGAGATAGTCAAAAGCAGGCAGGTAACGATGTCGAGTCAGAGGCCAGAGCATGAGAAATCGGGGAGACGCCAACTTACATAAACCGATCGGGTGGCTATCTGCCGGACAGTTGCTGCCGTCCAGCTCCAATGCGTATTGGGCCTCAGCGTCTCAAACAAGAAACTCCAGGTCGGAATGGGGTCAGCGACACGCCGAACCCATTTTTGAGCACAACTTTGAACACACAACGACCGCACTCAGCTACAGCCAGAGAGCTTGGTCCATGGAAATTAGCACAGGGGAAAACCCAGCAACGGATGGAGAAAAGCAGGCGTACCACAAAGATCTTCTGCTAGTGGCCCATTACATGGGAGTTCCAAGAGGACACAGGCGCCAGAGCCCAATGCCCAAGCCGTGAATAAAGACACCCTGACAAGGGCTAAGAAGGCCAACAAACACACAGTGCAATCGGCAAAGGGGGATGCAAACATGGTGGTGGTGGTGGGGCGGGGACAGGGCGGAACACGAGAACCCAGAGGACCCAGGTGCCGACACACCATATGTTCCCCTTGCCCATTCCTAATTATCCTCGGCGATGCATACCAGGCGAACCACCACGGGGGCGGTGGGGCTGACCACTCTGCAACTGGGCTTTGGAGACAACCCTGCTGAAGGTCTGGGTTGCACACACACACGATTGACGTAACAAAAGGGCAACACACACACACACACACACAGACACACACACACACACACAATTTGCGATGCACAGCACAAAGCGTTGTTGGCTGAGTGAAAAATCCTCGTCAGTTGGTCATCAGACAAGACAAACAGAGCATGTCCAACGCCAGAAGGCGCCTTTCTGTAGGTGTATGAAGAAGGAGATGCTCGACTCCAGCCCGCCTCAGCGTCAGCTGTGGAGACGGGACATGCTGCACTGCCTTGCCCAGCAGTGCCAGCAGTGGTTGGGGTCAGCCCAGCCCTGCCCAGCTCTTGCCAGCCCAGCCCAGCCCAGCCCAGCCCAGCCCAGCCCAGCCCAGCCCAGCATAGCATTTCACCAAGTCCAGGCCTCCCCAGCCAGGCCTGCTGCTCAACCCTTTCTACTGCACCCACTTCAGCCCCCCGAGGAGTGTGGTACACTGAGAACCAGTTTGCAGGCAGCAGGGAGATAGCATGTTGCAGCTCTTGCACTCTACCTATGGTGGGTGTAGATTTTAGGAGTGTTTGGTACTCAGCTTCAATACCGTCCAATATGAGCACAATAAAACTTGTGCACTGCGCCAGGTCAGTTCCCGCTAATCCAAACCAATGGTGCATTGAGGCACAGTTACAAATGGCATCGCGGTCTGGTCTACCCGCAGCACCTCCTCAATCAGTGTGTCTGTAGAAATGGGGAGTCTGTACATTTGGCAGAATTGTCCAAACTTTGGCGCGGAATCCCGAACGCATTGCACTGCTGAACTGAGAAAATGGCGGTAAATTCGGGAATCGCCCCGTGTGTTTGGAAGAGCTGTTGCAAGCACAGTTAGACCTTCTGCTTCACATTGGCCGAGGCGAGTGGTATGCAGATGAGTATGGACCTGGATAGGATTCCAGTATCACAGCGGATTTGGTCCTTCGCTGTGGCATATACCTGAGATGCCAGTGTACTATCGCACAGCCGTCGCGCATCCACCATGAGTTGCAGTTTTTCGTGCAGCTTCAGCACACTGTGCATGGTGTGGACATTTTTTTTGACGAAGCTGCAAGTTTCACATTGCAGAAACATACAAATGGCTCCAGTGCACCGTAACCGGTGCACTACACACACACATTGTGCTGCTGTTGGCAGGGGCATGTGGGGTTACAGCAGCTCACTTGTTGCAAGCGCTCAATGCATGCAATGTCGTCATTCCATGCCCCGTTGATACCTTTTATGGCGAGGTCCGGGGGTAACACCCATGATGTGCAGCATTTGCCTTCCCAGATGGCATGTTTGTTGAGCCACATGTGCACTTTGGACAGGACGATGCATCGCTTTGCTGGCATACGATGCACAATGGAATGTACACACTTTACTGTTGCCTGTACTGCATGTGGGCTCGTTTCGTACACCCGGTGTATCCCTTTGTGTATTACGCGCATGGCAACTTGTTTCTTGTAACCGGACAGAAGCATCACTTGCAACTAGGCCAAGGCTGACATTATGTGACCAGCCAGAGTCTAGTCCATGGTAGTCCATGTTTCAGCACACTGGTCATGATGTTCCCGAGGTACCCTTGGTACGCCAAGCAGGGGGTCATGAGTGGGGCTTGCATTCGGAGGGACCAGTCTGGTTTTAGTGCTGCTGGCTCTACAAACGCGCACCCCTCCCCCGGTGGTTGCACAGCCATCACCACCCCCACCGCTTTTCGCACTGGTGCGCAACAGTCCCCTGTGCACTATTTCTGCAGCGGGCTTATGCAGTCGCACTCTACCTCCAATTTCCGTGCTGTTTTCAAAACATGACGGATATGCTCCACCAGTGCGGCATGGTCGTGTGACGAGCAGAATGTAGCGAGCAAAATGTTGTCGCGGAACTGACACATCGCCACTCTCCCCCACCTCCCCTCCCATAAAGGAAACCCCTCTGGTGAAACCGTCAGAGACCCCAATGTGCGGAACAGGTTCCGGTTCCGGTGCTGGTACAGTTGCCACAAGGAAGTGCACGTCAGCCCCTTGCGCACTGAAAGGACCTCCCATGGGGATGCAATTAGTGCGCACCCAGACTTTTCTTGATGGCGAACATGCATTTTTTTTTTGCTTAGTTCATGTTTCACGATGGAGCACAATTGGTCATGTGTGATGTACTTGAACCCATACGCGCTGGCTTTTCCTACGCGGTCTAGTGTGCTGTGCATGTGGTGTACAGACCAAACGACCTCAAACATTCACCATCAGTGTTTACTGCGAAGCCAGGCCGATGCATTGACCATGTGGTCCTGGACATCTTCCGGCTGGACAAAATGGAATTACTCTTTGCAGTCCAGCTCTGTGATTGTGTGCAACCCCTGTCCCCCAGCCCAGTGAAACCATGCAGCCAGGTCTGTGACACTCAGACATAGGATCGAAAAGGGCAGTTCTACTGTTAGGTACTTGAGAAATCTCGTGAAGGCGCAACTCTTAACTAGGAACGACTCACGATGGGGGAGGGTGATGCCGCAATTGGGCGCCAGACCCGCTGGATTTGCACCAGTTTGAGGTGATTCGTCTCGAAAGCGTGCCGCACAGCCCACATTGCGCCACCTACAGGCTGGGGCTGGAGGAGCGGTGCAGGTCGGCACTGTAGTGGCATATCAGACCTAGACGGGAAAAAGTACGTGGGTGGCTGAATACCACATTGCGGTGGGGAGCTTGTCATTGCTAATGCTACCGTCCAGTTGCCACTGCCCCACAATCCCGGGCACATAGAATCCACGGCTGCTGAGGTCCTCTGTCAAGCTGTGGACAACCGCAAGCAACCCTGGGACTGAAGCGGCATGACTCCCCTGTTTCCGCTCCAGGACCCAGTAACACCAGCGAGTGGTTGACAATGGAGCCCATGCGAAACAACACTGCTGCTGCGTGCCAGTGTTTTGGTTCGACCCCATGTGCGTTGCATGCAAGCACAACTCGATCGTTCATTCACGACAGTGCTCCTCCGTCTGTCTGTCCTGCCCAAAGAAAACTCTGAATGCAGGGTACCCCCCCTCCCCCTTGCGCAAGCATGCTGACAACACAACGGTCAGACGGGTCCCCGTGCTTCGACAAGGGAGTGCTTGCGCACTTGCGGGGGGGTACCAAAACTTTTGTGTATGCATGTACATAACAATGGTTTTCCTTTTTGAATGATGCATGCTGGTGAGCCGAGCTACTGTGTATTGCTGTGTACCACTAGGGAGCCAGTCACAGCCCCTTTGGTGTACTCTGTACTATCCATTCACGGAGAACCTCAGAAAGGGCGCTCAGCTGCCACGCTGTTTCCGGCCTCACAAAAAAAACTGTTCAAAAAAAAGATACGCAGACTGATTTTACTGGGCTGTATGGTGAAGGGCAGGCATACCTCGCTTGGATGTTGCCGAGGGTATCCACATACATTTCGTGGTCGTCTTTTTGGGAGGACTGCTTCACTACCCACAGTCCTCGACTTGAGGGAATTCTTTGCATTTTCTGACAGTCAGTGGGAGTGCTCAGCACAAACGTCTGGGGGATGGCCACTGTAGTGCCCAACTGCTGATGACGCATGGTGAGCGCCAGTTGTGCTGTGACGAAGATGTGAAATGACAAGGGAATACGGCACGCAAAGAGACAATGAGGCCGGCGTTTCCGCACACATCTCAAAACTTTCCGCACACATCTCCAAAAATATGTCTGGACCCCAACCCAAAACGCCTGACAACTCACTGCGAACCTTTGGACAATCCTATTGTTGACAACTATCAGACTGTCATTTGAATGTATGTTTGAGTGGAAGGCGGACACAGGCCTGCGGAACCCGGGCGCTGCATCTCCAAAAGGCCGTCACCCGCATCGGGCTCGCCCACAACAACGTCACGCCAGATGGCGGGCACCAGCTTCTGCGGGCGATGGCCACCCATGGCTGCACTACAAATGACTGTGGATTGTGGCTGCACACCCTTCTGACACCACCCTTGAGGGGGCAAGGCCATCTTCGAGTGGCAGTGGGCGCACACTCGTGGCATAAGCTACAATTCATTCGTTTGGCCAGACAGCCAAATGGTTGCATTATATGTGCGCTGCGCTCAAGGCACCCCGTCAGATGCGACTCCACCAACAGTACAAGTGGCAAGGAGCGTGCACACGCAATAATGAACAAAATTAGGCCCCTTATGGAAGTTGAATGTGTAAAATTGACAATATGTGACAATATATTATTAATGGCGCTCTTATGAGCGATATATGTAGCCCAACCGGGGGTTCCCCAATAATTCCTATTGAAAACATTGCTCTTGTCCCTTGGGACGCTCTTGTCCTGGGCTGAAGCTGGCGGTGAGCGGGAGGGGGGGGGGGCGGGGGGGGCTGTCTACTACATCAAAATGATCGCCACTTTGAGGCATTCGTATTGGTGCAGAAAAAGGGGTGAGGGGCACCGACACAATTTTCCTGCTGGACCCTCCGCGCCGATGGCCGTGTCCCGACTCCCTTGGGCAATTCAGTGTCGCCGAAGACCGGGAAGCGGCGGGGGGATGCCTCCGGGAACAGCGCTGTCGGTCCGCCCAGGGCTGAGGCATCGGGACGTCGTGCGCAGGGGGCGAGTTTTTGCACCGCAATGGCCTGTCTCCGTCACGAAATGGCTGCACCGGGCGAGGATTGGACCCACAGCCCCGGGAGTACGAGGTCTGTGAACATTGCGGCGCCCACCTCGCGGTTTTGGGTGGAAGGGGGCGTGGGCAAACCCGGAGGGCACAAGGGCACTGTCAAGACCGTTGGGGGGCTGGGGGTGGGGGGGGGGGCTGGGTGCATGGACCGGGGGTGACGGCATCCCCGCGCTCTGGTACACGCGGACGTAATAGGCCATCGCCTGGCCCCCCGCCGGAGTCGACACATCATCACCAGCCGTCCGGCACCTGCCCAATGCCGGCCCTAAAAGCCAAGCGCCATCAGTCCACTGCCGACCGAGCGGCCGGGAA
Source organism: Eutreptiella sp. 'Long Island Sound 2002' (assembly GCA_964036045.1). Classification (NCBI taxonomy): domain Eukaryota; phylum Euglenozoa; class Euglenophyceae; order Eutreptiales; family Eutreptiaceae; genus Eutreptiella; species Eutreptiella sp. 'Long Island Sound 2002'. The sequence goes on from OZ038390.1 coordinate 36,286,844, forward strand.
CGCGGGTGGGCAAAGGGGGGGGGGGGTAGGTACGCGCGGATGCCCTCCCAAGCCCAGCCCCTGTGCAGCCTTGTTCCAACGCTCAGACCTTTGTCTGTCAAGGGCATGTGGCCCGGCAACACGTTCACACGCTGGCACTGAGCGTTGAAGGCTCCCCATTCCACCTGCTGTCCGCTGGTCATCAGCACAAGCGCGGCCTTTCGTGGACTCGGGGCCCTGCGATACCCTAAGATCTGCAGCGCCTCGTCCAGTGCGCCGCGGCCGAACTCGGGGCTGAATACGTCGTGATGGCCGTAGGCGCCGCAGGGCCCTGTGGCACACGAGGACGAGGGGAGGACCAGAAGGCCCGCAACAGCCGTTGGGCAAGGGGAGCAAGCGCACGCATGGTGACTGCCCCATGCAAGTCTCATGTACCCCCCGCCCCCCTTGTCCAGTAAGCGGCCGCACGTAACGGTTCCCTCGCACCCCCGATTGCGAGACCAGGGCACTCACTGGACAAGGGGATCAATGGTTACCACTGGTATCACTGGACAAGGGGGTGTGGGGGGTCGGTGCCAAGATCAGTCCTTTCGAACAGACCAGTCACGCACCCGCACACCGGGGCCACTCTCGTACCATGCGGTTCCGGACATGTGGCCGAACCCGGGGGCAACGAAACAGAAGGTTCATTATTCGTTGGACAACCTTTGACGTTGGACTTTACACGTCGATTCATCCACCAGATCGAGACAACTCAGGACCCCATTCTGTCCATCTCAGGAGCAACGTCTCACTACGGATTGCACCTCTGACAATGGGCCCCAATCCACCAAATACTGCGGTGACTTGCCTCTCGGACGTCCAATGTCGCGAGCGCAAGCGGAGGGATTATTTGCCTTGAGCCACACATGATCCCTGGACCGGACCCTGGCCCACATGGACAGAGTGTCAATGAGTGCGGAACTACTGCAGCTGCAGAAGCAAATACCTGATATCGCTCCTGCAACATTGATTGATGCACCCTGTGGGATGTCAGTACCGAGCTCGGGGCCCGCAAAGAGGATTTCCAACCCCACCAACGGCAACGCAATGCACGTCACAAGCGCCAACACCACATGCTTGGCAAATGCTCTCAAGAGCATTCAGACCGGAGGCAGCCCAGGGGATTGTGCCCAGATGGCTGGACTTCAGAAAGCATTCACTGAAAGACGCAGTTCACTGACCAAAGCCATCAAAAAAGACTAAAAAGTGCAATGGGCGGAGCCCAACAAAGCAAAGGGCAAGGGTTGGTAGCTTTTACAAATGGAAGGTATTTCTCAGCAGATGGGGTCACACTTCCCACTGTGCCAACACGTCCCACTCTCATTTTGTCAGGTTGCCTCCAGGTGCCCTAATGATTGCACCTGACAGATATCCTTGACCATCATCACATGGTGCCCAGATTTGTTTTGAAAATCCGCCATTATGGCTCCGACGTTTCTTTGTTTTTTTTCTTCTTTCTGAAGCAGTCTGAAGCAGTAGCAAAAATGACAAGCAGTTTCAAAGACTGCCATTCGCCAGCCACAGTTTGGAAAAGGCAAGTAGTGGCTTCGGTGGCAAGAGGATAAGAAAAAGGCTCGAAGGACGCCCTCACTCGGTGCAACTACGAAGAGGGGAATATTCTTGCAGGAGCCTTGCAAGAAAAAGGAAACTGCAAGTGGTCACCTGCAGGTGTCGTTCAATCGGTGCTGCAGGCTCCATGACTCCAGTGACTCTGTGTGTTCACATTGGTCGATCGCAGCAACCAAAATTTACAGATGCATCATCCTGCACACCACACACCAACCCAACACTTTGCGGGTTCACTCTGCACCAGCACTACCAATCGCAGTGACTGCACCTGATTCCCTGGGAGTTGCCTGTTTGGGGGGTCTTTCTTTGTGACTGGCAAACATATGTACCTTGTCTAGGAGATACCTAGGTCCCGAATGAATACAGCTGGGGCACCTACTGTAGCTCAAAGTAAGGCACCTCTTGTTTACAATGGTGCAACGACCCTAAGAGTGTGATACCACGACTGCTTTCTGGGGTGTAGGGTTGGTTGGCTCCGTTTGCACATCAAACATCCCCCGAAGTGCAACTGGGGATTGCCTGTATGCACACCCTTGGCTTCTCTGTGCATTTGATACCAAATGATACCAATGGCAGCCACCAAAGCAACCAAATTAAAACGGTCTGGACACCTACTTTACTTTGGCCATAAAAATGACAATTGTTGTCACCCTCCAGCATCACTCCGAAGATCACTCTCCTGTTCATCCCACATGCTGTGTCAAACAAAGAGCCTGAAGGCACCCCATTCTGTTCTCTTGCTTCCAGCCCTCTGATTCACTTTGCTCAGGTGGGAGGCCACTATCCACTGATGCGCTTGAGCAGTTTTCACTGCAGGGCGGTCCTTAACGGGAAAAAAAAAAACTGTTCCGGAACATGGTTTTTTCAAAAAACGACCGCGTGTAGCTCATATGTTCAACCATGGTTGCTGGCGATTCGCGGTTGGCGGCTGGTGGAGATTGCCGGTTGGCGGTTGGCGGTTGGTGGTTGGCGGCGGTTGGCGGCAGTTGGCGGTTAGCGGTTGGTGGTCCCTTGGGGCGGTCCTTAAAGGCGGCGATGGGTGGTTGTTGGCGGTTGGCAGCGGTTGACGGTTGGCGGTTGGTGGCGGTTGGCGGTTGGTGGCAGTTGGCGGTTAGCGGTTGGTGGTCCCTCGGGGCGGTCCTTAAAGGCAGTCCTTAAAGAAAAAAAAATCTGGTCCCTTCAGGACCGCCCTGTTTCACTGTCACCAACTTGTGTGCTACTCTAGCAACAACACCCCCGATGGCTCCAACATTTCAGTGTGTTCGGACCCGGAATGGCCGAAATGTTAAAGCCGCAGCCTTCTGCCAACATCGATCGTCAGCACCTCTAGCAAATGGCAGATGCCCACAGAGGGCAGATAGGGCTGGTAATCGACCTTGGAGGCCGTCTAAGCAGTGTGCCTGTGTGGATGGGCTTGACGACCGCCTCCATCCATGCCATATCCTTAACCGCTAGCATCCCGGCGATGTAGCCAGGCAGCGTGGCCTGACGCTCCCCATTGTTGCGCAGCCAGGCACCACACCCAGGGGGCCATCGCCTGACCTCGTGGTGCTTTTGTGCATGGGTCCCCATGACCTACAGGCCCATCCGCTGCGTCAGTCGCTCTGACTCGAGGAACAGCTCAGGGACCTGACGCTCGGATTTGACCCCGGACCTCTTGAGCTGTGCCCACAGCTCTGAGATTCTGACACCGCAGAAGGTAACCCAATGTTTTTCCAAAACAAGTTCTGCCCTTGCTTTACCAGGCAGTCTTCTGTCCGTTGTTGTTGTGGTGGTGTGACGCACGGCCGCATGCAGGAATAGAGCAGACGTCTCGGCTACCGTGGCGGCCCAGGCCCGGAACATAGAGCAAGACTGTGGAAAGAATTAATTGATTTCTGTCAAGGTTCTACTATGCCTATATTGGTTCTTGGTTGTTCCCGGAGATAGTTCACAAAGCAAAGAACGGCCTCAAAATTGGCAGTTGAAAGCTCAGCAAAGTTGGACCTTTGGTAGACTTTGCTTAACACAGCCACCTCCCAAGAGATAATGGATTGCAACCACTCAAAAAAGGGAGTGGGAAGGAGGGGCGATTCAAATTGGTGTGAGAAAAATGCGGCGTCAAAACACACTGCCAGAGCTGGAACTATTGCAGTTCTTCTTTTTGGCCTGATGTATGCATACAGCACGACCTGCAAGAAGCCCGCTCAACACCCTTGGTAGGAGATCGAGAGATGGAAAGAGCAATCAACAGAACCAAACACTGCCCGAACAAAAAGAAAAATGCACATGCAAATACTGGCCGAAATGATAGCAAATTGGTGCTGTACTGCCCTGGGTTTTCTGAGCACACACAAGGCTGTGCATGTGCGCAACTCAGGGTACAACAAAACGGAGAAACACCAAAACCCGCCCATCCTGCACCCAAATGAAAACTCTCACAACAGAGCACCATGACACAAAGCACGGAATGCTGTCCATGATGTCAATGGCTGTCAATGTCAGTGATGTCCTCACTGCCCATCAGAGGCATCAAGAGCTGTGGAACAGAAGCCCTTTCCAACCTTGAGCAGGTGGGGCTGGGCCAGCACGGACGGTGGGATGCAGTGCGTTCGTGACTGCCCTCGCGTAGGAGACACGGTGGTGATGGTGACGGGGGGCGGCTTGGGAAGAGCACACGGTCCAATGGGGCATGATGCCCAACCCCATGCGAATTCCGAGTGCACTTCAAATGAACGAAGTCATCCCCGCAAGAAGATGGACCAAGAACAGTGGCAGGCGCATGAGCCACAGAGGACTGGGTGTGCGCAACAGCTGCGCCAGGGATGGCGACATTCGCCGTGGCTGGAAATCACATCAAAACAAAAAAAGCATCGGGACGAAGCCGCGCATGCGACAAGAAAAGGGGAGGGGGGGTGTAGGTGTGTGCATATGCTGAGGAGTGGCATGAGGCAGTCGGGCGGAAAGGAGCCCGGGCATGCCATGCGGATGAGCAGCACAGACCGCCACCCCGAATCCCGAATTACGCAAGCGCGGCCACGGTCCGGGAACACAAGCACCCGACGCTGTGCTGACACGGAACCCTCGGGTCACCGGTTCATGGGGGTCCCCCTCCCGGAAAATCAACACCAAGAGAAGGGGGGCGCAGTCGCAGGCCGAACGGCGTCAGGAGCAGAGATACGTCTTCGCGGGCACCCCCCGGCCCCTCTGCCCCACTGCACACGTCTCACAAACCTGTGCACGACCACTCTGCGGCGCATCGTGACAGCGTGGCCCAGGCCGGGGGGGGGGGGGGTTGCGGTCAGGGAGGGTCAAATCCAATTGCAAAAAATTGTGGGAAAATCGCAGGAAAAACTGCGGTGCCGCAACCAAACCTCCCAAAGCCTCAAGGGGCAAGTCTCTTCAAACATGGTCCATGGGTATCACAATTACTGCAGGCGACCCTCAACATGACCATGGAATTGAAGCATGAACCGAGGGCGGGACTGTCATCGAATTTGTGCTGCCGCTTAGAAACAGGGCCACACTGTGAGACCCCCCCCCTGCGTGGCCCTGTTCACTTGTGGTTGGGTGCAACGAATGAGACCAAAGCCTCGACCATAGAACTGAGGGGTCACCGTCCGGGTCGGGTCCGGTGCCTGTCGTGGCTGGCAGCCAGCGAGACTGCGCCGAGGGCCCTGTGCCACACGAGGGAAGAGGCCGCAAAGCACAGAATGGTCAGAACAGTGCCCTCGGGGCGGGGACTGGAGCCGGGCCTTCCGCGTGACGGGTGTGGCATCGTGCGCCAGCGCACGCCGCTGCCAAGTCGTGGCTGATGACCAACACAGCGCATTTGCCATTCACACAGCCGCGGCCCCCCTCCCTCCTCCCCCAAGGGCAGGGATGCATTGGAAGGGGCCGCAAACACATTCAACAGCAGGGCAGCAGCGTTCCCGAACCGTAGATGCTCAGTCCCGTTAGAGTCTTCGCTCCCAATGACATTGCTATGTACACCGAGCTCGTCTGTGGTACATTGCTTCTCTGATCGGTCAGTTATTGACTCCCCCCTCTCATACTCCGTGTTGTGTCGCTCCTTTTTGTGTTTGGTCCGCCTGTTGGCGTGCATGGACTCACTGGGGAAAGCACCGGGGAAGGCATTGGAAAGGGGGGGGGTACCACCCCCCCCCCTCCAGGGCGCCCAGCCTATGCCCAGCTACTGTCTCCCTGACGCCAAGTGCCGGCTTCAATGGCATTTGTAACCCACAATAACCGCCCCCAACCGCTTTAACAACCTCCTCCAACCGCCTGCCTAACCGCCTCTGGGGCCGTCTCTGAGGTCCCTTCCCTTCTGATGCATCCCTGCCCAAGGGTTGGAATTCACAGGTCACAGGTCAGGACAAGCGGCCTTTCCCCGCACTGCCTCCCGGGGGAACGAACTTGGGCGTGCTGCACATGCGGCAAGCGCACTGCCCACCACCGGGGCCCCATCTGTCATTTGGGTGGCGAACCGCAAGGCGCTGGGTTTGGGTAGGCGCCCAAGGCGCCCGCTTTGTGTCTGCCGAGAGTCCGCAGGTGGCGAGGGCGCCGGAGAAAACCTTCACCGCGGCCAAAATTTTTTTGCCAGATTAATGAAAGGCGGTGGGGGGGGGGGGGGGTCGTGTCAGGGAGGTGGGGATAGGTTTGGTTTGGTTTGGTTTGGTCAGCACCCAGTCCGTGGCCCCACCGTCCCACGGTGTCTGAGGGCCAAAGGCATGGGAGTGTAAAGAAGCTCTATCCCCGGGGCTACCGTTCCCCTGGCGGTTACCGGCTCATGGGGTCCGCCCATGCCGCGATTCGCTCAGCCAGGGTTTAGTCCTCCGGGAACCGATCACTCGCCTGCGACTCGGCTGTCCAACCGCTGGACCCAACCATTCCGGAATGGGGGCGGAGGCAAGGCGGGGGTGTTGTTCAGGACCCCCCCCCCCCCGCCCCATCCCCAACCATTCCTGGACGACCCGGTTCTCACGTGGAATTATGAGGCGGACCCCGGCTCCGCCACATGACAGTGGCGTCGCCTCGCTCCCGGTGGCACCGGCCATCGAAGCAGGACTCCTTCACGAGGAAGTGTTGTGCAATTGTGTTCCCGGCGCGGTCGCGCGGTCAAGTTCGACGGTGCGCACGCACCCGCCGCGGCTGGTCGCGGGATCCAATGCGTTGATGAACACATCGTCACCGCCCGGCCCGGCCGTCCCTGCCCCGCAGCCTCCGGCATTGCCATGGCTGGACGTCACATCAAAACAAATGGAGTTGGGGATGCAGTCGCAGGAAACTGTTGTGAGGTGCTGGGCTCGAGCATGAACCCAGAACCGTGGCGGCGTGTGACGGTACGTGCGTCGCATGTGCCCGGCATTCATGCCCAATCGTCGGGCGCCGAAACCTTCGGGCTCTCGGGACGCCTTCTGCACCTTCCCACGCCGCAGACGGGGGGGTTCTCTCTCCGGGTGTGCGTTTCCCGTGGCGATGGGGTGCGTCGTCTGCCGTCCGAGTGACTGGGCGCCCAAGCGGCGACGAGGACGTCCCGGGCTCAGGCTGACCCCAGCAGAACCCTCCTCGCCCGGTCCCTGTCGACGTCCCGGTCCCGGTCCCGGTCGCGATTCCTCTGATTGTGTCGGTCCCTGTCCCGGTCTCTGTCCCTTTGCGAGTCCCACTCCCTGTGCCTGTCCCTATCCCACTCCCTTGGGAGCTCCTTCCGTGCGTCGCCGCCCTGGTCCCGATCCCAGTCCCGATCCCGGTGGTCGTGCCGCCGGTCCCGGTCCCGGTCGTGCGGCTGGTCGCGGTCGCGGTCCCTGTGGATGCCCTTGCCCCCCCTCTGCCCCGCGCCATGCGAGAATCGGCAGGACTCCCCGAACCTGCACTGGCCCCTCTGGTGGTCCCGGCACACGGCCCCGTCGCCGCCCCGGTGCGGCGCGCCCCCGTGCATGCTGTACCCGTTCCCCCGCGTGTTGTCGTCGAGCATCGGCGGCGAGTCGGCCTCCTCGACGACGTCCGGGCACTGGCCCCACAGGATGATCGACACCCGCCCCCGCCCGTCCGCCCGCTGCTCGGCCTCGCTCAGCGCGTTGACGCCGTGCTTCCACCGGATGTTCACGTCGCGGCCGAAGCTGAACATCATCCCGTTGCTCTGCGGGAAGTAGATCTTCGTCCCGTTCTTCGCGTGGAGGAACGCCAGCTCGCGGGTGGCGCCGAAGCTCACGCCCACGGTGATGTTCTGGTTCTTGGCGCGCGTCGGGTTGTAGGCCGCGGAGTCGTGATGGAACGGCTTCCAATCGGTGCTGCAGAGGGGCGCACGGGGGTGCGGACGGGGGAGCACCGCGTCCAGTGGAGCCCAGGGCGTGTGTGCCACAGAGGCTGAGTGCGTATCCCGGTGGGAAGGGATGGATTAGAAGGGGAGAGGGGGGGGTCTGAAAGGGGGGGGGGTTTCGCTGGGACACCCCTCCTCCTTGGGTCCCCCTATGGTCCCCGCCGAAGGCATGCCGAAAATTTTCAAGCTGATATCCGCTTGGCGCCGAAGGCGCCGAAGCAAAATTTTGGCTGTCAGCCCCAAACATTGGAAGGGGAGGAGGGGGGGGGTCCAGGGGGGGGGTACCCCTCCTCCTCCTGCGGTGTACGGCCGTTTTAATACATCCCTGCCGGTGGGTTCTTCTGGGTGTACGAACGTGTTTGGGGGGGGGGGGGGTTGATGTATACAAAACAAAGGCTGGGCGCCACCACGCGCCGCGGGGAGGAGTGAAATGGCTCCATCCCCCCCGGCCGGGGTCTCCACAGCCGAGAGTAATGTTGCGGGCGTGGGCACCCAGGGATCAAGTCTGCCTGTGGCAAGGTCAGACCCAAGCGCGGTGGCCTTATGTAACTGAAGGCCAAGGAGGGGGGTCCGCGTCGGCGGACCGAGGAGTCGAGCCCCACATGGTCACAGAAAGACTGCAAAGATGTTGCAGCTGACTCCAGTCAGTGCTTCTGGGGGGGGGGGGGGGTTTCGTCATTGTGGATGGTGTGCGACGAAATGGACCAGACTGCGGCCCGACTAAAGGACTGCGCAGGGGCAGTTACAAAGGTCTCAAAAGCGGTTGGCAGTGGTTGGCGGTTAGACGACTGCAATATTTTGGTGGAGCAATGCGTCTGGCACCCACGCGTCGAGTGGAGCGGTGAGGGGAAGTGTGAGAGAGAAAGAGCGGCCGGGAGACGAAGCGGAGAGAGGGCGCCCCAACTGTGACCAGGGCCTTTCGCCAGTAGGGCCGGCGGCTGAAACGCTTTCGTCTGTGCACATGGGGTGCAGGGATGGGCCCCATTCCACGGCACTTAGTCACGAGACGGTACAGAGTCACAGAACAGGGGGAGCACTGTAATGTGGGTCACCGTCACTGTCACTGTCACCGTCACCGCCACTGTCACTGTGAGACTATGACTGTTACGGCCACTGCGAATGCCACTTCCACTGCCACTGTGACTGTTACTGCCACTTTAACTATGCCTTTTACTGCCACTGTCACCATCGCGTCCACAGCCCAAATATGGTGCCTCAAACTTTGGATTGATATATGCAGGGAGCACCTTGGCTACAAGAGACCGAGACGGTGTCCCCTACTGCACAATTTCTCAGACGCACACGGCTTGCACACTGGGACCCCTGATGCGGTGCGTGCGCGGGATGTGGGCGATGCAGACCGGAGGTCTGGGTGTAACCCTCACTTCATCTATTGAGGGTGGTGGCTTGAGGGTGGTGGCTTGGTGGTGGTAGTGTACCTGTGCATACAGGCTCCACATCATAAACGTCCTCTTTTACGTGGTGACCCAAGGGTTCACACTTGGACTTCCAGGTCCGAGGTCAGGACAAGTGGGTTTCACGGGGAGGAAATCGAGGGGGAGGTGACTCATTTTCCAAATCCCCCTCCCCCCCACCCCCATGGGCTTCCGAGTCTGCCTCCTTACTATGCCTGGGGAGGGTCTGAGACTGTGCCCGGGGGGGGGGGGGGTTGGTGGGTAGCCCAGCATACACACCTCAAAATGGTCCCCGAACATACACAAGGGGGTCAAAAGGTTTTCAAAATACTTTTTGCCACCCATCAGCATGGGGCAAAAACAAACAAAATTGGCTCTTGGACTTGGGAGCCCAGTTTCTCAACACCCCAACCCCCATCCTGGGGCTCCCGATTCCCCACCCCCCCCTCAGAGCAAATTTCTGGTCGCCTTGGCTGCACATGCGGCAAGCGCACTGACCACCACCGGAGCCCTGTCTGTCACATGGGTGGCAGCGGGCCATCAGCCGCACACGCACCCCCACGCGGCGACAAAGCCCTCGCCGCGTTGGTGCTCCGAAAGCGGGGAGGCAAACCCCTGACCTCTGTCATGTTGCGGTCCCCGAGGGTCGGAGGCAAAGAAAGGCTTCATAACCCCTGCCGGATTGGAATCCCCTACCGCAAGGAGCTCAGAGGGGCTGCGATGGCAACAACCCGCGCCTGCGCGCCGAGCGGCGCCTGGCTGACGTGCCACTGCTTCGCCATTCGGACAGCGCTGGTTGCCAGGAGACACACAGTCACGGGGTCTGAAATTGTCAGCAGGGGACTGGCGCCCAAAGACGCCGTTAGGCACCCCCGCAACCTGTCGTCATGACGCTGTTGGGCATCCCCACACTTGGTCCTACACAAAGAGGCTCCCCATCTCTTCCCAACAGCCCCCCAGAGTCGAGGGGCGCCGACGTGCAGGCGCTGCAACCCGTGCCTACCCCGTGCACTATGCCCCCTCACTGTCACCGAGCCTGCCACTTGACCGCACGCGCCCCATCGCGTCCCTCACGTCGGCGCCGGGACACATGTGCGACTGCTTAGCCATGCTCTGACGATGGTGGCTGCCCCCCGGAGTCGCTCCGTGAAACTCCCAATGGACAGGGGGGGGGTGGCATGGTTTGACAAGGCAGCCAAACCTGTCCGTGTACCAATTGAATCGTGTGCCAACCTTCTCATTGTTGATGCCAAAATAAGTGGAGATCTTGCGCTGGATCATTTGGTACGTCTTCGAGTGCGTGGGGTTGTCGGTGATGAGATGTGCGCCCTCCGCCCAGGGCTTCCAATCCGCTTTGGGCTTTCCGTCCGCCTGAGCGGCCCGCATTTCCTCGATCAACGTGTAGTAGAGGGACCAGTCGTCCTCTTTGCAAAAGAATTCGGGCACGATGATGACGTCGTCGTGTTTGATCGGCCGTGTGGATGGACCCCCCTTTCCCTTGTCCACGTACGTCTCGCGATTCGGACCGATGATGATCCTCATCTCGGGGCGCACCAAAGTGGACTTGGGATCGAAGGACTCGGTGTTGCGTGCGCCCCCCTGAAGACGAGAACGATGCGACGGGGTGAGAAGTACACGATTCCCCAGAAGGAAGAATGCCCCCACCAAACACCAAACAAAGACGTTTGCCGGGACGTACCAACGAACACCTTTATGAGTCGCCCCCAGCGAACAGCTTGACAAGACTCGCACTAGGTATCAGACACCATGACCCCTGGACGAGGTGGGCGTCCTGGACATAGAAGTGATCTGTCCTTGAGAAGGGTGTTTGGAGGAGTCGGTTCCGATCGACTGAGCGCCCCCGCCTTAGGCACTGCCAGCCATTGGTTCGACAGGTTGTGTGGAACACATCGGCCAAACATCCTGTGCGCACGGTGGCTGTTTGGCTGGGGGGCAGGGGGGGGCAGTTTACAGCAATGAAAGCTCGGGCAAGCAAAGCTGCATGCGCATGAAATCGTTAGGGCTGTCCTCCGTCGCATATCGTGAACAAGGGAGTAAGGCCTTCAGCCTGAAGGCCGGCTTGGCTCAGGGGTTGCACACACAATCAATGAGGCTGGAGAGGGGCAGCACTATTGTACACCAAATTCGTAAACGGTTATCTGCTCGCGCCGCTCGCAAACACCCGTTTTGTGAGGGTGCATCGAATGTCTGTTCAACTGGTCATGACCTTCGGTCAATCCCAAATGATGAAGTTTGGAGAGTGGGGGAATGTTTGCCCGGTGCGCGCCCGGTGCGCTACCTTTGTATTAAGTATCTTATCTCTTGCCCCAGGTTTATCCTCAACTTGGGAAGTCCCCCAAGTAGACCGCACTAGACCGCAAACCTCCCCTGCAAGGCACCTTGCATAAGCCGAGATATGAGAATTCAACAACACAAAATGTCACTCCCACCACTTCCAACCACCACCCTTGCCATCGTCATAAACTGGGTGCAAAGGATGGGCCAAATTCTTGGACACGGCGAGAAGGTACTCCAAATTGTTTGGTGAGGTGGGGGCAAAAACAGGCACGGGTGGGGAATGGTCAAAAAAAGGTGCCCGGTGCGCGCCCGGCGCACTAACGCTCCCCCATTACCCTCAATCACTGGTGCAGTGACTTTCGGCGCCCCAGTTCCCTCAACTCCGAATAGGCGGGCAAGCAAGGCACCTTGCGGTTGGGGTCAGTGCTTTCCTTCACAATTCGTTTTCCTCTTTCCAGAACCTGCACTCGCGGATCATCTCCATAGGCACAAGCGGTGCCATCTTTAAGATCCACTTTGGGGAGAGAGGGATCCTCAGAGGGGATCGTGATGAAGGCCGCTGCGCTTTTTCTGGACATGAGGCCTCAAAGCCAAAAGCAGCGGCCTCGCTGCACCTGCAGTCAACCGGAAGTGTAATCCCAGTAGCAGAACGAGAGAAAACTGCACCTACATGTTCAAATGCATTATGGCTCTTGCGAGTACTGATATGACCATTATCATACCATACCATGACGACACCATACCTTACCATACCATACGATGCCATGTCATGGTATGCTACATAATAATGGGATATGCTGTGAAGGTATGGTATGGTAATGGTATGGTATGATAATGGTATGGTATGGCCATAATGATGATTACTCATGCTCCGAAGAGCCAGCGACTGTTGTGCAAGCAATGTTCTGAATGCAACAATCTGGCCTGCTTTCAGTGTGTGTGTTGGTGGAGACGAAATTTGCACAACACGCAGCACATGCAGATCACAAGGAGGCAAAAAAAAATAGACACCCCGAAAGGCAACCCCCCCCCCCCCCCCACACCGCCTCTTCAAAGATCCACCCTCCACCAAACTACCCAACATCTCAACCAAACCCACCGCTTTGCTTTCTCCGACCCCCCGCCCCCCCGAGGCCTTCATCCAGCCTAAAGATCTATCCAACAAATCAGATGGGACTGCTCTATGCCACAAGCTTTTGCTCAACCGGAGTGCCCCACATTCGCCAATCCCCTTACCGGTTGTCTTAGTATGAACCTCTGTTCTCCTCATCTGAATAATGACAATCCTCCCCCTCCTCCTCCCACCGGCTATCCACCACAGCAGCCAGACTTTGTAGGACCCCTGCCACATTCTCCACCTCTTCCAAACCTGCCAGGTCCGCCACCCCCGCTATCAGGATCAACGCCTCTGCCTGCAGCTGAGGTGCAACCCACTCTGATTCTCCCGACAACTTTTGTGCGTCCAACAGGATGTCAACATCATGCATCTCCTGCATCACCCGGAATTTCTCCGTCATCTCCTAAATCGCCCAACTCTTCCGGCACCACAATGCGCCCTGCTGCCCATGCCAAATGCCTCCTTCATGTTTTCCTCCCCACATCATGGGCTCCCAGTATTTTGCCATTTTCGACCTTCCCTATTTCAAGGTCACGTATTTGCCGTGTGATCCATTTCGCCTACCACTGGGATGATCCCCGCATGCTATAGACCACCACATACTCCCGTTGCTTCTTCGTAGGAATCGGCCGCCTTCGCCTACTCTGGAATGTCCACGCGTGCGTTGGTGCAGCATATGACATGCCACACTTGGGGTACACCAAACCCCCATAAGTTGCAACAGGGGGCCTCTCGCAAGACGAGGTATCGTGAGGACTTTGGCACATGTGTGTATGGTTGGTCTCTCAACACCCAAGAAAAGTGCGGCATGAACAACCCAATCAGACTAAATTTCAGCCACATTATTTCTGCCTTTCCATGGTGGGCCTTGATTTTCTGTGACTTTCTGTAAAATCCACAGACATATGACAAACCCTGTTGAAATGCTTGGACTCACCATGCAGCAGCATGAGTCAGTGTGAATACAGCATGCCTAAGAGCGTGTTGTTGCACCGCGCTCGCACCGCGTTCGCACAGCGGCAGCAAATAGTGGTCAAACACCGGTGAACCATCCCAAGATGCACCCACTCAAACAGCCCATAGAACCCTAGAAAAGCGTAGTTGCAAGCACAAGACCTGTCTTCCCAGGTCATTGTATGGTTGCCAATACACCCCAGAGGCTTTTTGTTCTTTCCTGGAGGCCTCTTGATGGTTGCCATTATCGCCAGGAGGACCCCCAGATATACCCGAAGTTTGCACTGCGCGCTCACCGCGGTAAGAGTGCCCTCTAATGGTGGTGCTTGACGGATGCATCAACCTTCCCCTTACCAGCCAAGCAAGCGCACCATCATTTTGATCCCTACCAGAGTCACTCAGGCTGGTCACAGGTAGCAGGAACATCGCACAGAGAAGAGGTGCAAAAGGTGTTATCAAAGCCATTCGCATGGTGTGGTCGTGCATGGGCCACCCAGGCTCAAGCCAAGGGACGGGATAGCTTTGGAGTTCTGTCATTGATACGACGTACTACCCTCTCTTACCGGACCCCTGCCCCCGCGCAGTCGCTGGACCCTCAATCCTCATATCTGTTAGGAATGGCTTTGATCTTCCAGGCTCGTTCGCATGGACGAGGGGTTGAGGAGGAGTCGTGCTGCGCTTTCACGATGCACGCTTGTGCAAAGAAATCTCAACCGCCGTTGGCTCGACTACAACCGCCATCGGAGAGCGCCCCAGCAAAGAACCTGAGATTATATTTGGGTCAACGGTAGAAATGCGTAAAAGGTCTATGCAGTGAGTCAGAACGTGTGCCCATTCATGTTGTTCGAGAAGGCCTAGTGTCTCGCCCAGCCATAGGTGGGCTGGAAAGCACGATGGGCCAGAGATTGCTGGTCGGTAAGTTTTGCTATGCGCCGGTTCAGCCCTGGCTGACGTCGATGTTGATACTGAAAACAATGCAAGAGGTTTGCTGATTAGTGGTCACCAGCGCTTTTGCAAGAAGGGCAACTCAGTGCAGGGCACAGTGGTAGGCGCAGTCAGGATGACAGCCTGGCCATAGGTGGAGCACTCGACACAGCACGCACACGGCCCAACTGTTCGGTAAACTCGAGGAGTGGAAAAAGCTCAGTGGGCCGTGATTTGCAGGGAGATGCCGCCCGCCGATTCTTCCTTCGGCAAATCAGGGCAGGCCCAAACATGGGGGTGGCTCGGGTGTAGATGACAACCCCCAAACTCCGGAACAACACCATAAAGATCGGTGGGATCAGACCCAAGCTTGCCACCGCAGGCGCGGGAAGAGGTTCTCCCGCTGACAGTCCCCCCCCGCTTGTAGATGACCAAAATGGTCGGACGTTCATGGGGGACTGAAAGATGTCGCGTTTGGGCCACATGCTCCTGCGCAGCGTTTGCTTCCATCAGGAGGATAAACGGGCTGGAACGGCTTTTCTTGGGACTCATCCCCCGTACCCGTCCCTGCACCGCGGGTGGCAAATCCCTTCACTTGCGCAACACCTGCCTGGACTGCAGGATGGCGAACACCGACAGATTGCCTTCTGCTCCAAAAGACTGGGCCAAGTCGTGCAGACCGGCACATCTGTTACCCTGGGGAAGACCCCCAAAGGCTTCCTGTCTCAATAGCCTCCATCGGGTGCACAAACTCGCGCCTTCTGCGTGCTTAGGGATCTGCTCTGGCGGTTGTTGACCATCCGTGGACATTGCTCTTGAACAGATTAGAATGGCCAGACTGTTTAGTCGTCTGCAGGGACGGGCACATTGCACCCGACCACACACAATTCTACAAATAGCCCTTTGGAGGCAGAGTAGTGGCAGAGGGGTGCACAGGTGCAGTGTAGTGTGGTGCGGTGTGGTGTGCTGTGGTGCAGTGCAATGCGGTGTGCCATGGTACGGTGTGTTGTGGGCACTGCACCAACCGGTGCACGCCACATCCGTCACCACATACCAATAAGCCAGGGAAACGCGCTTGGCGAGAAGTAGCTCCCTCGACAGGCTGGTCCATCGTTTCATCGTTTCTTGGGTGTCCTGTCCTACTTGCCAGCAGGCGTGCCTTGGACACTGAAAAGCTCACCAGGGTCCAGAGGCCAGGCGTGCGAAGGGAGTGGGCTGTGAGGCGGTTCTGACGCAACGAGGGGGCGTAAGGAACGTGTGCGGGCCCCATGAGGCGAACCCAAATGCAAAGCACTGCACACATTCAACGGTTCTTCGACAACTATTGAGCCCATGATGGCACAGAGATTTTAACATCAGCATCGCCGACTGGGCGTCTCGCAGACCCTCTGCCCCGTCCCAAAATGAACGCGGCATCAAATGGCTCAGGGATCGCGAATGCCGCAGGTCAGAAGAGTGGGGGGGGGGGGGGGCACCGTCCTGGTCATTGTCGGTCATTTCTCCCATTCCTGGCCCCTGCAGTTGCACGTCGTCTCTCAAAACCCGCAGCTAGCCCGGCCCCACACCTGAAGAAGAATAGGGGCAGCGCGATGAATGGGGAGGGGAAGGGCAGGCGGACCGACTGACGACGATCAAGCACCGCAGGTCACACAAAATGCAAAGCACTCCCCCTCGGCTCGTTCTTCACCTCTTCTGCCTCCCGCACCCTCACAAAAACACAACGAGGGCAAGACAGTAGTGACAACCCCACATCCGTTCGGTCTGGAATGTTCTGGGACGATCGGGTTGCTGAGCAGGGTGATGAAGAAGAGAGCTCGCAGGCTGCACCGAATGGTCACCAGCCGGCCTTTGCAGAGCACCCTACCATTCATGGAGCACAGGTCGGCATCGTGTGGCACTGGTGGAGTACTGGTGGGGCAAGGGTGGCACCCTGCGGGAGGAACATTCGCTTGAAATGCAGCGATGCTATGCAATGCGGAGGAGGAAAGGGGAGAGGAGGAGGGAAGGGGAATGGGGTCTTAGCCAGCGGAGACCCAGCTACGATGCAACTCAGGCAAGCCAGGCAGCAGGCCATATGCAGTCCGGGCAGCACCCCGACGCTTGCAACAGGCACTGTGCGTCTTTCGGTCCTGGTGAATGAGGACTACACGCGGAGCGTATACCCCTGTGCTTGAATGTCCTTCAGATGGTCGCTGGAAACAAGCACGTCCCAATTGCCTTCGGACTCGGACATTCCGACAGTCACATCTCGTAACACCGTGTCACCCACGCGATACGACGCCGTGATGAGCGGCACAGTGCAGTGAGCGCCGGGCACCACGCCAGTGATCTCTGCACTGCCAATGGCGCGTTGAAAGTGGGACGGTGCTGTGGCCTGTGGGGCGGCGAGCCCGAGGCGCTCGCAAACTGCACGGCGGATCAGAGTGGGCCCGTGATTTCCCGTGTCTAGCACGGCGTTGCAAGACTGCCACTGTCCGTGAGTGTCCAGCACGTGAATATCTGAGGGTACACAAATTGAGCAGTATGGGGCTGGGGGGGTGGGGCATGGGGGCCACAGGTTGGTGTTGCACTGAAGACTCGGCGGGTGCCAACGCCTTTTGGGGTGGTTATTCCGGGAACAGCTGAATCACTTCCCGCTATTACTTGCTACTACCCCACACTTTCCAATATACTCTTTCCGCTACTGCCAGGTTGCCCCAAGCTGCAGTGATATTTGTGCCGTGCGCCCACCATGTCCAATGCCCCTATCTCAAGGCCCATCCCCAATCCCCGATCCCAAGGCCATTGCCTTTGTCCTGTGCGGCCACTCCACAGTACCACAAGTCTATGATTCAGTGCGGGCTACAATGTGCTGTACAAAGTGCTGGGGGGGGGGGGGGGTGTTTTGCCCAGTGTGGGCCTACTTTTGTATTAACTATCATGACTGTAACCCCGGATTTACCCTCCCCTGGAGGAGCCCCCCAAGTCGACCAAAGTGGTCCGCAAACCTTCCCCACAAGGCATAAGGCGAAATGGAGAATTTCAACATCAATGCGTAATACTCATGTATTGGCTAATGCACAATTTGTTCCCCACAAGTGTGGGCATCAATGCATTCACCACAATAATGCTCCTGGCATTCACCACAAGCTTTGATGGTGGAGCGCTTCTGACAACACAAGGCACACACATCTGCCTCATCCTCTCCGTCATCTTGCGTGGCGGCTGGGTTGCTTTTGCTAGTCCAAACATGAGGCAGGACACGGTCCCATGGTCCATGACGAGGGTGACGGACCTGCCTCCGAATGCAAGATTGTGTGAAATGCAACAAAACATGCACAGACTGGTGCAACTCATTGGGGCCGCCATGCTAGATGTTCCTAAGCAAACCCCAATGCCACAACTGTCGAAACAAATGCTCCATGTGTGCCCTACACCACCCATGTACATCATTGTACGACCGTTGCCGGGCCGTCAAAGTTCCATTCTTTCTTTCTTCCAATGAAAATAAAAGCAGGTTAGGGTTAGGTCCATATCCCCAACCGGAAACCGGAAATGGGCCGTTCCACATCCCCAACCAGAAAGGAGCCAGTCCATATCCCCAACTAGAAAGGGGCCATGCAAAAAGCATGGATTAGGGCTCCGTATCAAAAGTGGCCCACAAAGATGCCCGCTGGCGCGCTGACACTCCCCCGCTGAATGCTGCACCCTGCCTCCAAAAGCCCACACAGGGCCACAAATCCCACTCAAAACCACCGAAAACCCAGCCACAACCAATCCGCCAATCCACTCGGACCCAGCGGAAGGGACGCTCGGACCCAGCGGAAGGGACACTGCATCACTGATAATGTGGGAAGCATGACACTGGCCAAGGTGGTCCGGTGACCAAGTGTCACGGTGGCGCGGTGCAGCTCCAGGCATTTTTGCTCTGGCTGTTAGCTGCGGCGGGGTGTCCATGCGGCCCAGGGGTGGAGGTGGTGCCATGGCGATGGTGTCATGGTGTCGGCACCTGGTGCCGATTCCACCGGCCCTACCAAATACGGCTGCCCAGGGTCGAGGGTGGGCCTCAAAAAAGGTCAGGTGTGGGCCCGCCACTGTGCTCGAGGCGCGCCTGCCTTCACACGGCCTTCATTGCCTTCTGAGTTCTACTCGTGTGCGACTGACCATTGAATGTCCCATTGACCCATTGAGCTGCTCCCTATCCCTGGCTGGGCTAGAGGTATTGGCTTCTTGGTTCAGAGGCCAGGCTGGGCGAGGCGCTAGAATACTGCATGGGGAAGTGCCACCCAACCCCCTCCCCGCTCTCCCCGGTGGCGGACCGCACAGCCCCTGCCCCCGACGCTGCGGCCACCCACCCAGACAGGCCAGTTTGCCCTGCTTGCCCGCGTCGGCTACGTGGTCGCCTGCGCTGGCTTTGCTGAGGTATTCTTGCGCCCTCGCCCTCGGCCTCCTCATTGCCCCGCCAACCAGCACCAGCAGCGGGGCATCCAGCCGCCTCGGTGGCCGGCAGTGCTCGACGTCCGCACCCGGGAGGGTGTGTGTACAACAATGCATGGAGCATAACATACACAGAGAAGGCAACAGAAGAATGTGTACAGATGCAGGGGGCAAAAAATGGCAAGAATCCAGAAAGAGGCGACACAACGAGAAATACTGACACCGACCGGGGAGGGGCGGGGGTTAGTTGGCAGCAGTTGGGGGCGCATCAAAGGGCAGCTAGAGGCTGAATCGAGTGGCAACACATACCTTGCCGCGTGTGCAATATCCTGTCCTTGTCGAGGCCATCTGGCTTGTAACGGGGAGGATCATTCAGGTTCACGGTGCCATCGCTGACCGGTGTGGCAGGTTTTCTGGGCACTGGCCTTGCACGTGCTTCTGCAGCAGCACGCGCCTTCTCCCGGATCTCGGCAGCCACAAGCGGTGTGGCATCGGGGGGAGGGTCAGAGGCAAGGGCCTCAGGATTGGGCGTCAGGGAAGGGCAGGTCCGTTGCAGGCACGGGGCATCAACAGCTGCGTATGCAGCGATCGCAGCAATTGCGGCAACTGCTGCAGCTGGCAGGAGCAGGGACACTGCCATAAGCCCCCAGGCGTTGGCTGTCGCCCATACTGTGTAGGGGAAATTGTGGTGCCAGGGCAAAGGGATGAGCCAAGGGCACCCTGGTATTACGTGTGGTAGAATAGCAAAGCAAATCCGCGCAATGGGCGTAATGTTACTGACTGGAACAGAGGTGTTCTTCAGGTTCTTCATTGGAGTGGCTGCAGGGTTTTTCATGAGAACGTGACTGGGGTGAAACGTGATTGAACGTGATTTAACGTGATTTTTAACGCGGTTTCTGGTTTGCAATTGCACAGGTAATTCTGTGCATGTTATACAATGTGTGATTTAATGTGCCATCTGAAGAACCCAGGTGGCTGTGTGAGGCAATGGTCACTGTTAGTGGTTCGCGTCACCATCTCAAAGTGTGTCTAATCCCGTAAGGTGTCAGTTTCGCATCGTTTCGCGTTTCAATAATCCCGGGATCCATCATCTTCTTGTTCATTGTTGTCCTCCACGGATGTGAGCAATGAGCCTCCACAACTCCGGGGCAACCATCAAAGGCCACAGTCTTCAGGTGTGCTTGCCCTTGCAAAGTGTGGTGAGCGATCGCAAATTTCCACGCTGCTCTCCAACAACCTCTACTGATGCTTGTGGGAGAGGTGTTTACAGTCTTAGGCGGCCCAACTGGGGGTGCGCACAAAAGGGGCACTGTCAGAATTCCGACAGTGAAAATGGAGTGGTGGAACCCCATGTTTGTGGGCAGCGCACTCCCGCACGGTGACGGAACACCCCGTGTGCACCACATATTGCTACTTAGCGGCCCCAAAACCGGTAGGAAAAAACCCGGTGTAGAGGGGGGTTTCGGTCAGTTTTGATGATCAAAAGGGGGGAAACACCCATTTCCAGGGGGGTCACCGTTGGCCGTCCAGTCACCGGGTCTGTGGCACCTGGTTTGCACGCACTCGGGAATCGGATGGTGACGCAACCATGGCCCTGTGCACCATTTTCAGCTCCCCCACACATCTCCTTCCAAACAGCTTTCAGAAATTTAAATTCTGACAGTCGTTTTGCTGGAAAACCCTGATTTGTAATCTAGCCGCCACGGGTAAAAGTGGCCACAGTGCAAATGGCAGGTCTTCTAACAAGCGCGCAAGCAAAGTGTGCGGTACAAGGCAATTGCAACAGGAATGATCGTGCGACGGTCTCCAAGGTGCGTTTCGCAGTGCGGTGCACTGCACACAGTCCACGGAACAGCAACACAAGGTGCCGCTGTCAGAATTCTGACAGACTTCAGGACGTGCACACTTGTGGCAGGCACGAGGAATGCACGGTGACAGAAACACCTGCGTGCGGACATGCACAACGACAGCAGACGGTATGCGTGTCCCCCAGAAAAGGCACAGGGACTGCACACGACACCACTTGGAGTGGCACGTGAAATCCCATAGTAGCATTCTACAACAGCAGGAGTGACACAGGAACACTTTGTACTACAGCACCCCGATACGAGTGGACGACACGTGCCCCACTCCTGGAAAACAACCGCAGACCCGTCATGGCAGACGGGTTAAATGGCAAGGTCTAAACTGACCTACGTCCATGCGCATATGTGCGATGCGGGGTCATGGTCGCACCTCGACTGTGGTCCCGCAAGGACACGGACCCACATATATACAGTGCCTGATATTGAGGCGTGCGAGGTGGGAGGTGTGTGGCTGAAAAGACTGGGTAAGTGCAGAGCAAGGGAGACACACCCCATCTGGGTGGGCTCAACGCTATGGACGGCACTCAACCGGCACAAAGGCCTACGAGGAAGTCTACGTGCAGTGCATGAGGTGCGCCATGTGGACAACTCCGTGTGCGACTGTCAGAATTCTGACAGTCCACCAATGAGCATGCGATACACGGGGGCGGACCCCTGGAGGCATCACGCAGGAGAGCAGAAGCCGCAGCAGGATGCGGCAAAGGTGGGGGGCACCGGAGGCAGCAAGACAGCATCAACAAACGGCACATGTGTGTTGGTACAGGTAAGGGCGACCCCTGTCTGTGTGCGCGGTGTCACGTATGCTGCACAGACACCTAGAAGACATTGCGGTGAAACAACGGGAGGGAGGACTACCACCAAGGCCGTCCAGCACAACCCACACTATCAAACAAGCATGCTTTGTCACCCACTGATCTATCCCAACAGAGTATGCCACTGTCAGAATTCTGACAGCGCAAGAACAAGCGAGGGTGACAGGCGTTGTACCAACCGAAGCGTGCAATGAAAGCACAGTCGGAACAGGTTTGTGCGGGGTGCAGGAAGCACGCAAGGTGCGCAGGCCAAAGACCACACAAAAGCAATATATATACAGCACACATTGCCCAGAATGCAACCTGCAGGTACGCAACCCAAAGGCACAACAGTCAGCGAACATTTGAGACGACAGCCCCTATCAAAGCCATGCGTGGTCATGGGCACACCGACGGAATACACAGCCACAGTCTGCACGCCAACGCAGAAGGGGAAAGCACGCACCCAACGCATCAGTACGCATGGACCCCAACACAGTGCCACGGTGCCAACCGCTTACTTCTTCTTTTTCTTCTTCTAGTCGGACTTGTCGGTAGCGGACTCAAGCCGCCTTTTGAAAAGCGAAAACGCCGTGGTCCGGTGTGAGGCCAACACTGCGAGGGGCTTACTACCGGCGGCCTTGGCGGAAATGCTCGAGGCTTCGGAAGCGCTTGCGGCAGACGGCTGCGAGACCTGCGGGCAACGGCGATACACAGGCGTTGTACGTCGCTGCAACGTTCGGTGGGTGAACACACAATCCCTGTGCCGTCCCTGCCGTACGATCCTGTCCTGTGCTGGGATATGCACGTGCCTAGTCACGCGGTACCTGTTCCTTGGAGGCCTTTGATGCCTTTTTCGGGCCGGAATGTCCTCCCTTCTTCGGACTGGACTGCGTGGACTGCGAGGACCTGTGACTCTTCTTGTCACCTTTGTCTGGCTTCGACCTCTGCTTCTGCTCGGTGAACTCTGTGACAGCAGCGGTGTGGTCACGTCTGTCAGAATTCTAACAGGCGGAAATGTACAGCGCTGAGCGCATGGCATCCCACGACACACAAAGGAGCCCCGTATACCTGATCCTGCTTGACGAGCCTGGCGGAAATGGTATCGGCCGTTGCACGGATAGCCGCCATGCCACGGTTCTCCAACACGACGGCACTCACGGGCAACCAACACATCTGCATCACGTCAGCCACCAGCGTTGTGCCGCCGTTGAACAACACCCGGAATTTCTCGTCCGCAAGGTCATGCACATGCAGCGCCCACAGCAGCCACCCCGCCAGTTGGATGGGCACCACATCAACGTCCGGCTTATCGTACGACAGATACCTGAGCAGCTGCAGGACGAGAAAGCGTAGGCCACTGTCAGAATTCTAATAGATGAAGGGAAGGAACAACAGGGGCGTACACAACACACTGCCAGTACCCCGGCACAGGCGAAAAGTGTGACACTGCTACGGAGGTGGACGAGTGTCTGCACAATGTGTAGTCAGCAACGAACGGGCAGCACACCTGTCTTCCGATCGGCTTGGTGGTGACAAACCGCACGTCCGTAATACCGCTTGCTCTGAAGCCCAAGGTTGTACGCAGCCAATTGAGCGTGGAACAGCTCGTGGTCTCCTCCCAACTTGTCGGTCAGTGCCTGTGCGTACGGCGACAGATCTGCCTCATTGCCCACCAAACCACTGGGGTGCCTGAGTGTGCCGCAGCCAGAATCAACTGGTGAATGGCACCCGTCCACCCACGTGGCACACAAATGAGCGCCAAACGGAACTCAATAGTCCCAACAACATGCGGCACCGCCGAGCCTGCCTCCCCGTTGATAATGTGGCCTGTGGCGCTTCCCGTCTCTACCGACACGATCTTGAGGTCCTTACTGGTCTTTACCTGACGGACAACGGATGCAGGGGTAGTGTATGCAAGGACTATTGTCAGAGTTCTGACAGTAGTGAACGACAACCCCCCTGCAGGTGTGGAGTGAACCTCATGACGTTCCAACGGTCGGGCCAGTTGCTCACGCAGACCAGCAAACTCCGGACTGGACCACAATGGGGCCTTCACCACAATGCTCCATGGCGGCACGGGGACCTCGTCAGACCAGGTCCATTGGGAAACCTTGACCTTCGGCCCCTCCGCGTTGCCATCCTTTGCCAGCAGATTGTTGATGCGGGCCCACTCACCCAAATTCTCTGCGGCAGGGCGGGAAGACACGTCACAGGAAGGTACAGATGGAAATCTGCAACCATGCATCAACACGGGACATATTGCGGGAGCTGTGAACCAGCGGGTTAGCGGCCTGAAAGTGCCAGTTGTACGCCCGCTTGGCCTTGATTTTCGAGGCCCGGCCCTTGATGCTGGTTGAGCTGACATCTTCGGCACTGAACGCGGGAAGCAGTTCCTGCATTTCATTGTCTTGGAGACCTTCGATGCATTTAAATGCATGAAAATTGGTCTTCAAACCGTCTGCTTTCCCTGTCAAGAGGATCATGACCGCCTCGGTCATCTGCGCGCCACCCTGTCGGAGAACTTTGGCGACGGGCAGCCACCTCTTGACCACTGCGTTGACCGTGCCTTCTGCTGCCGAGTACCCGGACCGATACGCCATCCTCTTGATCGCCTCCGACAGGGTGTTATTCTGCGGCATTTGGACCTCTTGCATAAGGAGCATGCTCTTCTGCTTTGGTGTGTGTGCACCACGTCCGCCATGCTGCATCACGGTGTGACATCCAGCCAAAATCTGTCGCACTTCCAGCGGGTCTCGTCCTTGAGCCGGTACGCACGATAACGGGTGTGACGCGGCAAAGGGCTCATGTTGGCCGTCTCCAACTCTTCTGCGTCGAGATCGTTGGCCCACACCAAATGTTGTCCGCCGAGAACAGCCTCCTGCCCACCTGTAATGCAAAGGAAGGTCACTGTCCGAATTGTGACAGCCACATGTCGACAGTGTGACAACAGCGCAGTTACACAGGGGTGGTCCCTGTCAGAATTCTGACAGTGGTCCAAGCGCCGGCATGATGTTGCACAGGGAAAGGTTGGACACACCGTGACGGTACACCATGGTCTCATGGTAGTAGTCGTGCGGCGGCGGAGCACGCATCACGTCCTCACGGATGTTTTGAACCAACTTGTCGTCGATGTACCGAGACTGGCCCAGCGTGCAGGTTAGGTCAAATTTCAGCTGTTTGCGGTCCACAATCATGACGTCGTCCAGCCAATCCTCCAGTTTGACGTCCTCCGGGTGGTAGATGATGGGCTTCGGGATCTTCTGCGTGACTTGGGTCGTGGGGGACACACCCCTAGGCGTCTTCCGCCTGCGTTTGGGCGACTGTGCGGCGGCACTAGCAACCGAGCCTTGCGACAGGCTCACTGACGGAGACCGGCTAGGTGAACGAGCCCTCTTCGGGACATCAGGGGAACCACTGCCCTGCGTCTTCGACGGCATTGGGTGGTACAGAAATGCTACAGCACATATGAGCGCCACTGTCAGAATTCTGACAGCAATATACAGCGAGAAACCACAACAAGGGTGCAACAAGGAACCATGAACGCTGCAACGGCGCAAATGCAAGAATCACGGACCTCATGATCCACCACACTGCTGGTGCAGCCACCTGTGATCCTGGTGGATGCAGTAAGTGCTCCATTCCCTGGTGCGCAATGCAACCCTCCTCAGCAGGTGTGTCGGGTGCCCAATCTCGTGAACCGCGGCACCACAAAAACATACACTTTATAGCGTCTTTCTAGCAGGATCGGGGGTACAAAATGCGAAACACACGCAACCACCTGTTTCGGAACGATACGCTGTTGCAGGCTACCACACCGTGGCATTTGTAGCGTGTACGGCATCCGAACGTGACCAGATCCCTCGTGCACGCAGCATAAGAGCGAATCAGTGCCAGAGAACTGAGGAATCCCACCCCTCTATGTTACGTAAGCCCCGCGTGCATGCGTACGAAATGGAGGGAACACGGTTACAATTTTTATCACAGGCCACACCCTTTTGCCAGATGCCCCAGACGGTACAGTTAGGTGCCCGAGCTCAAATGCAATCTATCCCATCCCCGACTGTCAGATTTCTGACAGTGACATGCAAAGGTGCAGCAAGACACTGTCTGATTACCTGGACATTGGACTTTGAGTGCGCACAACGTAGTACGTAGCAGTGCGTGTGCTGGTGGGGGTCTACTGAGCAGTGTTGTACGAAACCTAGAGGGCACCGAACACACGGCTTCACAGCAAAGTGACCGCTCATGCGCACTACCCTCCAAACTGGGTGTATGGGCCCTTCGTGCACCCCCACTGCACGCACTGTGCGCGCACCGTGCTTGCGACTCCCCCTTGGTCTGTTTCGGGGGGCGGGGTGTGTGTGCTGTTGTGACTCTGCGAACTGTTATTCTGCCTGGAATATTGCTTTCCGTGTATCAGGGGTATTTGAATTTTAAAAATCCAAAATACGTGCTCAATGTGCTTCTGATTCCTGGTGCTCTCAGCTTGAATGCTAGATGCCAGATGCCTACTTTTACTTCCTGGAACTCTGCAGATGAATGCTATTATGTGTTCATGGGATGTGTTAGTTCGGTGGCTCCCAAAACAAACGCAAGCAAGAAAAGCATTGCACTGGTCGAAGTATTCATAACGGTGCACCACCACTTCAAGAAGTCTCCAACGCAAATACTGCCAAACCAGTCGTCATGGGCCACAACATGAAATCCTGGGCTGAGTAACTGTTGAATGCCACCAAAAGAACACACTGAGGCTGCACTGCAAAATGAAGAGATTTTCAAAGCAGAACCTGCCTGTGTCGTTGCTGTTGAGCACAAAGGCAAGCAGGAATATCATCAGCCCTTTCGGATGGATGTTTTGGTGCACGAAGCGAAACGGGGGGATTGCCGCCAGAGGCAAGTTTGCCAAAGAAAAAAAGAATTCCAATGATTCAACATGTCAAGAGCATGCAGAAGCCAATAGATAACAGGGCTGACAGGCAGCCTCAACCTCAGCCCCATCAGCCTCATCGCTGGGCACAGATGCAGATGCTGAAGCTCACAAACCATTAGGATAGGAATAACTGGACAATGGACAATGTACGCAAAAAGACTCAACCTCAGCCCCATCAGCCTCATCGCTGGGTGATGAGGCAGAGATATATATACACATATCTATATACACGCATAGTCTCGTGCAGGTCACTGTCATTACCAGGTCACATATCTACAGCGACACGTCATTGCCAAACGTGTCCGAAACAATGTTCAACAAACAATATTCAACCCTGGCCCTGTTCCACCTGTTTTGGTGCAAAAGGCTTTCCGTATCTTGCAAAGAACCTAATATCCGTGCAACAAATTATCACGCACGCTCCTGAGATCTACTCAGGGAACATTGCATGTGTAACCCGTTCTCAAAGCGGGTGGTGGTACTGCTTTGAAGCACTTGCTCAGTCGTACAGGGGACTGATGTCCTGAGAAGAGCCACTTTGCAGCAAAGTGCATAGTGAGAGAGGCCCCCCCCCCCACACCCCCTGCACCCTCCCGCCCCCCCCCCCCCCCCCCACACCCAACACCCAGCGCCACACCTCCATCCCTGCCCGCACCCACCCACCAGTAAATAAGCAATACAATCAAGCAGCATCGCAAGCAGTCAACATATGCAATACACTGGTTTACACAAAAACCCTGCAAGCTTGTCTATCACATGCCTGGACAGGTATGCAGCCACCCTGGGCATGGGGGGAGGGGGACTCAAGACTGGGCCAAACCTGGTGTATTTGCCATCCATTTCTCTGCATGACAAGGCACTTGCGATGTGCTGTTAGTGTGAAGCTGCCCTTGGACAGTGGAAAAAACTTGATAAGAAGTAGGCATCATGTTGGGACAGATAGCATGAATAAAGTTTGGGTGAAAAATGTCTGAGGTCACAATGCTGAGGGGGAGTATTTGCCCGGCACCTGCCCGGCGCGCAGCCGTCGCGCTACTTTTGTATTAACTATCCTGACTTTAATCCTAGATTTACCCTCCCCTAGATAAGCCCCCCTAATAGACCAAAGTGGACCGCAAGCCTTCCCTACAAAGCAGCTGCATCAGGCGAATTAGCTGGATTCAATACAAATGTGTATCACCCATGTATTGCTCAATAAACAATTTGATCCCTACAAATGTGGGGATCAATACATTCATCACAATAATGGTACTGGCACTCACCACAAGCTGTGATAGTGGAGCGCTTCTGACAACAAGCAGTCACATTTCATCCTCTACCTCATCTTGCGTTGCCGCTGAGTTGCTTTTATTAGTCCACACATGAGGCGGGACATGCTCCCACAGTACATAAGGAGGGTGACAGACCTAACTCTCAACGAAAAATTGCCCGAATTGCAACAAAACTCGCACGGCTGGTGCAAATCATCAGGGCCACTAAACCATATGTTCCAGTTCATATCCCCAACTGGAATGAGGCCGTTCCATATCCCCAACTGGAAAGAGGGCAGTCCATATCCCCAACCGGAAAGGGGGCTGGTCCATAGCCCCAACTGGAAAGGGGCCGGTCTATAGCCCCAACCTGGAAAGGGGCAAGTCCATGAGGCCCACCACCCCACACACCCACCCACTCACCCATCCGTAGGTAACCACTGCAATCTGGGGCGGGCCAAAAGAGGGGTAGAATCCACCCCACAAACAGGGGTAGAAATCAGAAGTGGCGAAAAAAGTTGCCCGGTGCGCGCCCGTCGCGCTGGTACCCCCTCTGAGATGTGTGTGAAAGGGTGACCCAGTGTAGGTCCATCCCTGGGCTTAGACCTGAACTGAGGGAAACATGTTCACCATGCGATGGAATGATGATGGAACGACCAAACCAAATTCACTGTGTCTGTATGGCACGACGAAAGACCTGCTCCACATGCAACGGCCATGCGGCGCGATTACACAATCCCATGTCGCCCAGTGGTCGAAGAATTTCCAAATTCACTGTATCTGTGTGGCACGACGAGAAACCCTTCCCAGGGTATTACTATCCGCCGCAAACCGCAGTATGGTGCCTGATTTCTGAAAAACGGTGCCCTCTCCCCTTGGGAAAAGAAGGCTTCACTTCCGTATTGCATCTCGTCCTTCACCTCTTTCAGACAGCCTGAACAGCCAACTAGATTCGGGGACATGTTTTGGCGAGGTTTGCTCGCCGTTTTGCTTATATGGTTGTCTCATAATCCCAGATCCTGGCCTGCCAATCCAAGATGGCACCGTGCAGCCCTGCACAGAACATGTACATGTCGGCACGATTCAAGTGATCCTGGGTGCTATCCAGCCACATGGTGACCGCATCTATGGCCTCGGCGGCGGGGGGGGGCGGGGGGTGGCGTGCTGGGGTCGTCGCAACCAAGCGTCTCGCAGGTCATGCTCATGCCTGGACAGGGGAAATAACCAAATTTCATGGGGCAGCGGAACGGGAACCGCTAAAAGGCATGCCATAGGGCATTAGTTCATTCCAGCCGAGCGAAAGGACATAGGGGTCTTTTTCGAAGACCCGCAAAAGGTCATAGTCACAGTTGTCGTGGCAGTGGGACCGGCCGAAATATGCCTTGGCCCGCACACTCGGGTCTGTCGCGTGCTCGGTGACGACCGTGTAGTCCTCGTACGCCGTGTCGAGATTCCCCATTTTCAGGTGCACGCACGCCCGAGTGTACAGGGCACGCTCATAATGCGGGTTGATCTCCAACGAGGCATTGAGATCCCGCAACGCCTCATGCAACTGGCCGGCGTAGAACAGGCATTGGCCCCGATTCTCCAGCACAACAAACCTTCGACGATAGTTGAGTTTGATGGCGGTGCCATAGAAGTCGATGGCCTGCCAAAACATTCGAAGGTTCTGATAACAGGAGCCCAGCTCGAAGTAGATGGAGGCGTCGTTTGGGGCCAACTTGCGGGCGGCCTCGAACATCTCGCTGGCGTATTCGTCATCCTCGTGGGCGTAGTTATAGTAGCCCCGCAACATGCTGCTCTCCACTGGGGTGAGGTCTTGAAACCGAGCACGCAGAAGAGTACGTGTGGCAGATGCGGTGTCGCCACGGATGAGTAAAGCCTTCGCCTCCAAGAAATAGGCCTCGCACAGCCTGGGATACGTGGCAACGGCCCGTCTGAAGAGCTTGAGGCTGTCCCAAGCAGCGGTGCTGGTTGTCATCAAAGCCAGGCCTTGTTTCGTGTACTTCTCTGCCATCTGCTTGCGGATCTGTAGGACTCTCCGCACCAAACGGCTCCAGTCGCTGCACACCAGGGCGGTTGACGGGAGCGAAACGCAAGGGACGAAAGAGAAACTCTCGTAGACAACGTCGAGCGCCAGTGCTTGTGAGAAGAAACTGAAGGAAAAAAGGCCGCCCATGACGCCCGTAAAACGATGGGAACTAACGAGCGATGTAGAGGGAGGGGGAGGGAGAGCGTGCGCGCGCCCAAGAGAAAAAATGGAGAGACAGGGAGAGAGAGAGAGGAGGAGAGAGGTCCCGTGTTGCCAATCTCCTGCACAGCCCATGTCTTGCAGGCTCCAGTGGCTCCATGATTTTTATGTCCTCTTGCCAGATTGGCCCTCCTCGACAACGTCCACGACACCGTCCACCACACCATTTGCCACACCATCGATGATCCACCACCCCGTCGCCCACCCCATCCAGCATGCCCTCTACCACTCCAGGATGACAGTGTGGGGGGTACTAAGCCTTGCCGCTCCTAAAGATCGGATTCAGTAAGTGCAGCACCCAAACTTCTTGTATCAAACTACACCAAGTCTGCACGTCGAAAGGAATGCCGTCTCGACACACCCGCGTTGTCCCAATCGTAGTGGATCATGGCACTGTGTAGCAGTTGGGCGCATAATACTTTGGATCCCAATCTGGAGCCCATAACCGCTTGGATGTGCAGACCGAGCCTCTACAGCCTCTGCAGCAGTGCTTTGCTGGGACCTGTTGCCATTGCTGTGCGTGCCGATGCTGTGGTGCCCCGGTGGCAAGCGTCTTCGGGGAATGTGGAGTGTGCGGTGCCTGCGCCGAGGGTACTCTTCCGGGTGCAGCTCTCTGTAGATCTTCACAGCCGGGCCAAAGGGGACAACATCTGCAAGGTCACGTCGGGTAATGTGACATAAGCAGTCCCAGTCTATCTCATTCCGCTGCAGTGATTTGATGCAATGCGAGAGACCCAAATCTTGTAGCAGCGTCTTTGACCGAGCATCCATGTGGCAGGGGGATCAAGTCTGTGTGATGAAGCAGGGTGCATTGGGAGTTCCAAGGTTGCCTCTCTGTTACGTGCCACACAAGTGTTATTCGCAATCAACTCAAGCAATGCATGGCGGCAGCACCAGGGAACATTTGCTGTACTCTGCCAAGATGCCGTATGCAAGTCTCTTCATTTTATCATATTTGGACATCGCTCCCCCAGGGGCGTGTTGTTCAGGGTGATGCATGGGAAAGTTGGGGGGAGACACAGATCGGGGTGCGTAAATTGATTACATGTGATCCACTTTGCAATCTCGTCGGTGGTTTCATTGCCGTGAAAGTCTGCATGACTTTTAGTCCGCGTGAAATCATGGCCGACTTCAGCCCCAGATTTGCCCTCTCATGGGGAAGCCCCCCAAGTAGACCACGTTGCATTGTTTGCTGAGCAACATCCTGCGCACGCCACCACCTGACACAAGCTACCCTGAAATCTGAACCATCAGTTCTCAATAAAGCCCTACAAGACACCAGAAATTGGGTCTGCTCCAACCCGGTAGCACCCACCTCCAAACTCAATCCATGTCAGTCCTCAGCACATCAAGTCCCAGCCCCACCCCACTAGTTTTCCCCGGACCAACCAGTCAACCAGCCAAAAAGCCACCCCCCCAAAAAATTACCACACACAGAGTAACCACATAACATACTACGACACACCCAGCCCGCACCATCATGGACTCCCCAGCCTTCACACTCACAAAATTCCACAAAATGGGCCTACAACCATCACTCTTCCCCAAGACAATGTCCCACTGTTACCCCCGATTCCAAGGCCAAACCAGATCACCCCAGCCCCCCACCAAAGCCACCCAAACAACATGAAGATCCCCCCCAGCCACCAAGCCCCGGAACACCACACACCGGTGACACCGGGGGATGCTTGCACTAAATGGAGGGGGAGGGGGAGGGGCTGGGGAGATTTCCGGTGTTGGGCTTTTGGGGCATATTTGAACTCAAATTAAATTCTGAGCACTTTTTGACTGCAAATCAGTGGGGGTGTTGATCACGCACAATAAATGAAAGAAATAAAAGGAGGGGGGGGGCATACTGGCAGACGCAACAATGAATGTCCCAAAGCACTCAACGAGCCACAATCTTGTGCACACTGTGGAGGCGATAAAGCTGTTGCTGCCCCTCTGCGGCTCACTATTCTATGGAGGCAGAACATGGCAAAATATGCAACATTAAAATATCAGAACATGCGAAAGCATCCTGATAGCATCACCCCTGCTCCAAGCTCTGAGTAGTGCAACTACATCCCCAAGCCCATGATGAGGCAATGCATTTTTGGTTCATGTCGCGTTTCAGGGCCTCTAGACTTACAAAAAATGAACAAGACAAGAGAGCAACAAGAGAACACAAAAGTCAATCATGCTTTCAGGCTCATTGGTGGAACAAGCACCCCATGCTCGTCCTGTGTGCTAGTTGTTCGCAGGGATCTGCAACAATTAGTCCTGCGGAGGCGGCTGACTTTTCCTAGGCTCTGCTGGGAGAGTGCTTTACGGGCCTTTGGAGAAACGCGGTCCGCCGTAAGACCCTAGCCGCGCAACACCAGAGTAGGTCCCTTCGGCCATCACGTGCAAAATGAGAATCATGCATTGCATTGTCCGGAAGAACACTATGTACTGGGAGAGATTGGTGCGCTCTTTCTGTAACACCCTAGTGGAGCAGTTACAAATGCGGTTGGTTGTGATGACGCTAATAAAGAGTAACATGTTTGGGGGGCAGCCCTTTGCTCAGTCACAAGGAGAGCAGGTTTCCTGCGGGCCCCTGGCTAATCCTAACCACATCAAAGAAAATTCTATTGCCTATCGGCAAGACACCTCGAAGAGAGAGGGAGCGCAGCCAGTCAATCAGTTAGCTAATCATGCCGTCATTCAGAAGCCCCCCATCCTGCATGCTACATGCTTTACGTAGGACATTTGATCATTATGAATGGTCAGAAAATGAAAAAAATCGGTTCCGAAAATTTCCATTTTTGAGCTACTGAGAGTGGAAAAAGGCATAAGCAGGTTGTGCCCCAGCCCCTTGCCCCCATCCAAACACCCAAATAGGGTGAAAAGCACATGAATAGGGTCTAAAACATGCATTGCATAGGATATTTGACCATTGTGGATGGTCAGAATGCAAAAAAAAATAGTTTTGGAAATTGCCATTTTTGAGCTACAGAGGCTAGAAAACTGCATTAGCACGTTGTGCCCCAGCCCCCTTGGGACCGCCCCCCCCCGCCGCAAAAAAAACCCAATGGGGTGAAAAACACATATGGAGGGTCTAAAACATGCTTTACATAGGATATTTCATGATTTTGGATGGTCCGCATATAAAAAAAAATCAATTTCGGAAAGCAGGTTGTACCTCGGCCCCCTTGGGACCCCCCCCCCCCCCCCCCCGCAGCAAAAAAAAACCGTATAGGGTGAAAAAGATACAAAGAGGGTCTGAAACATGCTTTAGATAGGATATTTGATGATTTTGGATGGTCAAAATATCAAAAGAATCAGTTTTGGAAATTTCCATTTTTGAGCTGCCGAGGCTGGAAAGCTGCCTAAGCAGGTTGTACGTCGGTCCTCTTGGGACCCCCCCCCACCACCCACAAAAAAACCCAAATAGGGTGAAAAAGATACAAAGAGGGTGTGAAACATGCTTTAGATAGGATATTTGATGATTTTGGATGGTCAGAAAATCAAAAAAATCAGTTTCAGAAATTCTATTGCCTTCGGCAGTGCACCTCGAAGAGAGGCTGACAGTCGGCCAATCAGTCAGTTAGCAAGGCCAGCAGTCAGACAGAAAGAAACACAAAGTTGGGTTTTTTGTCAGTGGTAGTCTCGGCTCCAAGCAGTGGGGAGTAAAGTTGTCCGTAGGGCAAGCAGTAGCCGAATGGCAATGCAGCTTACCGCAGACTTTTTGGTCGGCGGTTCGAACCCCGGTCGAGTGAACATGGCGGCGGTGCCGGCGATGACAGTTGACCGTCCAGGATTCGAACCGCCGACCCAAAAGTCTGCAGCCGGCTACGTTACCATTCGACCGGGGTTTGTTGTGACAGGAACATGCCTCCCCGCTGCTTGGAGCCTTCTGACCACAAACTTTTGACCCCCCCCCCCTCAAAAAGTGATATCTAGTTTTAGGGGATAGAGGCCTCATAATCAAAAAATCCATTGGGGGGTTATCTTATTGGGCAAAATGATGATTTTACAAGGGGTTGGACATCAAATATCATGCCTTGGGGTATGGTCAGAAGGCTCCAAGCAGCGGGGAGGCATGTTGCTGTCACAACAAACCCCGGTCGAATGGTAACGCAGCCGGCTGCAGACTTTTGGGTCGGCGGTTCGAATCCTGGATGGTCGACTATCATCGCCGGTGCCGCCGCCATGTTCGAGGTTGTTAGATCAAGCGCACGCACGGACGTCGTATACCCCCCTTTTTTGCAGTCCCCCCCCAGCCCCCCAACCCCCCCCCCTTCAAAAAGTGATATCCAGTTTTAGGGGATAGAGGCCTCAAAAACAAAAAATCCATAGGGGGATTGTCTTATTGAGCAAAATAATGATTTTACAAGGGGTTGGACATCAAATATCATGCCTGGGGGTATGCTACGCGAAAAGGGGGGTATACGACACCCGCACCTCCACTTCATCTAACAACCTCTCTTCGAGGTGATTTCCATTTTGGAGCTGCTGAGGCTAAAAAACTGCATGAGCAGGTTGTGCCCCAACCCCATTGGGACCCCCCTCCCCCCCCCGAAGACACCCGAATAGGGTGAAAATCACACAAAGAGGGCATTCGTCGATTAACGTCCACTGGTCTATGTACAGAGGCAGAGGGGCGGGGAGGTGGGCCGAGTCGAGTTCAGGCGCCCATGTCCTCCCCTACAGGCCCCCTGCTTGAGCCTGCACGGCGGCCAGGAGGGACGAGCCGGAGGGGACTAAGTCTCTTCCGTGCTGGCCCTGCCGTGCTGCCGCCGCGGCGGCAGTGTAGACTGGGGTGGCGACGCCGCTGGAGGCGCGCCCGCCACTGGGTTAGTGGGGGGGGAGAGGGGGTCCCCTGCCGCTGCGCCGCCCATGGCCCGTGGGGAGGGCGGGCGCGCGCGCATCATGTCCACTACCGTCCTGGCGGCTTTGGGGGGGGGGTCGTCGTGGCGCCCGCGGGGGGGGGCCTCCGCCGCGGCGGCGCGCGGCTGCTCGGGGCCGCAGAGATGCGGCCGAACACGTCGGGTAGCGACGCCGGGGGTCGCTCTGCTGGGGAGGGGAGGGGGGGCTGCTGGGTGGGGGCGTCCTGTCGCAGCTCGGGCTCGGCCGAGGCCCCCGCTCCGGCTGGGGAGGAGGGGGGGGACGGTCCCGGTGCTGCGCCCCCCCCCACTGGCCGCGACAAGGGGGGCCCCTCAGGCCCCCCCCCACTCGGCGGAGCTCCCTCGTCCTCCCCGCGGGGGGGAGCGCTGGGGGGGTCGGTATCGGATCGGTCCCCCCCCCCTGGTGGCTGGGGTGATAGGGGGTCCGCGGCCCCCTCACCCGACTCCCGGTGCGACATCCCCCCGGGGGCATCCCGATTAGCCCAGTTAGGCGTCCGGCGCTTTGTGGGCCGGGAGTCGTCCTGCCCCGGGACCAGGGGAGGGCGCGTGCCCAGCACCCTGGGCGGGGCCGCACACTGGCGCGCCGCCGGGGGGCCCGAGTCAGGGAGGGCCTGTGAAGCTGGGCGGGCCCGCCCCTGCCAGGAGGCCAATGCCGCCGCCCCTGCCCGTCGGGCCTCGGGGACGAGCACCTGGCGGCCCGGCGCGACCCGGGGAGGTACCACGGGGCAGCTCGAGCTCCCCGAGGGGCCTGCGTGGCCTGTGTGGCCTGCCCGGCAGCAGCGGCTGACGCCCCAGCCCAGGCTCCTGCAGCGGGCGCACGACGGCGCCCCGTGTACCAAGCATAGCGCGCCCTGCGTGCCACTGCCCGCCCCTGGGGGGCGGCTGCGTTGTGGGGCCGCTAGGGGGACGCTGCGGGCCGGGGCCCGAGGGGGCCGTCGGGCATAAGGCAGCAGGGGGGGGGGGGGCATCAGGGGGGCGGGGGAAGTAGTCCATGAGAAAGCGGTCACCGTGTTGTGGCCGCATGCGCGCCGGCGCCCGCAGGCGTCGGGCCCATGAGTCGCGGCAGTGCGCCGCCAGGCGCATGAGCTGCAACATGACCTCGTGGCGCGCCGGGAAGTACGGCCGCGCCGAGAGTCCCGCGCACACGCGCCCCCCAAGAGGGAGGAGCGAGCGACAACGCCCCAGCGGGCCCCCGCTCAGTAGTGCGCCCGCTGCCAGGTGGCGTTCCGCCAGCCCCATCGCCTTGCGCAGGATCTGCGCCCGCGCTCCCAGCGGCAGGCGAGTGCCCCGCAGCCGGTCGTCCGGGGAGGCCGGGAGCGCCCGCCCCACGAAGGCCTCATAGTCCAGGGCCAGCTCGGCCTAGGAGACCTCCGCCGGCCCCGGAGCCCAGGCCAGCGCCCGGGCCCACCTGACCAGGTCGAGGATGAAATCCTGGGGCCACCTCCAGTCTGGTGGCACCCCCGGTTGCAGCCGCGGCTGGTGGCGGACGGCATCCCACGGTATGGGGCCAACGAAGGCGTCCCAGGGAAAGGGATTGCGGGGCCGCGGACGCGGCTGCTCCGGGAAGAGGGAGTCGCCGTGGCCCGGCTGATCCCCCGCGCCGGCCGCCATCCGGGCCGCGAGGACCGCCAGATACATGCAGTACAGGCGGTACAGAAACTCATCGAGGAGGTCCCGATCCACCCCCTGCGCCAGCCGGAGGGGGAAAAGCCCCGCCTTGCGCAGGCAGGAGGGCCAACGGTCCGGCGGGCCCAGGCCGGGGACTGCCCGCGCCGCGTCGTGCAGCCAGGGGAGCCACGTCTCCCTGGCGCCGTCCCATTCCGGGCAGTCCCACAGGATGTGGGCCTCGTCCTCGTGCGCCGCGCCGCACTGCGGGCACGCGGCGTTGGCGCGCATGCCGTGACCCGACACCCGGGCCGCTGTCCACATGGCTCCTGCCAAGAGCCCGCGCAGCAGCGACTTCTCCAACTCCGTGCAGGCCGCCCGCAGCGCCGCGCGACAGGCCGGGCCGTCCGCCCCGTCGCCCAGTCCCCCGAAGGTGGCGGGGCGTCGCGCCTCCAGCTGGCGCGCGGAGTGGCAGCGAAGGCTGTCCCGGACCCGGTGCTGGAGCTGGCGGAGCGGCTCCTGCACGAAATGCAGGGGGTAATCGTGCCCCGGGACGTCCCAGCACCACCAGCC
The DNA here is from genome assembly GCA_964036045.1 of Eutreptiella sp. 'Long Island Sound 2002'. Lineage (NCBI taxonomy): Eukaryota > Euglenozoa > Euglenophyceae > Eutreptiales > Eutreptiaceae > Eutreptiella > Eutreptiella sp. 'Long Island Sound 2002'. The sequence goes on from OZ038390.1 coordinate 36,323,992, forward strand.
CTCGCGCGGGGCCCAGCCCAGGGAGGCCGCCGTGCGGAGCGCGCGCCCTACCGGGCCCGTCCCAGGTGGGCGGCCACCCGATTTCCAGATAGCCTGGGCAAAGACCCGCGTGACCCCCGGCCGGCGGGCCAGGCGGGCCAGCCAGAGGAGGCGCTCATACCGCGTGTGCATGATCGGGGACACGCGGTGCCCTTGGACAGCACGGTGAAGATGACCTCCTTGGCCCGGGACACGCGCGCCGGCCCCCACAGGGCCCGTACCACCGCGGTTTCGAGCCCCCGCAGGTCGGGCTCCGTCACCGATGCCACCGCCACCCCATGGAGGGCCAGCGGGGTGACCAGGGTGCTGATGGCCCGCTCCCGCCGGTCATACGTCGGGAGATGGGGTAGGCGGCGCAGGGCGCTCCGCCCCGCCTCCAGGCGCCGGGACCACACCGGTCCCGTGATCTTGGAGCCCCCAATGGCGACGTCGACGCCGAGCTGGCGGAAGGTCGTCGCCAGCGGGATGGGGACCCCCCGGAGCAGTACGGCCGGGGCGCCTCGCTCCCCCTGGACCCAGGAGCAGGACTTGTCCACGCGGACGTCCTGCCCAGTGACACGCAGCCACTCCTCCGTCACGGGGACCGTGTCCTGCAGTGCGGCCGCGCCCAGGGCCACCGCCTTGGTGTCGTCCGCGTAGCCCGACGACCCCAGCGCGGCGTAGCCGGGGCCGGCGTCCTTGAGGGGGGGCAGGGCCCCCGGATCCAGGTCGTCCGCTGCATCCTCGTCCAGAGTCGGGGGAAGGGCGGCCGTTTGCGCGCACACCTGACGGCGTAGGGAGTCCACCTCCCACTTCCAGACTGTGGTGAGCACATTCACCAGGATCACGGACAGTGGACACCCCTGGAGGATGCCGTTGGTGGCCTGCCACCAGAGGCCGAGGGCCCCCGCGACCTTGAAGGCCCGGCGGAGCTGCTTGTACATGGCCCCCAGGGCACGGCACGTGCCCGGGTCAATGCCCAGCTCCAACGCCAGGGCCAGCACGACCGCCTGGGGGATGAGATTGAAACACTTGACGTAATCGATGCTCATCCCCGCGACGGCCCACCCCCGGAGGCGACACAGCTCCAAGAGGACCTGCGTTACCGCCGCCCCGTCCAGGGCGCTCCTGGCCGGGCGGAAGCCGAAGGCCGCCGGGTGGGACACACAAAGAGGGTCTAAAACATGCTCTACATAGGACATTTCATCATTGTGAATGGTCAAAATATCAGGAAAAAATTGAAAATTTTCCATTGTTGAGCTGTAGAGGGTGGAAAACTGGAGGATGAAAAGTGGAAAGCAGTTTGTGCGCACACCAAATGCCACTGAACAAACTACCACCAGCAAATTTGAAGCTTTTGGGGGGCCCATGGCTGGGGCTAGATGGGCCCGGCGGCCACTGCTTGGGTCCCCATGGGTGCTCAAGTACCTGTATTGTCACCAAATGATCACCCAAACCCATCCTAGGGGCAACAGAAGGGATTCGGAAAAACTCGAAATTTGAAATTTTTTCAAGTGTCACTAAACAGCCTACACAACAGCAAATTTGGGGCTTTTGGGGGCCCATGGCACGGGCTACATAGGCCTACCGGCCACTACGTGGGTCCCCATGGGCGGTCAAGTACCTGTATTGTCACCAAATGATCACCCAACCCCATCCTAGGGGCAATGGAAGGGTTTCAGAAACAATTGAACTTTGGAAAACTTTCAGGTGTCACTGAATAGCCTACCCAGTGTGAAAACGGCTAAGTCCTCACTGCCAAGGGGCCATATGTGGGGTGGGGTGACTGGGGGTACCCGGGGTTGGGACCCCCGCCTTGGGTTAGGGGGTCCATAAACAAGAAAAAAGTTCTTCAGGACCCAGGTCCTAATACACACACAGCGGCCACAATACACAAAGAAGTGTTGACCGCCCCAACCCCCCAAAAAGGGGTACCCAAGGCCGGGGGGGTATGGGGGTCAAAATCCAAAAAAATCATTGGGGGATAATTTTCGGTTCTAAAATGATGCCTGTACAAGGGGTTAGACGTCAGAAACCATACATTGGAGTATGCTACACGAACGATCCCAAAAAAGTGGGGTATACGACGTCCGTGCTTGCGCTTGATCTAACAACCTCTCTTCAAGGTGATTTCCTCGTAGAAATGTGAAAGGCACTCAAGGGCGGCTCTGGGTGTTGACCCGTCCACCTGCCCCGTACACCATCCAATCAAATCCCCGTCTTCGGGGAAAGGAGCGGGGGGGGGGGGGCTGTCGTCACTGAGCATGGGGGGGTTGCTGCGCACGGCACACACACCGTGCTCGCTATTTGATGAGACTAACCACTAATGGTCCCATCAGAAGCCCTCAAAATAGTGTCCCTTTGAGGTCCTCCAAATTTGGCAAAATTGTCTGGGGTGATTTTGGAGTGCCCCAAGGGACCCCAAATGGTTGCATTTGGTTCCTTGGTTCGGGCTTTGACTGTTGAAACCTGTTGGTGAATGAAAATGTTGCTTCAAGCCGCCACACAACAGTTTGAGCTTCTATGCCCTCCGTGCCCCAGCAGTAGAGCAAAGCCTCAAGCCACCAAACAACGGGTTGAATGAAATGCGACTGTCTACAGGGCATGCATTTCGCTGCCACACAGCAGCCTCATCAGCCCATAAAGGAACTAAGATGAAAAGACGGGAACAAATATGCATAACCAATTCACCCAATACAAAATGACAAATCACCACAATAAATCAGCACCAGCGACAAATATATGGAAACGACACAAGCAGGTCACAAATGAGGCAAGACCACTTCAGCACTCTTGCGACTTCCATGGGAAACTATTTCTCAGTGTCCAAACACTTGGTATGGTACGAGTGAGCAAAGGCACCGCGCATTGTATACCTGGGCAAATCCTTAAAAAACACCGAACAATTTGTGCACAACACCACCAAAACCAGAGGCCAAAGCAACAAACAGTGGCGACACATTAGGGGATATATCCCACACCAATGTGACTGCTCATGCGCAAGCACTACCCTCCAAACTGGGTGTGTGGGCGTGTGGTAACACGGGCTCATGTGCTTAGACAAGGCAGTGCTTGCGCAAGGGGGGGGGGGTACCCTCCAAACTGGGTGTGTGGGCCCTTGGTACACCCCCACTACACGCACCACGAGCGCACCATGCCTGCGACCCCCCTTTGGTGTGTTTCATGCAGGGGGATACTTGGAACGCAGAGGAATTGTGGGCACAAAACACATTCTGAGCCCGAAGAAAACCTCCGAGCTTCCCTGTGCCTCCTTGTGCACTTGTCATGGATGGAGGCACGCCAGGCGCGCAATGCCAACCACGCCAACATACCACCAGACGCACTAGTACTGTGCAAAACGCGCACGCCAAACGCACTGTACAAGCCACGCCTCTTGCGGAGACCACACATATGCAAACCACACTCAGGGGCCCTTGCAGGGGGACCATCAAAGATATTACTAAGAACCTGCCGTTTGCTGTTGAGTTGTGTTTGACATTGGAACAGGCCGGCAGATCCCAATTGCGCCTATCCCCCAAAAAGGTCACGGGTCTCTGTTGGCTGCCAGATGATGGCCCCATCGCACTTCCACACCCGACCCCCGGGCTCCTTTTCGGGGGGAGTGGGTGGTGGGTGGATGGATCCAGGGGGGGCGGATGGGTGGGTCCAACCCCCTGTGTGACATTCCGTCTGGTTGTTGTTTCTTTACGGGGCCCTGGACAGTCACCCGTTCTTCCCTTCGCATGTTGCGTCGGGTTGCTGTTTTCTGTCGGCCGCTGCGGCCGGTGCTCCTGCTGGTGTCGTTGCCGCGTTCGCGGAGCCCAGTAGTTGGTGTGTTGGGGGTGTGCTGAATGTGGCATGTGTGCCGTTTGCGCGTCAGCGGCGCCCAATAGTTGGCGTATTGAGGATGTGCTGGTTGTTGCCGGGGTCGTTTGACTGTTGTTTTTGCTGTCCACGCGCCTCTGTCCACAGGCCGTCCATAGCCTGCCTCGCTGTGTTTCCGTGTGCGTGAGGCCCAGGTGCCCTGTTCCTCCATGCGTTGTCCCGGCCGTCCACCATATGTCCTTTTCCCCCTCACGGCTGGTCTGCCCCTGATGGGCTCCCGCTCCTGCTGCGCAAACAGCCCATCTGGGCCACGGGAGACACCCCCCACCTGATGCCGGTGGAGCAGGGGTTGCCCTGGCACCCGGTAGCAGCGGGGCTGGCTGGCCAGGCCATCCCTTTTGTTGTCGCTGCCTCCCATGCGCAGGCTCTCCCATCCCCTCCATTCTGGTTCCCTGTTCCCGCTGTTCTGGTTGCCTCTCCTGCCTTACTGTGCCCCTCCTACTTGTTTGCTGTGCTCGCCCTTGTCCCTCGTGGTGTGGCTCCCGCGTTCTGTGTGTCTGTGTTGCTCCTCCCCCTGTCTGTTGGCGCTCCTGGGTGCCCCTTTCGCGCACCCACTCCTGCCCCACCCGCCTCCCCCCCCCTCCCGTACGAGGATTTCACATCTCCGTACGACGTGGACTGTCCCGTGCGCGGTCCCCCCCTAGTGGGGCTGAGGTTTTAGAATATTTGGTCTGAACTAGTTGGCACCGAAGGCACAAGAGAAAATGTTTGATCGGCCGAAGGCCCGAGGAAAATTTTAAACGGGGGGTCCAGGGGGTGGGGGTTGTGCGGAACCCCCCCCCCCCGCAAGTGGTGCCGAGTTGTTAAAAGGAGCGTTGCTCGGGGGGTCGGAAAACACGCGCTTTCTGCCACGGTCTCAATAAAAACAACCCTGCGCCCCGAGACAGCCGTCACCAGTAGGCAGCGGGTTTGCCTCCGCGTGGCGGGACCTGGTTAGGCGACAAGTTGGGCTTGAGCCAGGGGCTGACAAGTGGGTGTCGAGTCAGGGGCTGAAAGGGTGGGTTCGAGTCAGGGGCTGACACGGTGGGGTCGAGTGGGGGCCGTACAGGGCGAGTCTCAGTTGGGGTGGCCAGAACAAAAAGTAAGCGGGTAAAACGGAGACGATGGCGAGCGGGAGAGGTCCCGTTTGCATCGGGGTCAAGGAGTCTCCCTGCGGCAGGCTGCAAGATTTGAAGTGAATGTCGAGCGAGCTCCCCTGTGTTTGGAATCTGAAGGGCTTTTGCTCTCTTCGCTCATGCGTTGGCTGAGGCCGCCTCCCCGTTGCCTGGGGTAAAGCACAGGCTGCCTTGCCGTACGCCACTGCGAAGTTCTGCACGGCAGTGTGAAGGGGTTGTTGAAATGGTGGAGAAGACGAGAGCCACTGTCCCTGACTCCACAAAAAAAATTTGTCCCATGGGTAAGGCACTGCTGGCGGTGGAGCACCAACGAACGAAGTTGACTGGGGACTGCCGCGGTTGAGAATCGACAGGCGGTGGTCGACCGCCAATCCGCATGCCGCATCCCATTCCGAAAAAGTAAAAGACACTGCCTCAGTGCTTCCCTTGGGCCCCAGTGGCCTGCAGGCCTTCAGGAAACAAAACAAGTTCATTTCCCTAGCGGTGTGTGGGGGAGGGGGGGGGGTCCGAAAACGTTTTGATTGGCTTGGCCACTTCGGCGCCCAATCTCACGCCCTCATTCTGCGGTGGCTCAGTCTTTGGGTGTGAAAACGGCCAACTCCTCACGGGCAGGGCACCCGTGAGGGGGCCGGTCGGGGGTATCTGGAGATAGAAACCAGGACCCTCACCATGAGTTAGGGGTCCACAAAGAAGACAACAGTTGGACGGGACCGGGTGTGGTCACATCTGACCACCACCACCCCAACTGCAGGGCCTAACAGGCCCCTGGCCCCTGCAAATGAACACCCCCCCCCCCCATCCGTGCAGCCAAACTGGCCACCACACATCAACCGCCATACAGCGAACCAGGGCAATCAGCAGTCCCCACAACCCTGTCCACGGGCGCCCCTGCCTGTGGATGGGCCTATGGATGTGCACCACACATGCACAGGGCCGGCACAGGACATGGATCGGCCACATCTGCGGGAGGAGCTGCAGACTTTATTCAGCTGCTTCACCGACCGCACCTGATTCAAGACCTGTGCTCCGGCCGATCCTACTGACCATGACCCTAATGACCGGATCCTGACTACTGTCCGCGTTTGGATGCCTATGCCATACTGCCTGTGCCCGGGGGTGATGCCTGCAGCTGATGCTAAAGAACGATGGTGTCCACTGCTGGGGTAATTATTGAAAGTATCACCCCGATTCCCCAGAAACTGACCCCGATTGCAACGGAGGTCGCGGCAGCTTCGTACGAGCAAGAACCCGAAGCTGGATACGCCCTGAGCACCCCCAGACTTGTTGACCAATGCATTCGCCCCAAAGTCTCGCCGTTCCCCTTGTACCAAACTCTACAAAACGCGGCGGATCCCGCCGGTGCCAGCCAGTGCACACGTTCGTGCGGTTGGCGGTGGATCTCCAAACAGCGGTTGGTAGCGCACACATCAGACAGCGGAGTAGATGTATTAGTTCAGGACGAGAGGGGGAATGAGGAGGAAGGAGATGAACAAGGAGGTGTGAAGCTGGGCACATGGCAGCCAAGAGACAGTGCCTGACAACGTCCAAGCCGGAGGTATCTGTCCGCAGTGCCCCCTCGCAGACACTGTCACCGGCTGTCCTTGTCCCTGCGGATGTACTGGTGGGCGTGGAACAGTTTGCTCTGGAGGTACTCCGAGCCCCCATACGCGTCCTCCTTCGGCGCGTTGAGCTTCATGAGCCGCAGGAAGTTCTCGTCCGCCTGCTTGATGTCCTCTTTCGAGAGGGGCTTGCCCTCCGGGACCACGTTGATCCCCAGAATCCTGCAGGCCTCGGGCTGGCTCATCGGGGTGGGCGTCCCCGCCCACATGGCCCCACCGGCCCCTCCGGCGGCCCCCGCATTGTTCAGATTCCGGGAATGGATCTTGTAAGCGTCCCAAATGGACTTGCCCACCACCGTCCCCACGGTCAGGATCGCCCGCTGGAGCATGCGAACGAAAAAGGGATTCATGGATTGCACCGGCAACAAAATGGCTGAACAAAAATGGCGCGGGCGGATGGCGCACAAGCACCCCTGGCAAAGGCTGTGCTGTGCAAGGCATCACAACACACCGCTGCCCATCCAAGCATCTGCACTAGCTGCAGCCGAATTAGCTGACTCGCCGCAGGGGCTCGGAAACATGGGGAAAATGGAAAAATGGCGGCAAAATGGGGGGAGATGGGGAATTGTGAGAAATGGCCAAAAATACATTCTAGGAAACGTATAAAATTGGTTGGAAATGGGAGGAGAATCGGAGAAAAATGGGACAATTTGGGACAATTTATCATTGTTCCCAATCCCATTTTTCTCTTTTTTCCAGAGCCTCGCCTACTTCCCCTCATGTTCCTGTGATGATTTTTGCTAGCCGCACTAGCCAACTGGATTAATGGAAAATTGTTGACTAAGCCGACACACGCCAATTTTTTGGCGACACAGTGCCTTGCCCATCAGGCAATGCATCACGTGCCGCACACATGTGGTGCGGACAGGACCTGCCAAACAGTGGCACATCCACCGACTATAATACCAAGCGCGTCGCCTGTAACTTGGGGTGCACTACGCACACACATACAGCTGTAAACCCGCGAACCCAGGGCGCCACAAAAAATGCACTCTTTTTGCAAAAAACGCGCATGACAGGGCTCTAACCCCCTGGATCACATATGTATGACCAATGAAGCGCCGTAAACATTGACGAATGTCGGTCTAATTTTGCAGTTTCTCTACACCGAGCTGTATCTGAAAAACACAGTTCCAGCAACGGTGTAAACTCGTAGCGCAGGTTCTGAAGCTTGTTCAGATATGGTAAGACGGGCCGTCGCACTCATCTACTGGCAACCCATTGGCCTTCTTGGTACCCCACGTGCCCAGGAACCAGCAGTGTTTTGCCGGAACCAGCAGATGGTTCTTGGGCAGTGTTTTCAAGCCAAAAAGTGCCGTGGAACCAGCAGATGGTTCTTGCGCACGGCCATGAGCAGCCCTCCACTGGGGGGAAAATTTTCCGGTGCCCGAGGATATATGCCCTTTCCCTTCTCACAGTGAAACACATGGCCAAATGAATGCCAAAGGACAGAATCTCAGCAAACTGGACTGCAGCGCAAATTCAAATGAGCCTGGTGGTTGCGACGTGAAACCCTTCATCCTGTGATATACCATCCTGAACTCGTGTCTCTGCTGCCCTTTGGGGCCAGGGTTGGCTGCTACCTTTGGCTTGTGAGCTGGCTTAGGCTTCCGCTTAGGCTTGGATTCGAGGACCTTAAAATGCCTGGGAACTGCACCACCATCCATGATGTCCCATGCAAAAAAAACAGGTTGTTATAAAAAACATGCAGCAAGCCAAGTCAAGGACACGGGAACGTCTATGGCACACAACAAGCAATGGAAGAAGTGCTACAAAAGCAAACATGTTCTTGCAAATACCTCAAATTCGGTCCCATGTACCTCAATTTGCGTTCCAAATGCATGTATTGTCGTGTAACACACATCAAATTTTGTCCTGCATGCCTGAATTGTTGCCCTACACCCACCACAACCACGAAAACCCAACAGGGGGTGGTTCATGCGCAAGGCGTTTCCTGGGCACGGGGGGGGGGGGGGGCTGATTCAGCAAATGCATGCCACCGTCTTGGTTCCTGTGCGCGCACACAGCGTGCACAGCGTTTTGTTTTGGAACAAATTTGCTGGGACTGGCTTGTGAATACCTGCCCATCAACTAGGCAGGGGGAATCCTGGGGTTGTTGTTCTGAGAAGACACAGGCCATGCAGCGGCAAAAAAATGCAGATTTTTGATACCCAGGGACTGGACTTGAGCACCGAGTGCAGCGACATGCCGTTTACCGATCGCCGACCCCCATCAATCTATTTCTTCTTTCCTGGCTTCTTGATGCTTGGTCTATTTTCCTGGCCGCTTCTGGATGCTTGCGGTCGTTTCCGACATTCAAATACCGTGGCACCATTTGGCACACTTCCAAACTTCGCCTGTTACGACTGCCCCCCCCCCCCCCCTCCGGTATGCCTGCAAGCACGACAAAGCACGGCAGCACACGGAGCGCGAAATTTGTGAACGTCTAGTGCAAGTACCTGTGAGTGGGTAATGGGATAGAGGACACCATGAAGCAGCAATACGGGCTACAAGAGATAGCGGGCGGCCAATGGATGCTTCTGCAGGTTCAGGGGCAGAGAGTGCACGTGCACTGCAGTGGGTTGCGGTGGTACCGCATGCCCGTCTGTCTGGAAATCAACAAGGCAATTAAGCTGCACGCCAGACATGGTCTGTGGATATCATCCCATGAATGCCCTGGCGAAAATGCACAGGGCACTTGTGCAAGCGCCTCATCCGCTGAGGGAACAAGTGCGTCATGTACAGCCCATTGAACGTGGAGGGATGTGCTGCCCAAGCGACAAGGGCTGCCTTTTGGGATCGACACGGGGCGTTGAACAGAGTTTGGCCTCAGAATCCCCCCCCCCCCCCCCGCCGCCGCTGTGGCAGATGCGTGTGCACGACTCTGCGCTGGGGAGCAAAGAAGGATGTCACACAACAAATGCAAAGAAAGAAGAGATCTTCAGCGAAATGTCATGGGCGCCTTACATTTGCAGCGAACAAGACAGCGGATGAGCGGTACTTGTCTATTCCACCTACGGTCCAATGCGGCACGGCTCTAGCGATGCCACGCTCGTCGGCAGGGCCGCCGGGATGGCGTGCTGTGGTCCCCCTGCCCCTCCGAAGAGCAGCGGCCGGCCGGCGACTGCTGTCGGTTGGTGGCCGGCGGGCCATTCAGCGCCACCCACATTCGGTGAAGCGCAGTGCGTCAGTCATTGATATGGGGTGGCGGCATCTGAGCTTCTGATGCCTGTGTACTCAAACATTCCCATGGATCACCCTCACCCCGAGACCTTCGCCACCGATGTTAGAGATTGAGGATGCGACCAGTACGCCACAGCCCGGCCGGAGGGGTGATCTGAGCAACGGCAGACCAATTTCGACAGAGATACATGTGGGGCGGATCAATCGGTCATCCAGACCTTCATCAATGGACTCAAATATTGCACCCCAAAGGGGAGGGTCGTCCCTGAAAGGGGTTTGGGGCGGGGTGAGAGGTGCGTGTGGGTGACGCATATCATCTGTGGTCTTTGAGCCCCGCGGGTGATGCGTGGGTGTAGAGTGCGGGCAATAGTTTCGGAGGATGCAATTGAATCTTGCAGCCTTGATTGCAGTGCAGTGGAGTCAGAGGCACATGCGTTTGTCCCGATGAGATGTGGGTGAGGGTTTCCAGGTTTGGGACACAGTACGCACGAGCAGGGCCTACGTGCAAACGCACAACGTGAAGTGCATTTGTCACCAACGGATGGGGTACAGGATATGCCTAGTCTCGGGCGGGGCGGAGTCTGAGAGGGGGGCGGAGGAAGCCCCCCACACCGCCCCCAAAAGAAAAACAGGCCGGGGACCTGCATCCAATTCACGAAGCATCTCAGTGCCTCGTGGCCATTGTCTCGGCCCCAGGGCAGACGCCACAGAGTCGGCCGCCACGTATGCGCACACCCGGAGTCGTAGGCTGCGTGGCGTTGTCATGCTCCTGCGGGGGGGCGGGGGGGGGGGGGGCGTGGTCACCTTCTCGCGTTGATTCGGAAAGCTTCCCCCCCGGTCGCCTGGGCATCACACTTGACCAGTGACGTGGACGAGGGCGACCCATGGGAAAGGGGCCCGTGCGTCAGGGGCCCGGACGGTGCGGAAGGTGGGGTCTCTTGGAGAGTGGGGGGCCGAGGTGGTGCAACAGAGGGGGGGGGGCAGGGCCACGTCCGCTGCCGTGGCACACGACGCCCCACCAAGAGACGTGCAGATCCCGGATGATGCATGACCGATACCGCGGAGCTGTCGAGGGCACTAGGGTCGGCGTCCCCGCGAGCGGGAAGGGACCAAAAACGGTGCGCTTGCGCCTGGAGATCGCCGGAGTATTCTACGCAAGGGGGGCACGCTGGTTCAGATCCCCCAAAGGTCCGCCTGTGGCCAATGTCTGATTGTGGGTCGGAACGTGGTCCCCGAAGGCACCGAAATTGTTTCGTTCAGTTGGTGTTCAGGGGTACATATGAACTCCCCCCCAATGTTTGTCCCCGCAAAATGCCCAGGAGTCAAATATCCATCCATAACATGAAAAAAAAAATTGACCCCCACCCTCACCCCAGCCCAATCCATTTGGCTGCTTGCCCACCGCCCCGTTCCGGAGGGGCAAATTTTTTTCAAGAAGCAATTCTTTTCCCCCAGCACACACGCCTGATCAGCGCAACGCAACACAACGGACGGGAGGGGGCAAGGGAGTCTCACCGCAGCGCGGGTGACAACACGCCCCAAGGCTTTGCTTGACCTCTGATCTTTTGGGTTGTGCTCCGGGGGATCGCACTCGGCGGCTATGCCTCAGCACCGGCCGAGCACCGGCCAGGCCGAGATGTCGTCATATCTGCGTCTCCCCATTGGACCCCGGGTTTCCGGTGGTGAGGGAGGCCGCAGAGGGAGTCAGGGGGAAGGCATGTCCGACGGGCCATATTCACGTCAGACGAAGTGCCCATTCCCCAACCGGGTCCACAGCTGGAGAGGGTGGGATGGGGCGGGGCGGGTTTGGGGGTGCGGTTGCCCAGTGAAACATATGCGGCGGCAAAACCCAGTGAAAACATGTCGAAATGTAAATCTCGTGGCATTTATGACGCGCGAAGGGCCAAAAAGCACTGTACCCGCATTCAGTGGCAGTCGGCATTTACATGACCGTGGCCAAATCGGTCCAAGGCATCCGCAAAACAAAATAGCCCTGAGCATTGGACAGGCTTTGGGCTTGTGAACCCCGAAACTCGTCGAAGAAGAAGACATGTGCCTCAAACGAGTCTCTAGACCACCTACCTACACCCTCAAAAAGAATCCTTTGAAAAAAGGGAGAACAGCTGGAAAATCCTCAAACGATGCATATCGATGGCGCCGAAATCCCTTGGACATTGTCCCAGATTATTACAAATTACGCATTAGTTATACCCCCCCCCCCGCCGCCCGGGTACACGGTGGAAGGGGATGTCAGGATGAACCCCGATGCCCTGTCGTCCACATCTATTCCACTTTTTCCTTCGGTGTGCAGGTTCCCATGGCCGTATGATGTGGGTGTGCGGTGGTAAGTGAGACCCCGATCATGTCTGCAGCGTGTCTGTGACTGCAGCAATGCCTGCGGACGTGGATGCCGCCATACTTGGCTCCGTGGCTGTGGCGGTTGTTGTGCTGATAGCTGAGGCATCAACAGTGATTGCACCCTTGTCTGCTGGGGTGCTTGTGTCCAATAGTGAGGTGGCAGGAATGTCCCAACAGCTGGCATCGAGCTCTGCGCGCAGAGGGCACGCCTCGAGGCTATGCAACGGCCTGCCTCCACCCTTCGAATCCTTGACAATGGCCCAATACAGGAGTTTGGAGGGGCCGTCGGAGGGGTTGGTCTCCAAATAGTCGCCGATCAGCTGCTTGGCCTGCAGCGGTGAGACGGCAGCATTGTGTAGGAGGAGATACGATGGTACCGAAAGGCGGAGAGAAAATTGGGTTGAGGGGCAGGGGGCCCTTGGGAGCCCATTTTCCAACCCCCCCCCCCCCACACACACCACGGGCTCCCGAGTCTGCCTCCATACTATGCCTCGGGGGGGGGGGGGGTCTGAGAGGGCGCCCATGGGGGGAGGAAGGGTCGGTGGGTACCCCAACATACATAACTCAAAATGATCCCCATGACGCGCTGATCATTTTGAACATACACAACAAACAATTTTTTTCCATCAAAATTTTTTGCCACCCATCAGCATGGGGTAAAAACAAACAAAATTGGCTCTTGGACTTGGGATCCCATTTTCTGAACCCCGCCCCCAACCCACCATCCTGGGGCTCCCGAGACCTCCCCCCCCTCCCCGCCTGGGCATCGCCCCCCCCCCCCCCCCCCGCTCGCAAATTTCTGGTCGCCAAATTCAGAAACACATCTTCCAGCATGTCCCGGATGGCCCCAAAAATCCTGCCAACGTTTTTCAGGGTCGGTGACAGTGCTGCCTTGTTGCTGCCCACTGACTGCCTTATGGGGCGGAATATGCTTGGAAAACCATTATTCCGTGGGATGTTGAAACCTCGAGCTCTGGATGTTGAATTGATGATATCGCATAACCTTCGCTCCGCTTCGAAAGTTGGCGATTTTTCTGCTGCGTGATTTGTCTACAGTCACTTGCCAGGGCCACATACCAATTACATGCATTGCATAAGACTATGGACCTCTATGTCAGGTGCCAACGCTGTCATGATCCGCACCAAACTATTTTTTGCATCGGGTTCCTTCTTTCAGCTTTTGGTGACCAGTGCTTCATGCTGGCCGACTTGCATGCATTCGATTGCCAAAATGCCCTTCTTATCGAGTACCATCAGCATGCTCTGGGTAGAACCTGCATGGCCTCTAAGAAAGGTCGCCTTCTCTAGAACATCTGCACGTTTCAAGTTTCAAATCAGGCCTGGCATGGCAAAACACACACACACACACACACACACACACACACACACACACACACACACACACACACAAACACACACACACGGACACACACACGCACACACACACACACACACACACACACACACACCACAAAATGCACATGTGTCGGACACCCAATACAATGTTCTACTATAGCATCTCACCCCCACTGTCTGATCTGGGCCAGGTTGTCCGAACAACATGGCTAAAATAAGGGTTTGCGAGATTGCCCTTGGAAGGAATGCGATCCATCCATAGAATTTGTTCTGATTGATTTTCTGACAGGTTCCTTTTTGGGCCTACTGCGTACTTGGAATTTGCAAGCCATTCTGGTCAATCTCTGCTGGTACCTCTCAGAAGCAGAACACAACGCTTTACGTTGTCATGGGCCTGCGAGATGACGGTTGTTGAGGTCATTGATGTAGTCTTTGCCACGGTGTTGCGAAACCTTACACCAACGAAATGGACTGCATGCCTGGCCCCCAAAAACCTTCACATTCCATTCGAGTATTCCAGTCCACATTCCATTCCATTACAGCCCATCCCATCACATTCCATTCCATCCCACCTCAACCCATCCCATGCCATTCCCCACAATGATCACACAATGACACATGTTCATGCTTGAGCGTGAAATGTTGCTGCAAAATTGTGCTGCAAAGATTACCAGGCAGTCAGCTAATCAGACAATTTCGCACTGAGAAAGGCATAACAGGCTGGAGTAGAGAGACACCCGTTGCAGCTTGCCTTCTTGAAAGCTGACCACTGCGTTGCGATAAGCCTTGGGCACCTGTTGAGAGCAGAAGCATCTGAAGAGGCACAGGAATGTTACACGTTGCTGGTACAGCCAGGCACAAACTTCCACAATATAAACCAAGGAGCAGGCGCACACACATACTATGGGAACCGCAAACACCCACACACCCACACACACAAACACACGTTGGGAACCGCGAAAACAAGAGCAAAAGCACAAGAAAAGCGGTTGGAGCAAACTCCTCAGGAGCTGCAGAGCAGCCCTAGACGTCTTTCGGTCTGTCGAAGTAGGAGGAGGTGCATTTGAGTGCCGATGTGCAGATGTGCATACATGCTCCCTCCTGCCCTCCCCAGACCCAAAATAAATCCTGGAGGGGCCCAACTTTATGTCCTACCAATGCACTGCAATGAGGAACATGGTTGGGTGCCACCATCCAACTGCACCCACACAGAGGCCCTGTTAGGACCTCAAAGAAAGCAGCAAATGAAAGTCCGAGCACAAAACGGGCTCAAACCCTTCTGGCCTAAATTCCTTAGGGATGTCTGTGTCGGTGTAGTGTGTTCCCTTCGCTCGTTTTTCAAGCCAGCTGACGACAGCTGCTACTGCCTCAGACCGGGCGCACGGCAAACACTGCGCTACTGCGTACACAGCATGTCTTGTGTTTTCTGGCGCCCGCGGGGAGGCAGCAAACACACGACGCACCGCCTTATGCGACGCACACACAACTCGCATTCTGGGATAGTCGCTTGCCATTTCCAACTGTCCCCAGGCGAGGGCTGAAACAATTTGACCCCCTGGAGTACCAGGGCAGACCCGCACACAAACACACGCACACAATTTTGTTACAACCAAAACATAAATGTAAAAGACATCAAGTTGATGCTCCAAAGTACAGGGGACGCAGTTGGCAGCTGCGAGCACCAACAGAACAGGGTGAAAAGCAGCCCTGACAAATACACTTACCTACACCTGGCTGTCGGCTAGAAAAACGGTCAATACACAGCTCATAACCAGCGATTGGTGCCCTGGGCCCACTGCAACTGAGGTTCACCCAAATTATACCTCTCCATCAGCGAGCACCTTGTTGTGACGTCTCACTGACCCTCATCCACTGCTTGGAGGGGTAGGCTGCTGCACCGAGGGTCCAATGGCATGTGCAATATGTGTACCAAAACACACCGTAACTGCTACTCTCCCCACACCTACACGAACACACACACAAACACACACATACAAACACACACACACACACACCTGCATGCACGCACGCACTGCAAAACACAAGCAGGAACAAAACGATGGGACCACAACGGCATGGAGACTGCGCTCTCATCCTTTAGCCTGCATTGAATGGTGGATTGCAGCTGCATCGCCAGCTGCCGCCAACCAAACCAGTGATCTGGACGGGCACATTGCCACTGAAAAAGGCAAGTTTCGGCAGGGGAGCTCTGCAAAGGGGCATGGCCAAGCGGGCACGGAGGCAACCTTGCTGCGAGCTGGGGTGGAGCGCAGTAGAGTCCAGCTGAGTAGGTACACCAGTCTGATTGAGGTGCGGTGCAGTGCAGTGCGTTGGTTGCAGGCAGTTGCTTAGTGTGGCAAAGGAGGGGGGGGGGGGGGTACAGGCAAAAAAAATGTGCGGACCTTAACTCGGCCTCAATTCCCGCCCTCTTTCGCAACTTTCGTTTTTCCTCGAGGAGAATTGTAGTGATGTGGGTGGGTGGATGGGTCGGCCGGGGCTGGCCAGGGCCCCAAACGAACCCCCACCCCCTTTTCACGGGGTCGCTATGCAATGGCCTGGTTGGTTGTGCCGCATGGATGACCCTTGCCCCCATCCCCAAGCTCCCCGAGTTCCTCAAGGGCCAGAGTCCCCCCCCCCCCCCCAGTGCCAGGAGTGAGCCGTGGGTTGCTGTGGGTGCTGGACCTGCAGCGCCCTTGGTCGTGAGACAGTGCCTCGGCTGTCATGGCTGCGTGGCGTGCATGTTCCATGCACCACAAGTCTACCGGGGGTTTTTCTGTGCGTTCACTCAACGAGCTTTGGGGATGTTGGGGGGGGGGGGCGTCTGTGCCACGGATGGCAACCACGACCACCAGCCATCAGAATTGACACCTCGGGAACCATGCCCAAGCCTGAGCAAGCCCCTCTCTCTTGCCGACAAAGGAGTAGCCTGCTCGGAGGGCTGGGCCTGGGAGGGGCTCGCTGTGAAGCGGAGCCAGTGCTGGACCAGACCACCGGTGGGAAACGAGTAAAAGGGTGCTCCCCGTCAGCAAAAAAGACGCATGCCCTCCCCTCCACAAACGGTCCCTGGACGCGCCAACTGGCCGGCAGCACTGCCCTTACACTGTCCCCAACACAACCGGACATGAGGGCAGCTACGCCACAGAATCAAATCGCACACCTGGGTGGATGGTGGTGAGAACATCCACTCCACCTCCCCAGGATCTGCAAATCGGCGGCGGATCTCGTGCACTGTGAGGACTTTAGTGTCGTGATGCCGGTGTGTGACCCAGTCCACGAGCCTGACAGAATATGCAGAGCTGAGGCACATTGGCACTGGCACAGCAGTTGCACAGTGCAACCCTGATCCTGGCGGAGCAGTGGTGGGGAATAGGCCCAACGCAACGTCGCATCAAACAGCCCTTTTTTCTAAAACTTGAGTGGACGGTAATTGTTCACCTTCTTTTTTCATTTTTCGGCTCATGTTTTTACGGCACCAGCATCATAAAAAATACGTTTTGCCCAGACAGGGTGTCCCACCGTCTAACAGGGGTGGTGTTTCCTGTATGGGCCCCCAGATTTCCAGCTTGTTTATATGGCAGCCAAACATAAGCAGCGAACAATGAATGTTTTTTCTTTTCTTTGGTTGACCGAAATAACAACAATAACCAAATGGAACAAACATAAAGAATAACTGAAAATGATACCCTCAAAGGATTGTAGAAGATTCCTTGGGAAATGTCTTTCAAAATTTGAAAGAAATCGCAGCACTGGAACAGCACTGGGTGCCATCACGAGTAGTGTACTGTACACTAGTGCAGTTCTGTACACTGTGGCAGAATAACATCATCGAACAGCTGCTCTGACTCAGTGGCTCGTATGCCCACCAGGAGCAACACACACTTTTCAGAGCAACCATCAGAAAACACCAAAAGGGTACAGTTTTTTCAGCAACCGTTTCAGCCAAACACTGTCTGTGCACGCAAAACCCTTTGTTAGTGGAAGCTATGTGTACATGGCGATACCTGCTATTCGCAATTTTTGGAAAAGGGCACGACGCTTTCGTACCACTGCGCACTGGTGTACATTCTGCTACGTGGTCCATTGCTGGTAATTGTGCCCAGTGTTGTTCTACTGTTACCTCTGCTTCTTCCACATTGTAAAAAGCGCCTAATAATTGAGAGCACTTTTGCAATATGCAGGTTCAAGTGCGTTGGTAGGGAGTGCAGATGAACCCATCTGCCAGATACCAGACAGGCTAGGGGTGCCCAGATTCCATTTCCATTGCCGCCTGCTTGCGGCATATCCCTCCACTGACATCGCAGTGGCGCACTACACGCACACACCTCAACCCCGCAACACACTGCACAGCCCGAGGAGGCAAGCTCTCCAGGCATATCCTCCCGACTGCCCCGGCTTTAATAGAGGCCAGCTCCTGACACCCCGTCCCCGGACCTTCCCCCAACTCCGTAAGAGCACCAGCCCTCGCCAATCCCCTTGTACACGACACAACGGTGCCGTGCATTTGTGCATCCGCGCAGATCAAAGCAGAGCCCACCTCGTCTCGAACTGACTGCAGACGTCCTCCGACATAGTGCCGTGCACGAGGGTGTTGGTCCTCAGCGTCCAGTTCAGCTTCATTAGGTCCTCTGCAACGTGCACGCTGGGCCCTGACACGCTCAGGCCCTTCAAGGAGCTTCCTCCCATGAGCCCCACCAGCACAGAGCCTTTGCTTATACCTGCACAGTGAAATGCCCAGTGCTCGGACCGCGCTCCATACCACGAGAGGGAGAGGGAGGGGGTTCGGAACGTGCAAACTTTGGAATGGCAACATTCGGTGCGGTGAACATTTCCCACGAATTCTTAAAATCCACCGCAAAATTGGGTACAAAAATTCCCCGATTGTGGCAGGAGAACACGCGTACACCGCACGTGTTGGCTGCGTGCTGGAGGCACGTGGTGCTGCCTTCTCTCGGAACTACTGCCCCAACCATCGCGTACCAACACGCGAGGCAGGCCACGGTGGCCCTCAGCCGACCTCCCAAGCGGCGTGGGCGCAAGGGGACGGTGCATACGAAGAGGGGACTGTGCATACGCCAAAACCGACACCTTAGAAAATGGCTTCGGTCCCCAAAAGACGACGGAAAAATTTGGTACACTTTTGTTGTGCCATGTCTCGCCATTCCAACGCCCCCCCTCCCCCCCCTTCGTATGCAACGATGTGTACCCGGGGGCGGGGGGGGTTTTGCGGGCATACTTTGGCAAGGCAGAATTCGGTGAGGGGAACGTTTGGTACAAAATCTGAAATCCCATGGAACGATGCGGTACAAATGATGGGCAATGCTGGAATTGACGTGGGGACTTGCGGGTGTAGTACTTCTACAACTCAGCCATCCACTTTCCCTGCTACTCACCTGTGAAACCGGGTGCAAAGTGAAAACATGATGTCCCCAACAATTCAGACCCTCGGAACTGGAGAGAAAATGTGCATAGATCTGGTAACGGCAACAACTTGGCTTCGGTCCTTAAATACCACGGCAAAATGTGGTACACTTTTGCTGTGCCACATTTCGCCGTTCCGAATTTCGCACCTGCCAAAATGCCCCCCCCCCCCCCCCCCGCCTCAGGTAGTGCTGCTGAAGCTGGAAGCAGCAGCCAAAAACCCCCCATCCGTTGCAGGCCCCAGGGGGCCCCCGCCCAACGGACGGGGACCGCATTCCATCCAACCGTTTCCGAAAGGCCCCCGTCTGCGCGCGGCCGGTGTGAGTGCCCGGGGGGTCTTTGCGGTTGTGGCGGCGGCGGCTGGGCAGGGGCGGCGCGCGCGACGGGGGGGGGGGGGCAGCGCCACACCGATGTGCACGTCCAGGGGCTGCCCCGCCCCGGGCCAAGTCAAGGCCTTGGCGGCCCGCACCACCTCCACCGCGGCCTTGCACGCCTGCAGCGACGGGTTGGGCACGAACGCTTGGCTGTTCCACGTCGCGAGGAAGCGGTCCCCGACGAAGTGGTGCAGGACGCCGCGATGGCGCTGGACGGTGCGGACCACGGCCTCGACGTATTGCGAGTGGACCTGCGGACACGCAGACGCCGGAGGCAGCGGTGGTGGGGGGGGGGGGGGGCCAAGAGAGGGGGGGTGCGCTCTGAGGGCGTGGGCCCTATAGGCCACCGGGGGAGGGGGGGGGGGACGCCTCGGGTTCGGACGCGGGCTAACCCCCTCCCCCCAAAACTGTTGGCCGGAGGCCCCCGTTGGGGGGAGGGGGGGGGGGGGGTCTGGGATGCACTGGAAGGGGGGGGGGGTACCCCCCCCCCCCTGTCTCCATGACAGCCGGTGCGAGGCTCAATGGCATTTGTAACCGACAGTGACCGCCCCCAACCGCGGTTGGTGTTCCCTTGGGGCGGTCCTTAAGGGCGGTCCTTGACACAAAAAAAAAAATAGTTCCTAAAGAACCCCCGTGCCCCAAAAAGCCTCCACCCGCCGCACGCCCAGCGCGTGCAGAGACTATTGAGTGCTAATAACAAGAAGAACGACCATTGGAGAGTGTCAAACAGGAAAGAGGTCGACAGTCACGATACGTGAGACGAAGGCAGATGGTATGCCACGGGGGATGGACAAGGTACGGCCCTGCGGCGCCCACGAATCATTGTCCCTCTGTGGCCCACTGTTTGCCAATGCGGCAGAGCATTGCAGAACACGCGAAACAAATGCGAAGGACGTGCAAAACAGTGCGACTCACGTACCCCCCGGCGCAAGGGGGCCATTGCCGGCGGCGACACAAAACCTGCGAGAGGCGCCGCCAGGTCTCGCCGGTCCACTGCTGACTTCTGTTACCAAACCGCTAAACCGCCGTCAGTGAACCGCCAACTGCGGTCGGTTGACTGCCCCAAAACGAAAAAGACGACCGGCCCCTTCAAGACCCCCCTCTGCGGCCGCAAGGGAACAGGACGGAGGCACGGTGACGACGACCACACGCGCCGGTGACAGGGAGCGGGCGTCCGTCCGGACCCGATACCTGCAGGAACTGGCTGCGGTCCACACTGTCAGCGAATGCGGTGAAGCCTGCCAGACTGCCCTGCATCACCGCGCACGTCTTGGACACGACGTCGGCCGTGCCATGCGCACCCACGACCATGAAACTGGCCACCCCAGGCGGCACCTCCGGTAATACGCTCGGTTTGGGCCCGGCCACGGACGCTTGAGGGCCTCCGTCCTGCAATGTGGCAGACAAAGGTGGGGGGGGGGGGGGAATAAATGTCGGGGCGGGGGGAGGGGGCAAGGAGCCTCTTTTCCAACCCCCCGCGGGACATTCCGTCGGGTTGCAGTTTCTTTACGGGGCCCTGGACAGCCACCCGTTCTTCCCTTCGCCTGATGCATCAGGTCAATGATTTGTGACGGCCGGTGCGACCGGTGTTCTGGTGTTCTATGTGGTGTCGTTTCTGCGTCTGCAGAGCCCAGTAGTTGTGCTGGTTGCTGCGGGGGTCATTTCATGGTTTTTGTTGCCCACTCCCCTCCGCCTTCTGGTCGTGCAGTTGCGTTACGGGGCCCTGGACAGTCACCCGTCCTTCCCTTCGCGCGCTGCGTCGAGTCAGGGCTTTCAGATGGCCGCTGCGGTGTTCCTCGTGGTGTTGTTTTCGTGTTAGCAGGGCCCAGTAATTGCCCCCTCCCCCCCCCTTTGGCAGGGGTGGGAGAAAATTGGCTTGCGCCCACGGGGGTCACGGATGTCCATTTCCCAACCCCCCCCCCCTTCTGGCCCGCCGTGACGGGGCAATGACAACCGGTATACACAGCCCCCCAGTCCCCCCCCTACCCCCAACGGTGGTGGTATTTATGTCCGGTCTATTCCGGTTGCATCCCATAGCACGGGGGACAGCGCCTGTTTAACTCAGAAAGGATGGTTCGCCAAAAAAGAAAAAATAAAATTTGCAAAGTGGTGCTGTCAGTGGCCCCCTGTGTTTAACTGACTTTTGTTTGTTTCCTTGTCAGGGGCTGGTTGCTTCGGGGAAGGGGTCGAGAGCAGGGGGGAGGGGTTTAAGGGGTACGTGTGCCTGTGACTGACTGAAAGGGTCCCCCCTGATGGGGGGACCTGTAGAAAACTGTCTTGGGGGGGTATGCACATGCAAACATGCAAACATGAAGACATAAAAAAGACCAAAAAAGCGAAGGGAAAAACATTGCATGCAGCTGGGTTTGAACCTGGGGCCTCTGGAAACATGGAAACAGAGCCTAGGCCTACCACCAACTAAGCTAAGTCAGGATCTGCCTATATTCAAAAATCAGAGAGTGCATAGCATAGTAAAAAAAAAGGCAGACAATGAGGACCATACATAGGTCCTGTCACAGGTGTCCATTTCCCAAACCCCCCCCCCCCCTCCTTCAGGCGACAGCCGTGACCCCCCCCGGGCGCAAGCCAATTTTCCCCATCCCCAGGGGCTCTTCGACAGGCTGCCAAAAAAGGCCCCGTCTCTCACACACACCCTTTCGAAAAGTGGGGCTCTTCGGAATGGCCCATACAGCGCCTTTCTCCATTTCAGTTTAGACCAAAAAACCTTGAAGCATCGGTGGAGGACACAAATGTGAGTGACAGCGATCAACACAAATTCGAATTCCCGGAAGCCCCTGTGTGACATGCCGCAGGCACAACACAAGCAAGCAGAGGACTTTCACAAAGGCCCGGCCGAAGGAGCCCCTTTCTGCAACCCCCTCCCCCCCGCCCGCCCCAAGAAATTCGGGGGCTTCTAGCCTTAGCCCCCAACAACAACAACAACAACAAAGGCCTCCACCATCCCCAATAAGGAGAACAGGAGAGACGAGGGCAGGGGTCTGGGTCCAAAGGGGGCCCAGTTGATCACTTGCAAAGGGCCGCACACCAGGCAATACTGGTCGCTGAGGTGCATGGACTCGGACCCATGAGACACCAGAGAGCGACCTGGCTTCGCAACCCGGGCGTGTCCCTCCGGGGTTGAGATTGGGGTGGGGGTGGGGTTGGGGGGGAGGCGTTTGTGGGGTCGCCCGTCGCCCTTTTGACACCCGGAGGAACACTTGCCCCGCCCGCGCACCCCCGCCCACCCCCGGCCGTACCCACACTGTGTGGGGGCCTTTTCCTCCATGGGTCGAGGAGGCAGAGTGCGGTCGATATGCAGAGGGTGCTACATACAACTTCTGCTCGAGCCACTGATCTCCCATCTCTTCGTCCTCATGGTCGAGGTGAACGGACGTTCGAGAATGAGGAGGAGGAGGACGGCTGGATACTCGACTCGGCACTCAACTCCATGGGACTAGGGGTGCCCTCGGGTCGCGGAACGAACGTCCGCCCTTCGTCAGCGGCGGCGGCGGGGGGGGGGGGGGTAGAGAGAAGGTGCCGATTCTCCTCAGTCAATCTCATGGTTTGACATGTATTGGCGGAGGAGCCCTCCGCCACTGAATACTGGGGCCTCGTGGTGGTCCGCTCTCCTTATCGTTCTCGAGTGTTGGTCCTGGCGCCCTCTGCATACCGCCGAGGTAGAGGCGTGATCCGGTCCATTAGAAGCAGCGGTGGTTGTAATGTCTGATTTGACAGTGGGACCTGGTTTGTTCAAGTTGGGGGGGGGGCAGGGGTAGTTTGATGCGGGCAGGTTTCGTGGGTGGACGAATGGTGTGGGAACCTCTGGAGGCCCAGCCCTCCGGATCCACTCGGTACAATGAGGGGGTCGATAATTTCGCGCGGGGAGTCTCGGAGGGGGACAATTTCGCTACCCTTGCAAATCCCAAGGCTCGCGCTGCCGCACGCCCGCACCACACTGCCAAAATCCCCACATTTCGCCCGGGGAAAATCTTCGCCACCGTTCTGAAAGACGAAAATTTCCCACGAGATTATCCCCCCGCGAAAATATCCCCCAGTCCACCCCCACTGCCTCTGTCGGCCCAAATTTCAGCCACCACAAAGCAAGGGTGCAGGCCGTGGGCTGGTTCCCCTTGGGGACCAGGAAACTGGGGAGCAGACCTTTTGCTGCCCCTATCCCTCCTCCCCGACCCAGCCATCAGCGCCATGCCAATCCACACTGATGCAGACCCATCAGTCCTGCATAAGTGTCCCAGCCTGGTGCTCTCCACCGACGCCTCACTCCGCCGCTGCGACGGCGGCGGCGGCATCGTCTTCTACGCCCCCGACCAAGGTGTGATCCTCCGCGCTTGGTACGGCATCCGCATGTGGGTCACCCCCGCGGGCGCAGAGTGGCTGGCCCACCTGGTTGGTCTGTACCTTCTCGATGGGTGGTCAGGCCACTTGACTACCGCCCTGTACAGCACCTCAGCCCTGCTGCGTGCCCACACGCGCTTCCCCCCCAAACTCACTGTCCTTGAACTACTGTGGCGCCGCCTCTCCCCCACCCTCCTCCGTCTCCGCTCCCATACTGAACTGTGGGTCCCAGCACAGCATGACAGCCACGCCACCCACCTCCTGGCGATCCTCAACCGGGAATCCCATCAGTTGGCAGCCCGCGGGGCCGCTGCCCCCACCCCCTGGGCAGTGCCCCTGCCCCACCTCCTCCAAGACCCCCTCGTTCTGCACTACCGCGGCAGCCTGCTCGTAGAGCCGCAATTGGGTCTGGACGCGGCCTACGACGCCGCCACCACCTCCGCCTACTTCTCCGGCCGTCGAGCTCATCTCCTTCGCCCCGATGGTACAATTTTCCACGAATTGCTGGAAGCGGACAACATTCCAACCCGCGCCATCAAGCGCGCCCTTGCATACCGGGTGCTCGAATGGCAACCGCCCCCGGAGCCAAACATCCCCATGGAGTGCCACTTCTGCGGCGCCGCCGAGCACCAACTCTGGCGCCATGTCCGCAGCCGGTGCCCCGCGGCCTTCCTCCATTTGCGCCGTGCCCAAGCCCTCCTCCTCCACGCCACGACCCCCACTCCAGCCGCCACCGTCACGGGGGACGGACACCTACTCGACGGTCAAGGGCGGCCGGTACTGAGATGTACATGGGACTCACACTTCACGTCGGAGGACGCCGGCATGGGTGACGTCCTCACTCTCTCCGGCCTATGGTACGCTTCCCCCAATGGGGGTGAGGCCTTCCTCACCGCGGCCACTCGGCGCCGCATAACGAAGGACGTAGTAAGTGCCCTGGCCCAGCCAGTCCTCACCCCCTCTGACCTCCTAGCCCTCTGGGCCTCACTCCCGTATCCTCACCGCACGCCGGACCGGCCCCCGCCGCAACCTCCCACGGTCTCCGTGCTGGATCACCACAGCTACTTACCGTGGGACTACTCCCTGGTCACGGCTTACCTGGTGCGGGGTCTGCCGTCCTGGCAAGTGCGCTGTGCAGCACAGCTAAATATATCCCTGCCTGTAGAGCCCCAGTGGCACCATGGAGCCCCAGTGCTCCTCATCGTCGCGCCGCCGGTGGCTTTATATTGGGCCCTTGCCCTGCTTGCCCAGGCTGGTGTACCTCCCCTGTGGGCTGGCGTAGCCTTGCTCACGGCTGTGCCCCCAGGAGACAGCACCCTGGCGCTGCCCCAGCCCATGACTCCGTATGCCTGTGGCGCGCCGTGGGTGTACACCACAGCAGGTGTGTCCCATCGGTGGACCCTCGCGCCCGCCGCCGCGACTCGGTGACGAGCCGCCGAAACTCCGTGACGTCCCCGCGTTGTGCCAGTGTAGGGCAGGCAGAGGTAAGTCTGAGCCCCCCCCCCCCCCCCAGGGCCCGGCGCAGAGGGTTGAGCCCAGCCCAGAGACCCCCCCCCCGGCGTGACTGACAGGTCCGGGGCCGGGCCGGGCGCGGCGTTGCCGTGTGACCCGACGTGCCTCGCGGCCCAGCCAGTCCACGCCCCTCACCCACCGGTAGCGCGCGCGCCCCATACACACAGGTACGGCGGCATCTCCCTCCCGCGTGTGCCACCGCGGGGTACAGAGGTGGTCATCAGTCCGGTAGGCCTTGAGACCGGACAACCGAGCACCCACCGGACCAGTTGTGACGCGCAGGGAAGGGCGACGTCCGTGGTCCCGGAGGTCCGGATGAGGCCTTGACCCAACCCAACCCAACCCCCCCCCCCCACAGAAATGGGGCGGGACCAAAAGCAGACCCGGCACCCCCCCCCCCCCCCCATCATGCCCTCGCACCCTCACTGCAGGCCGGCACATGGTGAACGAGGTCCCTCCCCTCGCGGAAAGGGAGCGGACGCCGAATGACGAGTATGGGATCTGGGACCCGCATGGTAACCCAGCAGGTGGTCCTCCTCTCCCAAACAAGTGAGCACCAAGAGCCAATGAACGGACAGGTAGACCCATCCACCACTCAACCCCCCCCCCCCCCCAGCCCGCGCCCCCGACGGGAGGGGTGCGCGGAGTCGGCGCCCTCAGGGCCTGAAAAGTGGAGGCTGTGAAGGGCTCACAGCTTGACCGCAGTGGGCATCCCTAGAGCGGCCTACCTAGGGAACCTCCAGGTGTGCACGCGCCCCTCCAACCTCATCGCAAACGCCTAGGCCAGCACA